>CM036767.1:8678926-9078926 GCA_020796225.1 Arion vulgaris
TTATATATCGATGGCTCTGTGTTTAAATTATATATCGTGCTCTGGTATAAATTATATATCATGGTCTGTTATAAATTATATCGTGCTCTGTGTATGAATTATACATCGATGGCTCTGTTATAAATTATATATCATGGCTCTGTGTATAACTTATATATCATGCTCTGTGTATAAATTATATATCGATGGCTCTGTGTATAAATTATATATCGATGGCTCTGTGCATAAATTATATATCGATGGCTCTGTGTATAAATTATATATCGATGGCTTTCTGTGCATCATGGTGTGATGTCTCTGTGCATAATGGTGCGATGTTTCTGTGCATAATGGTGCTATCTCTGTGCATCATGGTGTAATGTCTGTGCATAATGGTGCAATGTCTCTGTGCATCATGGTGCGATATCTCTGTGCATAATGGTGCTATCTTTGTGCATCATGGTGCAATGTCTCTCTGCATAATGGTGCCATCTCTGTGCATAATGGTGCTATCTCTGTGCATCATGGTGCAATGTCTCTGTGCACCATGGTGCGATATCTCTGGACATCATGGTGCAATGTATCTGTGCATAATAGTGCGATGTCTCTGTGCATAAAGGTGTGATGTTTCTGTGCACAATGGTGCGATGTCTGTGCATAATGGTGTGATATCTCTGCGCATCATGGTGCGATATCTCTGATATCTCTGTGCATCATGGTGCGATGTCTCTGTGCATAATGGTGCGATGTCTCTGTGCATAATGGTACGATGTCTCTGTGCATAATGGTGCGATGTTTCTGTGCATACTGGTGCTATCTATGTGCATCATGGTGCAATGTCTCTGTGCATCATGGTGCGATATATCTGTGCATAATGGTGTGATGTCTGTGCATAATGGTGTAATGTCTGTGCATAATGGTGCAATGTCTCTGTGCATCATGGTGGGATATCTCTGTGCATAATGGTGCTATCTCTGTGCATCATGGTGCAATGTCTCTCTGCATAATGGTGCCATCTCTGTGCATAATGGTGCTATCTCTGTGCATCATGGTGCAATGTCTCTGTGCATCATGGTGCGATATCTCTGGGCATCATGGTGCAATGTATCTGTGCATAATAGTGCGATGTCTCTGTGCATAAAGGTGTGATGTTTCTGTGCACAATGGTGCGATGTCTGTGCATCATGGTGCGATATCTCTGCGCATCATGGTGCGATATCTCTGATATCTCTGCGCATCATGGTGCGATATCTCTGATATCTCTGTGCATCATGGTGCGATGTCTCTGTGCATAATGGTGCGATGTCTCTGTGCATAATGGTACGATGTCTCTGTGCATAATGGTGCGATGTCTCTGTGCATAATGGTACGATGTCTCTGTGCATAATGGTGCGATGTCTCTGTGCATAATGGTGCGATGTCTGTGCATCATCGTACGATGGCAGGCTGCGGTTTGCTAGCTAGCGCGTTTGGTAGGGTCATTGCAATGCAAAGAAGGACAACTACATCCAATATGAGCACAGAGGGTGAGGCTGTTACTGCTGCTCTCTAGTGGGTCTCTGTGATTCTGTTTATTAAGACCGTTATTTTATCTGTATCTTCTTCTCTTTCTTCTTCTTTGCATTCGTTCTTTACAACCAATTTTAATCCCTCCCTGTGATATGTTTGATCTTTGCCAAGAACGTGTGTACATTGCACATTGGTTTGGTAGGCTCCTAAAAGCATAGACTTCTACAAGTTTACGACACATGCATCCGATTTCAGCCAAACCTCCTTAGCCGCCTCTTACGACATGCATGGCAGGTAGCAGTGGTCCTATTCTTTACACCCCAAATTTGGGCCCCGGTAACCACTGGGCGTATCCGTATCTAAATCAATGCTTCGTAAGATCAAGAATGGCAGGTTGCGGTATGAGTGAACTTTTCCTAAAGAAGTTTTCAACCTCCAGAGGCTTCCTTGGATCAACTGTCCTGGGCATGCAAGCAATTACAGCGATGAGAGAGTAGACATTCTTGCGTCAAAATCATCGATTTTTGGAGAGCGTCTAATGAATAAGGGAGATGTTTTTCTGTCTCTTGACTACCTACTGTTGGATAAAAGTTAATTGCATATCCTTTACAGGACTTTGCGAATCAACCCCAGCTTTTAACGCTGTTTGTGAGTAATTTTTCTAGGCATTATTACGTTCAGTAGTTTGATATTGCTTTCTGAACATTGTTTCTGCAATTTGCAACCAATCTGTCCACAGCGTGATTCAAACTCAGAACGTCGGGGTTAATAGACCGAGTCACTATTCCTTAAGCCACAGACGCCACCACTGTTGGATAAGGACAATAAAATTGATGTTAAATTTATCCAGCGAGATAAGAAGTTTTGTCTTACACATTATACAAGTAGAACTGAATGTCTGTGCGACAGAGTGGGTTTAACCTACGAGCCCCAGTTGCTGTCATTATACACACAGTTCGACACCTGCTGGAGGACACTGAGCACCTATGAATCTGGCCAGGATTTTATGACACGGTTCAGTAACAAATAACCAATTTTAAAAATGTATTAACACATTTTTGTCTTTTGCGTTATGTAAAATTCTGTGAGGGGTTTTTTTCTTCTTTTTTTTTTTTTTGGGCTGTATTTAAAATGTCCTTATTCCGTTCTTCTTGTGTAATTCAAGTGGTTTATGTGACCTGCAACTAATACGTTCGCCTCTTGATTCAAATATAAATTTAAATTTTTTATCTAATGATTTATTGTTACTCTCTCATCAACATCTATATTCTACATTTGCTTCCTTTATTGTTCTTATTTGCTGTAAAACATTTTATTTCTCGTCAACATCTATATTCTATAATTACTTTTCTGTTTTTGTTTGCTGTAAAACTCATGTTTATTTCTCATTTACATGCAAATAAATAATTCAGTAGAATTTAATGTTAATTTTTCTGCAGATATTTCATCCTTCTATCAACTGTGGAAAAATATTGGCAGCAAATAACTGATGGAAGTGCAACAAACTATTGTCCAGTTTAGTGTTAGCGTGAGATTTGTCATTTTGTCATCTATCAGCCATTCATTCATTTGTGGAGATTGTACTTATGTACACATTTGAACTGACAGATGCTTAACACGCCCTATAATGAATAACACTACATACGACACGCCCACTATAGGGGCATTTGATGTGTACAACTATACATGCTCACAGGGCTACATACTTCTGCCTGCCATCAATGAGTATACATGGAGCACAGGTGTACGTACATTCCTGTACTTATTAGGTCTGTTATGGTGCTTTCTGGGAGTTGCCCAACTTGCTGATATTTTTATGGCTGCAATTGAAAGGATCACTAGCAGAACCAGAACTGTCAAAATATCGGATGCTGAGGCCGAGAATGGTTATATAGAAGTGGAACTAAAGGTAGGGGCGTGGTCAAAAGGGAAGTCAGTTATGTATATATATATAAATGTGTGTGTGTGTGTGTTAGCTTTGCTACCCAGTTCCCCAGAGATTTGCGTTCTTGTAATGTCATCATCATCAGGTGCCGTGCCAGCTGGCGTAGGTGATCATGGATCTCCACAAATCTCTGTCCCTGGTTTTTGCTATCATCTCATATGTTGACGCTATTCCGTGCCATGAAGTCAGGCTATCCAAAATGCTCTCTGTCTTCCTCCGTCTCGTCTACCCTCATGTTACCGGTTGTCACAATGTGTTCTAAACCTCCCTTCCTCATCACATGTCTAAAAAATGATGACTCCCTCTTTCTTATATTGATGATAAGCTTTCTTTGTGTCTTGACCTCACTCAACACCTCAACATTAGTCATTTTAGCAGTCCATTGGGTTCTCAATACTCTTCTGTAAAAACATTTTTGTAATGTATAGATTGCATATTACATTATATATGACAGAAAAAAAACAGTTCAAAGAAATCTCCTGTTTTTTGATAGAGACTCTGCTCAGGAAAAAACAAAATTCAGTAATCACAAACTTGTTATCATAATTGTGAATGAAAGAATGACTAACTCAAACTGTTACTCCATATTGTGAATGAAAGAATCACTAACTCAAACTGTTACTCATATTGGGAATGAAAGAATGACTAACTCAAACTGTTACCATATTGTGAATGAAAGAATGACTAACTCAAACTGTTACTCATATTGTGAATGAAAGAATGACTAACTCAAACTGTTACCATATTGTGAATGAAAGAATGACTAACTCAAACTGTTACCATATTGTGAATGAAAGAATGACTAACACAAACTGTTACTCATATTGTGAATGAAAGAATGACTAATTCAAACTGTTACCATATTGTGAATGAAAGAATGACTAACTCAAACTGTTACCCATATTGTGAATGAAAGAATGACTAACTCAAACTGTTACCATATTGTGAATGAAAGAATGACTAATTCAAACTGTTACTCATATTGTGAATGAAAGAATGACTAACTCAAACTGTTACCCATATTGTGAATGAAAGAATGACTAATTCAAACTGTTACCATATTGTGAATGAAAGAATGACTAACTCAAACTGTTACCCATATTGTGAATGAAAGAATCATTAACTCAAACTGTTACTCATATTGTGAATGAAAGAATGACTAATTCAAACTGTTACCCATATTGTGGATGAAAAAATTACTAACTTGTCGTAATTGTCGATGTAAATGCGTTCAATTCAACTGTTAATTCTGATGACTTTGTATAAGTGTATTAAAATGCTCAAAATAAAGCTGAATATACTCCACTATTTTAAGGAATCTTCAGAAGATAAACTTGAAATTTATCAGTGACGACTCTGATAATTTGTTGGATGCAACATTTTCGAAAATTTACTCCATGGTTTTAGATTGCTATATTTTAATTTAAAAATAATAAATACACGTTATACATTATTTTGGTGGGGCCCCACTGGCCCTTATAGACGAGCCGCCACTGGATTTAGTAAATGGTTCAGACATGAATTTTGACTAAAATAGAGGACCAACTAAATCGTTGGAAAGAGCATTTCTAAGAAGGTTAAAGAGACCTTCCCCACACAGTCCACCAGACCTGGTGCCAGGAGATCCACTGGACGTCAATGTACGAGAGATCACAACACAGAAAATCCACAATGCCTTGAACAACCTGAAAAATGACATGACGACAGGAGTAGATAACAACGCGGCGGAGGCACTGGAAGGGGGAGATGGTAAATCAACTTCACAGATTGTTTAACTTGTATGGAACAGGAGGGGGTCCCAGCAGACTGGAAGAAAGGCCTCTTCGTAAAGCTACCAAAGAATGGAGATTGATCAAAATGTGACAGGTAGAGAGGAATCATGCTGTTTTCCATTACCAGCAAAGTACTCACTAGTGTTATCCTGGACAGGATGAACGACGCCATTGGCCATAGACTTAGAGATGAACATGCTGGATTCTGGAAATATAGATCTTGTAATGACCAGATAGACACCATGAGAATCATCGTAGAACAAACAATGAAGTGGCAAACTTCACGTTACGTGTATTTTGGGAATTTCGAGAAGGCATGCAGTCAGACATAGGGAAGATCGTCAATGATATCTTGCACCCATCGTCTTCTAGGTCTTCTCTCATTCTTCTTCCAGGCACCATTCCCTCCAAAATGATCTTCTCTATCCACTCATGTCTTTTGATATGTCCGAAATATTTAATTGACCTTGATTTTATGTTCTTTAAATAGCCAACTCTCTTTAATATCAAGCTGTTGCAGAACAGAATCATTTGTTCTTTCTCTGTCCTTGATATTCTAAGTACTCTTCTGTAGCATTTGCATTCAAAAGCATTAATGATCTTCTCCGTCGCTTTGTCAATGGTCCATTTCTCACAAACATGAAAAAATTTACCGAAGCTAATTCTACCTTTAGCGAAACACGTACAAACAAAGTACTATAGTTTTACAAAATACAGAAACAGTGACGATAAACAGCAACGTTTCGACCAAAAGGCCTTTATCAAGCAAACGATACAACAGGAGTGACGAAGTTCAAAGAACCTTACAAATGGACGATTACAGAAACATTCAAACGTATCTAATGAAAATCTGGAAATAAAAACGAATAACGAAATAAGTGCAACACAAAACTAGAAGTGGAAAAGGATAGAAACAATATACAATCAAGTGAAAATATAAATTATATATATGAAGCAAATACACATAGATTACGAGGCATGAGATGAGAAAGTTCTAAGAAGCATAGGAATGTAATGCGTTGAGTCCAAGAGGTCGCAAAGTACCATATAACGAAATAAAAGGGTTCTCCAGAGCAAATCGACTGCGATCATCAGAGGAACATGATCGGATAGCTGTGACCTGGACATCGCACGCCCCTAAATGACCAGTATCATTGAAATGAGCAGTCAGTCTCACCCACATGTGGTACATCGCTACTATTATACGTTTCAATTAACATGAACCTCACATGTGGTCTTTCTTTCTTTCTTTCTTTCTTTCTTTCTTTCTTTCTCTTTCTTTCTTTCTTTCTCTTTCTTTCTTTCTTTCTTTCTTTCTTTCTTTCTTTCTTTTTTCTTTCTTCTTTTAGTCCTGTTTCACCTACAACGTCAGGTAAGAAGAGGTTTCTAGAACGGGCCCTTGTGTGCGCTTCATAAACAGTGTCTTTCGTCGCCTCTTTATCTTTGAGGTCCACTTTTTGCGTGACTGGCCTTTTTGCTTTGTATCCACTGCATCGGAGCAACATTACTCTTGTGGGCACTGTCTGTTGGTAATATGCTTATGTGGCCGAACAATTTAATTTGTTTCTTGATGAAGTTTAGTACTGATGTTGTACCCACTTTCTTCCTGATGTCTTCATTTCTCAACCGGTCTCTTCTTGTTACTCCCAGCATTCTTCGTAGACACTTCATCTCTGTTGTGACTAGTTTTCTTCTATCGTGTAATGTCAGCTTTCAGGTTTGGCACTGGTAGCCAGGGTCGAGCCGTACTATGATATAGAGAGGCGGCCGCATCAGGCGGAACCGTTAAGGGGGATGGCATACGCAGCGAAATCAAAACCACAATTGAAGGTTATTTACCCTTTAGCTGCTAAGGACGTATATATACGTTTTCACCATTCACTTCTAAAGACGCATTAACACGTCTGTTATTATCTCTCCTCTGTGGGCTAAAGACGTGTTAACACGTTATACATTGCTACTGTCACAGCTATAGGCGTACATTCACGTTTGTGACCTAGAGACAAAGAGTAGCTATTTTTAGCTCAGCCTTCAGAAAGTATGTAGCAGCGAAAGGGTTAAAGAAAAAAACATTTAAGAGGCGGCATTTCGAAGACTTGCATTATGCTGGGAAAATATACCACACGGCCCTGCTGGTAGCAAAATGTTGGGAGAAAGATTGTGTTGTACAAAGCACTTTCTGTGTTTATGAATGAATAATAAGAAAACCAAATGTAATAAATAAGTTAAAGAAATGTAGCTTTACAAATGAGTACAGATGCACAAAGTCAAATCACAGATATATACACAAAGTCAAATCACGGATAGTTACACAAAATCAAATCACGAATAGATACACAAATTCAAATCACAGATAGTTAGTTACACGAAGTCAATCACTATATTTCAGACAATCACTCATATTTACACAAAGTCAAATCACAATATTAGACACAAAGTCAAATCACGATATTAGTACACAAAGTTAAATCACAGATATTAGTACACAAAGATCAAATCACTTAAAGATATTATACACAAAGTCAAATCACAGATAGTTAGTTACACAAAAAAGTCACAGAATCACAGATAGTTAGTTACACAAAATCAAATCACAGATGCATAAAGTTCAAGTGCATTCTAAAATGTTATTGACATTAATTGATTATATATTTGTTTCATTGCGAATGCGTGTCTATTTGTATCCGTTTTATTGCCAGTCTTATTACGAAGTAATCATTAACTTATCATAGCTATTATTTTAGGTGTGGAACGATACTGTTGCTAACTTGAGTTTACTTGCTCTGGGCACAAGTGCCCCCGAGATTCTGCTGTCAGTTATTGAAATAATAGGCAATGGATTCGAGGCTGGAGAACTTGGACCAGGGACCATCGTTGGATCTGCTGCTTTCAATCTTCTAATCATTTCGGCCATCTGCATTTACTGCATCCCTGACGGAGAAATCAGAAGAATTGCAAGTGTCAAGGTAAATATTAATACTGTATTTGATCATTGATTCGTTATAATGTGTCATGTTTTGATTCGTATAATATGTCATGTTTGATTCGTTAATGTGCACGATTTTGAGTAATATTTTAAACAGCAGTTAAGTAAGATATATAAGATCATATGAAATGCTATAAAAGAAATTAAAAGAAGGTTGAATATTGCTTTGCAAAAACTAAAAGAACTAACTAACCTATGAAAGGTAACTGACATAAGAACAAAAATTAAGTGTTTAAGAGCCTCGTTTTTCCTTGGCAACGTGGTTGTGAGACATGGACCATTGACAAAGCGGCGGAGAAGATCAATAATGCATTTGAATGCAAATGCTACAGAAGAATACTTAGAATATCATGGACAGGGAAAAGAACACATGCTTCTGTTCTGCAACAGCTTGATATTAAAGAGAGTTGATTATTAAAGAGCATCTTCTTCTTCTTTGCGTTCGGTTTCGTATGCTCGTCTAAATCATGAGATGGGTTGCCTCTATGAAGCTGCATGTCAGTTGGAGTTCTTCGAGAGTTCCCATAGCTTGGTCTGTAAGCTTTGTTCATGAGGCCATGTTTCATTTCGTTGGTGTATGTATGATGGACATGACTGCAGGATGTGCTCTGGAGTCTGTGTTTCTGTCTGGCATGCACACTGTGCAGTCTGAGCAGACTTTATTCTGTGCATGTGGTGGTTGAGCCTGCAGTGACCTGTTCTTAGGCGAAAGATTGTTGTGTGCTGTTTTCTGTTTAGTCTGCTGATGGGATCTTGTGGGTGTTTCTTGGGTTTGTTGTTTCCTATTAAAGAGCATAACATCAAGGACATTTAAGTATTTCGGACACATCAAACGACGTCAGTGCTTAGCGAAGATAATTTTGAAGGGAAATGTACCTTGAAGAAGAATTGAGAGGAAGACCTAGAAGATGATAGGTGCAAAATGTCATTGACGGTCTGAGAATGATTGCTGCTGACGCCGGTCAACTTGCACAGAACAGAGAGTTTTTCAGGACTGCTGTCATGGGAGCCAAGTTCTGGAAGGGACAAGCTACTTGATGATGATGATATAATACAACATATGAGTTTGAGATATGGCATCGGATTTCATTAGAAAAAAAATAGTGCATCATTTGTGTAGAATGTATCTCTCTCTCTCTCTCATGCCTTTTTAACCCGTATTGGGGCATAGTCCCTCAACCAATTCATGTCAAGTCTTCCTATCTCTAGCTATCTCCGGTAGCTCTAGCTCTTGTTGATCTCTGCTTTCAAATCTGTCTCCATGTATTCTATGTCTCCATCTCTTTCACTGTCCATGTTGGGTTACAGGATAGGACTTTTCTTATTATATTCCCCTCTGCGCCCCAGTGGTTACCGGGGCCCAAATTTGGGATGTAAAGAATAGAACCACTGTTACCTACCACGCATGTCGTAGAGGCGACTAAGGATGTTTGATGAAATCGGATGCATGTGTCCAAACGTGAGAAGTCTAGCTTTGGGGCCTACCAAATTATGTGCAACGTTCACGTTCTTGGAAGTAAACATATCACAAGAGTGATTAAAATTGTGTAGACGATCAAAAGATGAAGAAGATTCCCTTGATTTTTCTCAAATTGTGTCCTATCCACTGCCAGCTCCGTCGCCTTTGTTAACCTCTTGGTTCACTGGAACCTGTCTTGTTCTCTCCATAAGTTCCTCATTTGTGACCTGTAGAATTTATAGTGCAGTATTTTTGTGAAAATTGGATGTAGAGATATGGGAAAATATGAAAACTGACATTGTCATTCTATCATCTGAATCAGGCAATACATAAACGCATAGTAAACTTTTGATGAGGTTGCAGTCAAAGGGAAACATGGTTCTGTAATCGTATTAATAGTTCTGATTTTCCTGAATACCATGAATGGAGCAACACGACACTAGTGCAACATTTGAGTAGGGAATATAGTGCAACATTTGAGTACTGAATATAGTGCAACATTTGAGTAGGGAATATAATGTAACATTTGTAGCTTTGGAAATTAGTGTAAGCAATTTGTGTGGGAATTAGTGCACATTGATATGAATATAGTCAACTATTTGTGTGTATAGTGCAACATTTGAGTAGGGAATATAGTGAAACATTTGAGTACTGAATATAGTGCAACATTTGTGTAGGGAATATAGTGCAACATTTGAGTACTGAATATAGTGCAACATTTGTGTAGGGAATATAGTGCAACATTTGAGTAGGGAATATAGTGAAACATTTGAGTACTGAATATAGTGCAACATTTGTGTAGGGAATATAGTGCAACATTTGAGTAGGGAATATAATGTAACATCTGTGTAGGCCCCTTTGTCCAAGATTAAAGTGTAATGCTCAACGTTTGATCGTGGCCAGAAGTTGGGCGCCTAGTGATGATAAACTTAACGTAACCTGGATGTTTGTGCCATTTGAAAGTAACAGCCAACATCAAAGTATATTTATCGACAATGTAATTGACAGGTGTTCATTTCATAGGAGAAGAAAACAATAATTATTTGATTAAATAAAATCTGGTTTCGGTATGTGGTGATTGTCTATGAGTTTCTAACCTCCAGTGACTTACGTGGATATACTGTCCTGGGCATGTGGGTGTTTACGGTAATGGAGAGGGGACAGGCTTGTATCAACAGCATCGATTGCTGGGGAGTTGAAGATGGATAAGGGGATATTCTTTGGTCTCTTCGCGACTGTCTGTTGGATGAGGACACTAAAATCGATGTTGAATCGATCAAGCGATTTAGCCAGTTTGGAGTTACTCGTTGTACAAGAAGAACTGGATGCTTGAGGGGCAGAGTGAGAGGTGTGTTTAATCAGCGAGCCACGGGAACCATCAGTATACATACTCTTAGATATCTGTTGGGGGAGACTGAGCACCTATGGGTCCACCCGACGTGCAATGACGTCAGTTTAGTAACCAATAACCAATTAAATAAAAACAAAGAAAGGTGAGAAATATGAAAATGTTTGAATTTTAAAAAAACATTTGAGCACATACTGACAACAGACAAAAACAGTGGAGGGAAAGATAGAAGATGACAGAACGAGAGAATGTTAGACAGCTTAATCTCATGGCAATGAATAATATCAACAAAGGAACTAGTAGTCATTGGACAGTACTCAGTACAGATGTTTATGGAGATGAACGATAGCAGTCTGCGTAGCAAATGATGATAATGATTTATCATGGTCTCCGATAACATACGTCCGGCGGGCTCAGGTGAAAATAAGACCACAACTGTCGTGTGATCCTCGTATTCTAGTGTTGTTGTATATAGACAAATTCAGAAAAAAAACAATACAACATGCTAAATCTAGGTTTGATTAGGTAACAAATTGAGTTTAACACTAAGAAATATCAATATTAATAACATTTCTCATCAATAGATAATCTTGAACGCATAGAAATAAGTAGAACTGCATAAAAGCGTACAGTGTTCTATCAAACATATACAAAGACCAGCCCCCATTAAACAGGAATTTTCTATTTCCCGACTGAGCTAGTCGGTCTTATGTTGACGGTGACCACGAATTTATATAGCCCAATCACCCCGATCCTCATTTATCCACATCAGCAACTGTGGAACCCCCCATCTCCTCTACACGCCCATGGAAAATGCATGCAGACACTCATCAGTTATCAGTTATATGAGGACTATAATCATAGCACTCCAGACATGTCCATAGGTGCTCCGATCTCCGCCTCAGCAAATCCAGCAGCGTCCAGCGACCCAACACGCCAGTTCGATGTTGATTAATCAATCTCTTTGCATATTTAGTATGTCGTTCTTTTCGGGCTGCACCAATATTGACACCCATCTCTTTTAATCTGGTCAGCGAGTGGGATTCACAGTCCTGAAACTCCTCTGTTCGGAAAGACTCTCTCAATGCGTGAAGAATGTCACTTCGATCCATGGCAGCTCCTTCTGATATTGTAGCTAAGCCAGCCAATCTATCAGCTCGTTCATTACCCCTAACTCCTGCGTGCCCAGGGACAAAAATAAGGTGATTTCTCTGATCATTGTCTGTACCAGTACCTCCACCCAGTTGCGTCTCAGCATACCTGATTCGACTTTACGAATCATGCTCATGGAGTCACTGAGTATGAAAACACGAGAGTAATTGTGAGATGCCAACAAGTTCACCGCCTCCGTAACCGCCCGAACCTCCATCCTACGCAGACACTTATATACATGTAATGTATGTATTATCTCTTTATTTAGTCTACCATATCGCCGGTGTAGTGCCGGGACTCGCAAGAGAAGCAAAGAATAGTATTGCCGCAACCTACAGTGCATGTCGTAAGTGGCGACTGGTGCAGGCCCTAGGGATGCTACCTTAGTAAATAAAAAGCAGCGCAGAAATTGAATGTGCTGGTCTACTTGTGGGCGCATAACTTGCACAACGTACAATCGCTCTTAGGCTCAGATCACATACAAATAACACAGAGTGGTTGACAAGTGGTCGATGCGGAGCGATCGAAGAAAAAGTCAACCATATTCTTCCAATTCTCTTGCTTCATCTTCGTACAGCATTTCAAAATCTCGAAATTAATCTTTGATAAATTATTTTAAAATTTAAAATGTAGAGAAAATTATTATATTAATTATTAATATTTATCTATATTTATGCCAACATAAATTTTAGCCATTTATGCTCTTATTTATCATCTTATGCAGGTATTTGCAGTGACGGCTTTCTCCTGTGTGTTTGCCTATGTATGGTTGGCGCTAGTATTACTTGCAATCTCACCTAATGTCATTGAAATATGGGAAGCCGTTCTGACATTTGTTTTCTTTCCCCTTCTTATCATCATCGCGTACCTGGCAGATAAAGATTTCTGTCTCAGGAAGGAAAAAAAGCACAGACAAGCCTTTGTTGGAATTCCTTTGAGTAAGTTTTCATACATTTTTGGTTGGAATTCCTTTGAGTAAGTTTTGATACATTTTTTTTGGGAATTCCTTTGAGTAAGTTTTCATACATTTTGTTGGAATTCCTTTGAGTAAGTTTTGATACATTTTTGTTGGAATTCCTTTGAGTAAGTTTTGATACATTTTTGTTGGAATTCCTTTGAGTAAGTTTTCATATATTTTGTTGAAATTTCCTTGAGTAAGTTTTCATACATTATGGTTGGAATTCCTTTGAGTAAGTTTTGATACATTTTTGTTGGAATTCCTTTGAGTAAGTTTTCATACATTTTTGTTGGAATTCCTTTGAGTAAGTTTTGATACATTTTTGTTGGAATTCCTATGAGTAAGTTTTGATACATTTTTTGGTTGGAATTCCTAAAGTGTTTATATATTTTTGTTTGAATTTCTCGGGGCTCGCAAAGGGAGCAAAGAATAGTAACACTGCGACCTACAAGGCATGTCATAAGAGGCGATTGAGGTAGGGGCCTAGGAAAGCTACCTTAGTAAATAAAAGGCGTCGCAGAAATCGGATGTGCTTGCCTACTAGTAGACGCATAACTGGCACAATGTACAATCGCTCGTAGGCTCGGATCACATACAAATCACAAAGAGTGGTCAACAAGTGGTCGCTATAGAGCGTAAGAAGAAGAAGAAGAAGAAGAAGTTGGAATTCCTATGAGTAAGTGTTGACATATTTATGAAGAGAATGGCGATGGGTCAGACATCCCCTGCGGAAGACACAATCGAGTTTCGTCACTAGACAGGCACTTAAGTGGAACTCACAAGAAAAACGAAAAAGGGGACTGCTAAACAGACATGCAGATGGAGTCTTCTTGAGGAACTTAAGATAGCTGATCTGATTGAGTGATTGACTGATTGAATCACTAGGACCATCATCATTGCAATTCGGTGAGTAACCATGCGTGCTCCGATCTCTCTCTGTGGCTAAGTGGTTAAGCCCTTTGCCTTGTGAGTCGAAGGTCGTTGGTTCGAATCCAGACCGCACCATTCTGTTCACGAGTGCAGTTTTTCCAGAGACCCCTAGGATTGTTGCTGGAGCTACGGAGTTCGTGCTTTGTGCAATACTCTCGGCAGGTGGCGTGCCATTTCTACTGAGAAGGACCGAGCCATATGGGGTAAAACCCGATGCAATGAAGTCAATCCTTCGGCTTTTAAACCCTTTTTAAATATCTCAGCTGCAGTGCATGAACTCTGTAGCACCGGCGAAGGTCTCCGTGGTAATTTAGAAGATGGTGAAGATATTTTTGTAGGAATTTTATTTTTAATCTTTCTAATGAATTTTGCCCTGCAGAGGCTTTCTAGCCTGCTCTTCTCGATTTTGAACTGCCAAGGATTCTTTTACGTGCTCAAATTGAACACGGGACATAAGTTTTATCGTCCGTCTCCGATAGGACTAGGAACTGGATCTCACCTACACTGAGATCTCTGAGGTCACTGAGATCTCTATGGAAAAATATGCAGATAGCTCCACGAGGGAGCGAACCTTGTACCATTGGCACGAAAGACAAGCACCTAACCTCTACGCCACAGAAACTTCTATGACGCTAGTCTATCGTGGAAAGCCATAAAGAAAACAGTCAGAGACCGGGGAAAAGAGGCGAACAACTGTTGAGACACTATGCTCCATAAGGAACAGAGAGAAATAAGTCAGTATTTCTCATGTGATTTGATAAATAAAAACTAAACATCTTCTACATGGAAAAACTACTTTCATTGCTAGGAACAAAGTACAGATCAGGTCACAAGACGATCTGACAATAGAGAAAATATAGATAATAAAGTAAAGGTCTGGTCAGGTCACAAGACCAGACAAATAATGAAGAAAATAAAGTTTCTGTGAGGTTATGGAATAGAAGTTATAATCAGCAAACACGTGTAGTCTGCACATCGAATGTTGACTAAAGAACAAGTGTGAACTGTACATCTAATGTTGACTAAAGAACAAGTGTAGTCTGTACATCTAATGTTGACTAAAGAACAAGTGTAGTCTGTACATCTAATGTTGACTAAAGAACAAGTGTAGTCTGCACATCTAATGTTGACTAAAGAACACGTGTGAACTGTACATCGAATGTTGACTAAAGAACAAGTGTAGTCTGCACATCGAATGTTGACTAAAGAACAAGTGTAGTCTGCACATCGAATGTTGACTAAAGAACACGTGTGAACTGTACATCGAATGTTGACTAAAGAACAAGTGTAGTCTGCACATCGAATGTTGACTAAAGAACAAGTGTAGTCTGCACATCGAATGTTGACTAAAGAACACGTGTGAACTGTACATCGAATGTTGACTAAAGAACAAGTGTAGTCTGTACATCTAATGTTGACTAAAGAACAAGTGTAGTCTGTACATCTAATGTTGACTAAAGAACAAGTGTAGTCTGTACATCTAATGTTGACTAAAGAACAAGTTTGGTATGTACATCGAATGGTGACTAAAAAACAAGTTTGGTGTGTACATCGAATGCTGACTATAGAACAAGTGTAGTCTGTACATCGAATGTTGACAAAAATGGTGTTCCAATAATTTGCATCATCACTTGCTGCTGTAGTTGTACATTCTGGCAAACTTATATCTGTGTAACCTGCTGCCTTGCAGGTTGGCTGGGACAGCCAAAGGCTGACGGAGAGCGAACCCAGTAAACGCTGGTTGAAATAGGACACTTCCCCGAAGGATAAGCACCAGAGCTCCAAATGGTACTGAACGATGTGACGTAAAACACGTTCTTGGCAATGGCTGTTTATATATCACAATAAGAATGATCAAAATGGCCGAAAAAGAACGATCGAGAGAGAGAAAGAGAGAGAGAGAGAGAGAGAGAGAGAGAGATATATGTGTACTTTTTGATACATTGTATTTACGTTTCATTCGTTCACTGCTTCCCTCAATCGTTCCGTATACTGTGATTTTTAACTCATCGTTGTTCGCCCGCCTGCCCAGCGTGTTCGTAGCACGTTGGACGACGGGTGGCAAGCCCCCTGTGAGTGCGGTTCAATTTCGCGGTCTGGCAGAAAAGCTACAAGTTCTCCAGATGTACGGTGTTCGTGGCACCGAACGGAAGGGTTACTATGTCCATGGCACCGAGCCGAAGAGCTGAAAGCTCAAGTGCTTCTGGATCGAAAAACCAACTCTTCGGTGCATCTCTTTATGTGTCTACAATGTCTTATTTGCCTGTTGTAAAATATGATTTTTATTGATAATATTTTAACCTTATATATTCAATTTCTTCTTTATTTGCTGGACTGTTTCCTTGAATTTTATACACACATTTTTTTTTAATCTGCGTATGTACATCTCAAGGACTTGGATCTTATCTGTTTGTTATCGTATTGTTCATTTTCCAGGTCAAATACATCAAGGACAATAGAAAAGAAAAACATGTTATTCAGTCAAAGGCATATATCTATCTATATCCTCTTCGTGTCCCGATTGACACATAAGGCTTCCACAAGAGACCTCCACTGTTGCCGTTCTGCTGCCTTTCTACCAACCGTCTCCCACGTCAGCCACACTCCTTTAACTCTCTCTCCACGTTCTTCTCCATGTTTCCTTTGGACGTTCAGGCCTTCTCTTCCCATCCGCTGTCCATCTGAGGCACATATAATGTTATTAATATTATACGAAGATTCAACACTTATAGAGAGTATGACATCATCATCATCAAGTAGCTTGTCCTGAGCAGAACTTTGCCACCTTAACAGCCTTTGGAATTTCTCTCTCTCATAGGCCAGATGTCCCACCTCTGCAGCCGTCATGCTCAAACAATCAGTTAAATCCTGAATCCATCTTCTCCGAGGTCTTCCTCTTCTCCTCTTTGCCAGGCTGCCTCCTTCCATGATGGTCTTCTCCAGCCCTCCGTGTCTCTTTATATGTCCAAAATACTTCAATTTTCTCATTCTTATTTGTAGCATCAGCTAGTTTTATTTCATTTTGAGTTCGTTCGGGGTGGATCTATTTGTTCTATTCTCTGTCCTTGATATACGGAGAACTCTTCTGTAACACTTATATTCAAAAGCAGATATATGTTTTCAATACAACAGAAAACTATAAATAGAACTGGCCTTTCCCGTTGTATTTCTGTTATTGTTTTAATCATAACGAAATAAATTATGTTAATGTCCTTGTGAGCTTAACAGGCACTCTGCCTCGTACTGTTTATTATGTGTGGTTGTGTTGCAAGTTAGGGACATTAAATGGTAGCTGTGTCGGTAATTAATGTGTCACATATATGAGCGTGTTACCTATATGTTAGCGATTTCAGCTATCATGGCGTTTGTTTGCGCTGTGTCAATACTGTGAAAATGAAAATCACAGCAAATTCTTTACAAAACTTCGCCATCAACCACAGTAAACGAGTTGTTGATTTTCATAAGTAGCACAACGTACAATTGCTCTTAGGTTCGTATCATGTACAAATTACAAAGAGTGGTTTAACAAGTGGTCGATATGGAGCATTTGAAGGAGAAGAACTGTGATGTATCTAGGGCATGTTGCCAATTTGGCCTTTTTAAGGCCAGATTCTTAAAATTTGCCTTTTTTTAAAGTGGTTGGCTTCAAAAATGTTTGGCCTTTGGCCGATTTTAGGCCTATTTTCATATGCAAACTTTTTTATCTTAAAATGTGTATAATTCTTAATAGAAAATTGGGTAACTATACTTAATATAGGATTTTTATTGGGTTTGGTTAGTACTCGACCAAAAAATGCTTAATATTTTAAAAAATATGTTATTGGATTATTGAGTATTATGGAAATGTAATCACTTCATTTGCTTTTCTTCTTGTGGAATATCGGTAATTTCACAAGGAATCTTTAACTATGGCGACAAAAAATGGAAAGAATCATATGACAGTAGTCATAAATACAATAGCAATTGGAAAAGACTTTTGTATAAGTCAAAAGATCTTCTGATGGATCACAAAATGCTTATTGTAAGTTATGTTACTGTACCGTCTTGCCTAAAGCTAGTGGCCTCGCTGCTCATAAAAATCATAAAAACAGAGGACTCCATCAACAGGACAGAAAAAACTTCAAGCAGAGAAGGCTCCTAGTGCTTGTCAAAACTGAGCCTTATGATAATTTTAAACCTAGCATCAAGGCCTTAATTTGCAGAACTAACATTTATGGACATTGAGGGAGAAAACATCAGTACAATAGAAGAACAATACAGAAACATAATTTGTGTTGATTGGAAAGAACAAGTCCAATCTAAGAAAGATGGATTTTTAACCGACAGTGAAACCTTTGTGGATTGGTGTTCTTCAACACGAGTCATTTAAAGAGCTTTCCACCTTTGCTCTGACTTGTTCTTCTTAAGATGTGAGTATGAAATAGCACTGTTTTTCTTCCTTGATTTTTTGGCCTTTTCTGGCCAGTGTTTGGCCGATTTTCTCAATTTTTAATTGACAACCCTGATCTAGGATTGCACATCTCTCCAACATTATATGCTCTGGGTTATTTGATCCATTTTACACAAAACTGTAATGTACAGAGCGCATTCAGCATTTTTTTCTTTGTCCATATTATCAGGAGATGATAAATCAAAAGACTCTCTCCAACCTCTGAAAGGTAAAGAGGATGAAATGACTAAACTTGCAAAGGTATAACATGGTCTTACACACTTAGAGTGTTAATATTGGTATAACATGGTCTTACACACACTTAGAGTGTTAATATTGGTATAATATGGCCTTACACTTAGAGTGTTAATATTGGTATAACATGGTCTTACACTTAGAGTGTTAATATTGGTATAACATTGTCTTACACTTAGAGTGTTAATATTGGTATAACATGGTCTTACACTTAGAGTGTTAATATTGGTATAATATGGTCTTACACATTAGAGTGTTAATATTGGTATAACATGGTCCTACACTTAGAGTGTTAATATTGGTATAACATGGCTTACTAGAGTGTTAATATTGGTATAACATGGCTTACACTTAGAGTGTTATATTGGATACATGGTCTTACACTTAGAGTGTTAATATTGGTATAACATGACCTTACACTTAGAGTGTTAATATTGGTATAACATGGTCTTACACTTAGAGTGTTAATATTGGTATAATTATTTGGAAAAGGCTTACACACTTAGAGTGTTAATATTGGTATAACATGGCTTACACCTGTCTTACACTTAGAGGTTAAGGTTAATAATTGGTAATATTTAACATGGCACATTTAGATAAGGTTAACATGTTTACACATAGAGTGTTACATATTGGTATAACATGGCCTTACACCTACAAGGTGGCTAAGACAAATTTATGGCACAAAATAAGTTGATCCAGGACTTACATGAATTTTAAAGATACATAATAAAACAGTATACTAGGTTTAAGTCCCTGTACTAGGTTGGAAATGACTGGGTCAGACACCTTTGCAATTCGAAATATTTCCTGACACAAGTTGTAATTAAAGTAAAAATGTAAAGATAATTATTTTAGTTATAAAGTTGCCTAAGTGTGCCAAAATAATTAGTTTAATAAGTTTATAGTCTTTCGAAAAAATAATTTAGTAAAATTAATTATGGCATTCATGATGGCAGCGTATACTACAGTAAGATATATATTTTCTTCACCTTTCAACTCTCAACGGAGCACAGGTCTTCAACAAACTTCTTCTAGCTCTTCCTCTCTCTTGCCATCCCTTCCAATTCTTTCCATGTTTTACCTATCCTTTTAATATCAGCGTCCATCTCTCTTCTCCAGGTATGTCTAGGCCTTCCCCTACTCCTCTTTCTCTGTGGGTTCCAAAACAGCGCCTGTCTTGCAATGCTTCCGGTCGGTCTTCTCAATGTATGTCCTATCCATCGCCAGCGTCTCTTCCTGAGCTTTTTCTCTGCTGGCATCTGCTTTGTTCTTTCTCTGAGTTCCTCGTTCGTAATCTTATCATACCATCTCAGTCCCTCTATTCTATATAAACATCCATTTACGAAGGTCAAGATATATATATCTCAACAATATTAATACTTACAGTGAGTTTGCATTATTTTCTTTGCAATTATATCAAAATATAGATTAATGATTTGAATAAACTATTTAAACTATTAGGAACTAGGACGCGTAGAAGGCTTACCTCCAGAACAAGCAGCAAATATCCTGTCCCGTCATATCACAGAAGAAACTCCCCATAATCGAGGATGGTATCGCATTAATGCCGTCAGAGGTCTTACAGGTGGAAGAAAACTCGTTCCTAAAGTGTTGACCGAATTTGAAGATGTAAGTTGAAATTTTCATGATCAAGTTTTTGTTAAATTTTGAACTTTTTACTTCATTCTTTGATATAAATCTTCTTTAGTTTCCACATTTAACTTTACTGGGCCCGTCTGCCCAGCGTGTTCGTAGCGCGTTGGACTACGGGTGACTAGTCCTCTGTAAGTGCGGGTTCAACTCCGCGGACTGGCAGAAAAGCTACAGGTTCTCCAGATTTACGGTGTTCTTGACACCGAGCCGAAGGGTTACGATGTCCATGACACCGAGCCGAAGAGCTTTCAGCTCAAGTGCTTCTGGATCGGGCAAAAACTTTACTGGGATCACTTGGGGTCTCAATGGTGAAGTGGGCAAGTCGTATGCCTGTTGTACTAAAGATTGTGTGTTCTAATCCAGACCGAGACACATGCGAAATATTTCCTGAGATCCATAAGATTGTTACAGGAGCTACAGAGTTTGTGCTTTGTGCAATGCTCTTGGCAGATAGCATGCCATCTCTGCCGACAGGGACGGAGACAAAAGGGGAAGCCCGGTGAAAGGAAGTAAATCCTTCGCACAAAGCGCAGAAGACATCACTGGGGTAGGAAACCAATTTTTAAAAGTTAGCAATTTCCAAACTGAAGATCTCAGCTGTCATAAAAATTCTGGATGACAAGCTGAAGGCCCTCCTGTTTGGATAGACGAATGTGGATGAAGATTGGATGCAACTCAGAGACTATGACCTATCCACCTCTAGACTTATCATATATATTTTTTCAGGAATCATGATTATTTTGATGAAAATGACAAAGAAATCAAGTATATTCTTCTTTTAAAAAATTTGACATTCAGAGTTCACCAAAATGACCCATTATCAGCATCCCCCAAAAAATAGCATTCACATATTTACGGAGAATGATTCAAGAGAGGCTTAGAAAAATGCAAGACTTTGGACAGCAAAAAAAGCTAATGAGATCCAGATGTATGCAGACAGAATTATTCTGAATGCTTTTATAATGCGCTGAAAACTGTTTTTCGTCCTCAACCTTCTGACTCCATTCCTTTACTAGAGACAGATGAAGCAAAGCTTCTAACTGACAAACTTCAGAAACTAAAATTCTGGACAGAAATCTTCCGTGATGTCCTCAACCACTCATCCATTATATATGATGAAGTCATAGAACGCATGCCTCAGGTTCCAGTTAATACCAAGCTTGATGTCCCACTTAACAACTGTTAATGATGCACTAGGTGCAGCACACACTTACCTTGCTGGTCTGTTTACCATTATAGCATCCTTTCTTCAAGTATCTGTAGCTATTATAATATTAATAGCTTGTGGTGAGATAGCTGTCCTCTCACGTACAAGTACTCTTCCTTCTTAATTCTGGCTTGGAACTGGAATTTAGCAAATGTACAAATAAAATTATCAAAGAGATAAATAATATGGAGGGTCTCGGTGGCTAAGTGGTTAAGCCCTCTGCCTTGTGAGTCGAGTTCACGAGTGCAGTTTTTTCCAAAGACCCTAGGATTGTTGCTGGAGCTACGGAGTTCGTGCTTTGTGCAATACTCTCGGCAGTTTCTGCGGAGAGGGACTGAGCCGTATGGGGTAAACCCGGTGCAATGATGTCAATCCTTTGGCTTTTAAACCCTTTTAAAACCCTTTTTAAATAATATTATGCATCTGATTTATCTTTCTGGGTCTTCCAGATTTATCAAAATGTACAAAAACCTGAAGAAGAACGTGACCAGAACAGAGTCGCAGTCAGTCACATTGATCACAGTGCAGGTGGAAAATTTGCTGTTGTGCAGTTCACAGCAGCTGCAGTGGCTGTGATGGAGAATGAAGGAAAGGTTCGTTTGGGCATTAAAAGATCTGGCCGTATGGACATCCCTGTATCTATCAGGTAGCCTATTATCTTATATATTCATTAATTTGCCATTTACTTTCAAGTAGGTAATATAGTTCTTCGTTTACTATTACTATTGAAATGAAAATCGGGGCATATCCTTGACAGAACTACAGTAACCCATAAACTACAGTAAACGAGTCATTAATTTTCTAGACACCCAGACACACTTATGTCAGTAGTTTGCCATTGTCTTTCTGAACAGTGAGGTCTATTTTTACCGTTTGTAAATATCCCACAGAAACAAATTGTATTCCAAACTTGGCTGCAGCGGAGTTTGATCCAAGTAGGGCGGGCCTACGCTTGTGTTGAGATTGAGTTCACCACCACTTAAGCTACAGACGCCCACTATTACTATTACTTACTTAAAATAGACTCTTTAGCACTATTATTTTTTATCTTCTCTACTATCTGCAAATATATTTTCTAGACCGCAAATTTCTAACCACGACACTGGGCAACAACCCGGTAGCAGTGTGACGACAAAAAGAAGAAGAAGAAGACCGCAAATTTGTCATTTTAAAACAAACCTGTAGATTGAGATATATGGACACACCAATATCATTCAATAGTAAATTATTACAAACAAAAGGCTGGATGTGAAACCAGTTATGCATTTCATAAAAGAACCAGATTAAATTATTTGGACACAGTGGCGGCTTGTGATAATTTTTGTTGGTGGGGCCAGACATTTTTTCCAGATAAATCATGGTTTTAGATTGCTATATTTTAATTTTAAAAATAAGTACACGTTATACATTATTTTTGGTGGGGCTCGGCCCCACTGGCCCTTATAGACGAGCCGCCACTGCTTGGACACCTGACAAGTATGCTCTGGTATATTCTACTACAGAGAGCCACACTGAAAAAGTATTACGAATAAAGAGCAATAGGAAGACCATGCAAAAGGTGGAGCGACAACATCAATAACAGCCTTAAGAAAATTAATATCAGCTTACAAAGTGCATTAGTACAAACACACACAAGATCACTACATGTCCCCTCCCAATACTTCTATAAAGAAGTAAATGGTGGAAGAGAAGAAGAAGTATATAAGAATAAGCATACTTAATGCTGAGTATTGTCATTTACCAGTGTCAATAACATCATGAAGAAATGTTTAAAAAAAATTATGATACAAATTGGCAAAGCAACATCAGCTTTTAAAAGTCTAAATAAAATATGGAACTGCAAGTTATGTAGTATTAAAACTAAATTACGAATTTTCAATTCAAATGTTGTATCAATCCTAACATATGCCAGCAAGAGTTGGAAAATGACTAAAGATATAGAAAACAAGTTGAATGCATTTGAAAATAGATGTCTGCGGAAAATAATGAATATAAAATGGGATGAATTCAGGAGAAGTGATGAAATCAGAGAAATGTATGGTTAACCACTAGTGACAACTGTTATAAGAAAGAGAAGATGGAGATATGTTGGGCACACCTTGAGGAGAAATGATCAACGAATATCAAAGCAGGCATTGAAGTGGGATGCAAAGGGTTCAAGAAAGAGAGGTCGACCTAAGGAGACCCTGAAACGAACTTTGCTGAGAGAGGTAGGAAATATTGGTCTCAGTTCCATGGAGGAGATTGAGTGAGTTGCCCAGGATAGAGCGGTGTGGAGAAATTACTTGCAGGTCCTATATAAGGTATAACGGTACGAGAGGAATTATTATTCATTATTATTGTCATTTGGATTTCTTTTAGAGCAGAGTACACAATTTTGGATGATTGTGAGAAATATGTAGTCCAACTCTAACATGATATTCTGCAATAATATTATTCTCTGTTTATTGTAGATTTATAATGTCTGCTAGCTGGTCTTCATGTATATGCATCCAGTTTATTACAGAAGTTGAACTATGTACATTTTCCCCAGAGTAGAGACCATCAATGGTACAGCTCTTGCAGGAGAAGACTACAAACCTTACAATAAAATGGTAGATTTCAAGAAAAATGAGGCACTGAGGGAGGTGTACATTGAGATTGTGGATGACTTTGAATGGGAGCCAGATGAATTTTTCTTTGTGAAGTTGAAGGTTGAAAATGTAGAGAGCACTATTGTTCTTGGCTCCATTAGCATTTGTGAAGTGACTATCATTAATGATGATGGTAAGTACAGTTTTTGAAAGTTGTCATCTCTCTCTCTCTCTCTCTCTCTCTCTCTTCTTGATGTGGGAATGTTTAAAAAGTCAGTTGAAGTATCTGATATATGTCATGTTTTCATCCAGTCTTATTTGATGAGTTTTTGGTTTCTCGTTTCTTTTGTTGTTTTTTTTTAATGGATTCAATGTTTTTACTTCTACCAGTTAAATAGTAAACAGTGACTCAATCAATCAGGTGTCATGCCTGTCGGAGTCGGTGATCATGTCTCTCCACAACTCTCTCTTTCCCTGGTGCAGTTAACCAGTTCTGACGTCGATCTTGTGTCGAATCATGATGTCAGACCATCCAACATCTTCTCCCTCTGTCTTCCATGATCTCTCCATCACTGTATTTTACTCACTTTCACAGAATGTTCTAAACCTCCTCTTCGCATTATAGACCTGAAGAAACTTAATTTTCTGATTCTTATTATAATGATAAGGTTTCTTTGTGTGCAGGCCTGTTTTAAAACCTCATCATTTGTTTGCTTCGCTGTCCATGGAATTTTCAGCATTCTTCTGTGAAACCACATCTCTGTAGCTTCCAATGATTGTATTGATTGCTTGTTCATTGTCCCTGATACGCTGCCATACATAAGTCTCGGCTCAATATAGTACTGGAGTACTCATTACCGCAATGTCATTGATAGTGAGTTCACACATAATGTGTTTTTCATTTTCATAAAAGCTGCTTTCGTTTGAGCTATTCTACTCCTAATCTCTGTTGTACATCTTCCATTTGATGCTAGGAACATTCCCAGATACTTCAATCGATGGACATTTTTTCAGTGTTGTGTGATTTATTTTGATATTGCATTGTGGTGTTTGTAAACAGTGACTAGTGAGTAACAAAACATTCAATTTATGTGTGTTTCGTTTACTCCGACCGTCTCTTCCTCATCAGGGAATACATATGTAAGGGGAAATGAAGAGATGCAGTATGGCTGCTGTAAAAAGTGCCATCAATGGACCAGGCTGATATTATAAATACCCTAGCCCGCCTGCCCAGCATGTTCGTAGCACGTTGGACGGCGGCTGACAAGCTCCCTGTGAGGTTCAATTCCATGGGCTGGCAGAAAAGCCACAGGTTCCTCCAGATTTACGGTGTTCGTGGCACCGAACCGAAGAGCTGAAAGCTCAAGTGCTTCTGGATCAGGAAAAAAAAAATACCTTAAGGGAGATTTGGACATGTAAATGATTCAAGTAATAGTGGTGAATCTACAACCCTAACCAGACTGCAAGAATTCCAAGTCAAATGTGGTCTAGCTAAACAAGGGCACTATACTGGTAGCCAAAGAAGAATAGTAAACCAACAAAGAACCGGTGTCGTTAGTCGCCACATGCTGAGAGACATACTGAGGAGGAGATCGGAGCACTTATGAACTAATTGGTTTGATGTGCAGTGATAACGATCCGATGACTAAACTATATCTTCCTCACCAAAAATTATAATTGTATGTGACCGAATATGATACACTGAGGCAAACTCACTGGCATAACGAAACAACACTCGACAGAAAACTACACGGACCTCTGTGTGAGCTACAAAAGACAGTGAAGTTCATACAAGAGACAACATTGAATATATAGACATATTTCAAGTGAACGAAAAGAAGGAAGGAATTGTATGTGAAAGTGATTGTATGATTTCTACATGTAATATTCTTTTTTCTGAGCATAACTTTTTGTATCTTTGTTGTATCAAGAACCTGGAGTTCTGGCATTTGCTAAGCCCAGCTTTATAGTCCAGGAGACTGGTCTGAAAGCCCTGATACCTATCATACGCATGAACGGAGCTGATGGTCATGTGTCAGTTAAGTGGACGACCAAAGATATGACAGCAATTGAAGGTAAAGACTACTCTGGCAAAGAGGGTGAACTTGTATTTGACAATCAAGAGACCACCAAAAATATAATCATTCCTCTGTTTGAGAGCGATGTAAGTATTTTATGAAGTAGTATTTTAATCATAAAACAGTTGATGTATGGCGAGCTTGAAGGGGGCAGACGTTTAGCAGGTGGACACAAAAAACGCTTTAAAGACACTCTTAAAGTGTCTCTGAAATGCTTCGATATAGACAATACGTGCTGGGAATCCCTTGCGCAAGATCGCCAAATGTGGCGCTGTAACAACAAAGAGAGCCCGAATAGCTGAGAATCATCGTATTGTTGAGTCACAGAGGAAACGAGCAGCGCGAAAGACAGAGCACACAACACGCACATGTCTAACCTTGATCATGTATGCCCCACCTGTGGTCGGGATTCTGTTCTAGGATTGGACTCTACAGTCACCTCCGCACACACCAGAGAAGTGCAACAGTACACGTCTGAGATTGTTGTCATCATCGCTTGCGATGGACGCTATTATTATTAGTATTTTAAAATCTTGCATGTATTAGTTTGTCTAATTTTGTGGGAATTATGAAGTGCAGTGATGATGGTCCTATCAGGTTCTGAAACATCCATGGATTGCTAAAAACTGATGTAAAAATACACTGAAATGAATATAACTTTTCATAGAAAGCTCAAATATTTATAAATTTTCTAATAATAGGACCTTGTTGTGATACCAATATTTAGTTAGTATCTGGTGAAACACGTCAAAACAAAGAACTGTAGTTTTACAAAAATAATAGCAAAACACAACAATGTTTCAACCAAAAGGCCTTTATCAAGTAAAGGATACAACAAAAGTGAAGAAATCCACCTCTTACACTGCATACTACATTAGTCGAAGCGTTGATGTGAATTGTTATTGTTTTTGTATTTTGTAAAACTACAGTATTTCTTTTTAATGTGTTTCGCCATTGCTACATAGTTTTACTGCAGTCTTCCCTTATATTGATAATATTAGTTCATCATCATCAGGTGCCATCTCCACATTGAAGGTTGGCTGCAATGAATCTCCATCATCCTCTGTCTTTCGTCTTGATGTTGCACACTGCCAGACTGTAACCTGTCAATTTCTTAAAGTTTCCCCCCCACTTATCTCTCGGTCTTCCTCTTGCTCTTCCCCCTCAACTTCCCCTCTAGTAAATGTTTTATCATGGTGTCATGTCTTTTATGTGCCCAAAATACTTTACTTGTCTGAATTTTATTTCTCTTAATAATTATTTCTTCATGCCTAGTTTTCCTAAAACTTGTTTATTTGTCTGTTTTTCTGTCCATGAAACTCTGCCTATTCTTCTATATATCCACATCTCAAATGCATTAATTCTGTCTTCTAACTGTTTGTTCATTGTCCATGTTTCCGAGCCATACATTAATATAGGATATATATAGTATTTGATCATTAGTTAGTACCTCTAATTTAGAATGAAAACTTGAGTTTGTTCTTTGTGAAAAACTAATTTGAGAAAAAATGCTTGGTGAAATTTAATATGCCAGGCAGAAGGGTACAAATATTGCAACCCAGCTGTAAACTACATCATATTGTATTCTTCTTCTTCACCTTTCAACTCCCAACGGAGCACAGGTCTTCAACAAACTTCTTCCAGCTCTTCCTCTCTCTTGCCATCCCTTTCAATTCTTTCCATGTTTTACCTATTCTTTTAATATCAGCCTTCAGCTCTCTTCTCCAGGTCTGTCTAGGTCTTCCCCTACTCCTCTTTCCTGTCGAGTTCCAAAACAGTGCCTGTCTTGCAATGCTTCCAGTCGATCTTCTCAATGTATGTCCTATCCATCGCATATTGTATTCTATCATTTATAAATCTACTTCTCTATCCAGACTGAAGGAGAGTGGAGTGAAAATGGGAACTACCAAACACAAAGATGTTTAATATTTGCTATTGTCAGGAAAATTAAATATTTAGGACACATCAAAGGACAAGAGTTCCTAGAGAAGATAACTGTGGAGGGAATGGTGCCTGGAAGAAGAATGAGAGGAAGTACTAGAAGAAGAGGGGTGCAAGATGTCATTTACAATCTGAGAATAACTGCTGCTTATGCCGGTCAACTTGCACAGAACAGAACGTTTTTCAGGACTGCTGTAATGGGAGCCAAGTTCTGGAAGGAACAAGCTACTTGATGATGATGATGATTGTCAAGAAATTAATTCAAGTGTATTTCTATTCACAGAAAGAAGAAAGAGATGAAAGTTTTCAGATTGAACTATCAAATCCCCTGGGTGGTGCAACTTTAGGAAAAATAAATAAAACAATTGTGACCATTGTTAATGATGAAGGTAAGTCATCTAAAATAAATAAAACAATTGTGACCATTGTTAATGATGAAGGTAAGTCATCTAAAATAAATAAAACAATGACCATTTAGATTGGAATAAGTGTTAAGTCATTCTAAAATAAATAACCTGTCATACAATTCTGACCATTGATTAATGATTGTAAGATAATTCGGATTCTATTAATGAAAGAAGAAAGAGATGAAAGTTTTCAGATTGAATATCAAGGTGAAGTCATCTAGAAAATAAATAAAACAATTGTGACCATTGTTAATGATGAAGGTAAGTCATCTAAAATACTTCTGACATTTTTAATTGTTATTAAAAAACTGCTGCAACTGTTTCTTCTTCTTCTTTCGTCACACTGCTACCGGGCTGTTGCCCAGTGTCGTGGTTTTCTGTTTTTGTCTTGCGCTGTTCTGGTGGCTTGGGTGATTGTTAATTTTGCTCTTTGACTTGGATTCTCCTATGCTATTTAACCATCTTTTTCGTGGTCTGCCTCTCACCTTCTTTCCTGATGTTCTGTTGTAGATAACTCTGTATACTGTGGAGTTTGGATGCGACTGTTTATTATATAGAAAGTGTTACATACATGTATAAAACTTAGAATATGTTATCAAAGTCATCCTTAAAATAAAATAGATTTCAATAGAGTGGGGAATATAACCATCTTGATCACAAAAGTGAAAATATTGAATCATGGCAAGATCCATAATCATATTAAAAAAACCATACACATGCTCCTGCCTTCTACTCCAGAAGATGACATGTGATGTCAACACCAGATCTGGCCTTCTCTACCTCATATTTATCTGGCCTAGAAAAGAAGAAGAGTAGAGCGTGACACCATCATGCAGTGACAAACTGTTTAATCTTTGTCCTGCTCTAGTATGTCCACTAAGATCGGTGCTTAGCCATCTCACTTATTGGAAATACAATTCCTTTGTTGATTCATAGTTTATGCAGCTACAACACACTGCGGTTCTTGCAGTCTGTAGTGCAAGTGGATTACCATAAAATTATAGTGAAACAGATGTATTCTCCAAGCTGAAATATAAACTGTAATAGAAAAAAGAAGCTGTGACCAAAATAGTCAGACCGGAGTGAAAAGCTTTTAAGCTTTGTCATTGTAATAGTGTACCTGTAAGATCAATCTTGCCATCTGATGAAAATAAACTAATTGCAGTATTTAGTATTATGAAAAGGTATGTGTCGGATGTAATGTAGTGCAGAAGAGGCCCATGAACAATATGGACTAAAACAGAGTCTAAATCAGAAAATGGTCAAAAGAATAAACATAACCGTGTTTTCTAACTTGGTCGTCAATCAGGAGCTGTTAATCTAACACCTGTACCATCCTTACAATTAGCAACACACAAGCCAACAGACATGCAAGAATATAAAAACAAAGCATTTGGATTATTTTCTGGTGCATTCCTGTCATACCAAGAGATATCTTCTGGTCTTTCCTACAATGGACAGCAGAGTCAAACTGTTCTGAGTGTGCATAGCTGAAGGTGAAGGTTGACAATTAATCAACTTCATAATGTGCTGACCTTACCCAAAGGTAAAATAATGACAAGAGGTAAATCATGGATAAGCTGTGCTGAAGATGTCATACAGCACGTATGCAGTCTGACAAAGATGTCATACAGCAGGTATGCAGTCTGACAAAGATGTCATACAGCAGGTATGCAGTCTGACAAAGATGTCATACAGCAGGTATGCAGTCTGACAAATATTATTCTTGAAAGAGAATTGGTAACAATACCTGTGGATGCTAGCACAACCGTTCCAGTTTATATCATATGTGATGGAAGTTGCAGAGAACAAATTCATGCTATGGTTGATTCTGATGGCCAAACTCGCAGAGCAACACCTAAGATATGATACTGACTACATTTCGTTTGATTTAAAAAGCTTTAAAAAGTTTAGTCCATCTGGAAACAAATTAAAATAATCCACAGCTGCTGTACAGAGGAGCATTATTTCGTTTTATATTTTAAAATTTCTATATAATTCAAGTTTTTAATTGTTTTGAAATTTTAAAGATTCAATTTGAAAAGTTAAACAGCTTTGATGAGACTGCAATTTAAAATCAAATGTGGGGGCAGGGGTATGAGGTATTTCCTTATGTGTTTATGGAATCGTCTGTCTTCTTCTGCGTTCTCACTAGATTGGGATTTCGGATTCCTAATAAAGGTACCCGTCTGCCTCAAATTATCAGCCACACCATACAGTTTGTCTTCTGCGTTCTCACTAGATTGAGATTTCGGATTCTCTAATAAAGGCAGCCGTCTGCCTCAGATTATCAGCCACGCCATACAGTTTGTCTTGGAAGCTAATATAAATGGCCACCTCTTTCTTCTCGTCTGCATACTGGGGCAGTTCTGTAGGACATAATTCCTATGATTTCTGCTCCCTGTTTGTGCCGACCTCTTCCAGTAAGTTTTGGCCACCCTCGTGATGGTAGGTCTGACATTCTTACTGCTTGGCTAAATCTCCGAGGCAGCTTGGCGACCGTAGAATCCGTTATCCCATTCCTCATTGTGAGGGTCGTTGCACCATGTAATGCGCCTTACGGCCTGGTGCATCCGTTTTCTGCAAGCATTTGTTTCGGGTTAGCATTCCCTAGCGGATACGTGCATCTGATTTCAGCCAAACCTCCTTAGTCGCCTCTTACGACATGGTGGCAGGTAACAGTGGTTCTATTCTTTACACCCCAAATTTGGGCCCCAGTAACCACTCGGGCGATTTATAGAATCAAAAATGTGTAAAAACTTTCTTCTTCTTCTTCTTCACCCTAGGAAGCATAAGTTCTGCACCAAGGCCTTCCAAGCCCACCTATCCAAGGCCATCTTTTCCAGATCTCTTCACTCTCTCCCCATTTTCTTGCATTCCATCTCCAACTCCGTCTTCAGGTGTTCCTGGGTCTTTCCCTACCTCTATTGCCCTGGGAGTTCCATCAGAGAGCCTGTCTTGTGATGCTGTATAAACTATGAGTCTTGGAAATTATTAGCCTGCAAATGCTGTCCCCATCTGCAGAAGGAGACTAAACTTTACTTTTGTTCAGACTGTCATGAAGTCAGTTTTGTTCAACAGTAGCCCAGATTCACTTTCTTACAATTTATACTATCATTGCTTTTCAGAATTCAATGGACTTGTCAGCCGCATCCTTAACATGACAAAAGCTAATCTAGAAGCACTTGAGCTCTCCAAAACTAGCTACATGCAGCAGTTTATTGAAGCTATGAATGTTAATGGAGGTGACTTGTCAACTGCCTCATTTATGGACTATATACTCCACTTTTGCTCGTTTTTCTGGAAGGTAGGTATATTAGTTATAATATAACAGGTATATTAGTTATATTAAATAGAAAGATTATGACATGTCAAGAATTGTTTTTTTTTATAGTAAAAGTAGATACTAAAGAAACAGAAACTGAGATGGTTTTAATGTGGAGGGTGTGGGGTGTTAAGCCAAAGGATTTATTTAATTGCACCAAGTTTCACCCCATATGGCTCGATCTCTCTCAGCAGAAATGGCACTCCACCTGCGAGAGTATTGCACAAACTCCATAGCTCCGGCAACAATCCTAGGGGAAAAAATGCACTCGTGAACTGAACGGTGTGGTCCAGACTCAAACCCACGACTTTTGACTCGCAAGGCAAGGGCTTAACCACAGAGACCACCCCCTCCCCTTCAACTGCTGAAACCTGATGATGTTATGTCCATAATTATTTGAAATAATATTTGTCTAATAAAATATAACTGCTTAAAATTGTTGGAAAACTATGTTCAAAATTGTGTTCATGAATCCTGTACTAATCAGACATTAGTATGTCTAATGTATCTATTTCTCAATTTTTTTTTCAAAGGTGCTATTTGCATTCATTCCTCCAACTCACTTCTTTGGAGGATGGCCTACCTTTTGTATTTCTCTTGGTGTGATTGGATTTCTACTGCCATATTGGAGATCTTGCAAGCATTTTTGGATGTCTTATTGGTTTGGAGGATTCTATCACTGCAATTACACTGGTTGCCATGGGAACAAGTATGCCTGACACATTTGCCAGTAAAACAGCTGCAATGATGGAAAAGACTGCTGATAATTCTGTGGGAAATGTCAATGGAAGTAACTCTGTCAACGTGTTTCTTGGTCTTGGTCTTCCATGGCTTTTAGCATCGATTTATCATGGCATCAAGGTAATAACTTTTAATAATTAAAGATTTCAATCTCACTGATAAAATGTCAATAAAAGGTATTGTTTCTTTCAGTCTTTCAGTGAACTCTGCAGTCTGCTTTGATGACAATATTTTTATTTGATTCTTTACTTGTATGGATAATTTAGTTCTTTCTGTTATTTGATACTATGTTTCTAATATTTTTTAAAAGCTTTTGTTGTTGACTTATTTTTTTCCCGAATGTTTTGTGGTTTCAGTTATTTTGTTATTAATAATTATTCAATGCCCAGAAATACCTGGGGTTACAGTTTGATCGAAGCCTTGCTTTCACAGAACACATAGACCATGTAGTAATGAAGAATGGGTAGGACTGTAATGAGGGTAATGTCTGCGGAAAATTATGAGCAGTGTCTCTTATATTAAGGTCTGGTCCTGTCTGTGATTCCGTATGCTCTGGCAATTCTGACTCTCAGCCATGTGCAAATGAAAATACTGGAAAGAATACAGAATGAGGTTATGTGGATCGTGCTAAGGTTCACGGACCATAAGCTTATGAAAACAAGAGGAGAAGACAGTGAGAAGAGGCTCATCAAGACCATATCCCACCTCCACGTGGTGGTCCTGAAAATATGGTGATGCACTGAGGTCTAGCACAGCAGGTAGTCATCAAAGGGAAAGCCATCCACTGGATATGGTGGTAATGAATATTCTGCTGCACATTATAAAGATTGGTTTGCACATAAGACAAGCAATATCTCAGAGTGGCATCAGCTACACGAATCTCCTGGCCGACATCTCTGATTGGAAAATGGCACAAACACTGTTTCCAACAAACAATCAAGCAGCTTCCAAGGCAAGGGTATCCAAAAGTCTGTATAAAAGTTAGGTCGTAATGACAGCCTAACTAGTTGATACTTTCAGAATTGCCTGGTCTCTGCAAATACTATCAGTGGTTGTTGTTTACAAAGCTCAACCTGGAAACTTCAGGGTGGAGACATAAACAAGTTGTCCTATCCCGGGTCGATCAAGATATGTGACATACAGCTGACCGGCTGGTTGTGTCGGTTCAGCTAATAGAAATGTATCAATCTTGGGTCTAATGATTGTGCTTTCCGAATAGGAAAATAATACAGAGTAAAAACTATAATTTCCTATTAGTGCTGCGATGTGCGTGCCCCAGAGCGGATGATCGAGCATGTTCTTAATGCAGAATGGTCTCACAAAAGCACAGACTTGAAAATATTATATCCGACTCTCAGTCAATGCTTCAGAAGGTCCAAAAAAAGCAGGCTTATGTGGATCTACTATCCTGGGCATGTGGATGTTTGCGACAATAAGAGAGCAGACAGGCTTGCATCAGCAGCATGATTGTCGGGGAGTTGAGGCTAGATAAGGGGATGTTGTTCTTCGGTTTCTTGGCGAACTCCTGTTGAATGAGGACAATAAAATTGATGCTGAATCTATACATTGATTTAAATGTAGAATTATACATTGTACAATTAGAACCAGATGCCTGAGAAGCAGCGAGAGGAATGTGTTTAAACTGTGATCCACAGGAACTTTCAGTATGTATACTTTTCTACATCTGTTGGGATTATTGGTTACTGGTTATTGGTTACTAAACTGACGTCATTTGCACTCCGGGCAGACCCATAGATGCTCAGTCTCCCCAACAGATATAGAAGAGTATGCATACTGATGGTTCCCATAGCTTGCTGATTAAACACACCTCTCACTCTGCCTCTCAGGCATCCAGTTTGACTTTTACAACGGGTAACTCCAAACTGCCTAAATCGATTGACCGATTCAACATCGATTTTAGTGTCCTCATCCAACAGATAGTCGCGAAGAGACCGAAAAATATCCCCTTATCCATCTTCAACTCCCCAACAATCGATGCTGTTGATGCAAGCCTGTCCGCTCACATTACCTTAAACACCTGCATGCCCAGGACAGTATATCCACGTAAGCTTTTGGAGGAGACTAAGCATCTATGGGTCTGCCAGGAATGCTATAACATTAGTTCAGAAACCAATAACAAATTTATGCATTGTACTTATTTTATTTAACAAATTTTTAAACTTTTCACTATTTATACTCCAATTTTATTTTGCAGGGAACCACGTTTGTGGTGCCAGCAGGCTCCCTTGGATTCAGTGTTATCATATACACTATCACAGCTGTCATTGCCCTTCTTGTCCTAGTTGGACGTCGTATGATACCATCCATTGGTGCAGAACTTGGAGGACCAAAGGGTTCAAAAATTATTTGTAGCATTCTGTTTGTGATTCTTTGGGTTATTTATGTTCTTCTGTCAGCCTTGCAAGCTAAAGATATTATCAAGGTACATATTGGTGGTTAACCAGGTGACAGGAAAACTTCATGACCAAAACATTTACTAACTAGTGAATAGTATTTGCTTATAGTAATACTAGATTAAGTGGTGGAGAAGATCATTAATACTGTTGAATGCAAATGATACAGAAGAGTACTTAGAATATCATGGACAGAGAAGAACAAATGCTTCTGTTCTGCAACAGATTGATATTAAAGAGAGTTGGCTACTAAAGAGCATAACATCAGGAAAATTAAATATTTCAGACACATCAAACGGCATAAGTGCCTAGAGAAGATAATTTTGGAGGGAATGGTGCCTAGAAAAAGAATGAGAGGAAGACCTAGAAGACGATGGGTGCAAGATGTCATTGACGATCTGAGAATGACTGTTGCTGATGCCGGTCAACTTGCACAGAACAGAGGGTTTTCAGGACTGCTGTCATGGGAGCCAAGTTCCAGAAGGGACAAACTACTTGATGATGATGAGGATAAATACTAGATTAACTAATAACAAGACTTTGGAGAAACAAAATTTGTAACAGGAAACAAAAAAAAAGAAAAACAAATTTACAAGCAAAATAAAAATAATACTAACTTTATAACAAAAATGTGTGTGAGGACCGCTAATAATGTACTACTATTAAAATTCTACTGCTTTTTTTATTTAAACAAAACTATGCATATTATATGATGAACATAATATTCTATCTGACACTTTTTAAACATAGATTCCTTGTGCTAATATATATAAGTATATATAATCCTAATAAATACATGTTTTACCGTCTCAAATACTGTTACGTGCCATACTTTTTTTCGCGACTGTGTTTTATAGATTGTTGTTGTTCTCGTGATGAACACAAGCTGAATATAATAGTTTGGGTTCAGTGGTTGAGATAACCACTAACCTATTTTCGACAGAGCACATAGGTTCAATAACTATGAACTTGTTAAATGTAATCATAAATGACATGATTCATAGAAGCACTGGAATATAGAAGCACTGGAAAACATCAATGCTCAAAGAGAAAACATTTGCTCTGAGGATTTTAGTGAAGAAGTTAACGGTTATTCTCTATCTCAGTTGCGCAATCTATGCATTCCGATAGGTGCGGCAAGACGGAAAAATCAAGCAAGAAACCCCTGCAGATACATCAACCAATATATAATGGAAGTTGGTAGTCTAAACACAATGAAAGACATGCTTAGGAGGAGATAGAAGCAATTATGGACATGTGCGATGATCCTCAAATGAACAATGAACCGTGTATCTACATCGTGGGCTTATTCAGCATAGCGAAATGGTCACACACTTCATGAGGACTGCGGCGCTTTCGAGACAACGACATCGAGCATGACTATGGAGATCACTGATGCCTCCAGGGCTCTGTCATGGGTGGCTGAGCAACAGGTTACCCATACGATCATCATATCAGACTCGATGAATATGCTTCAACTGATTGAATCTGGAAGTATGCGTGTGGAATGGGTGGACAGCATTCGGTGATCACATCTCAAGAAAATGACTTGGCTGTACACACCTGGACATGCTGGAGTGCAGGGTAACGAGCGTGCGACTTTCTTGCAAACAATGCCCCGACTCAAAGGGCAGAAGTATGGACAGAGCCGATATCATCAATGCGGTACGCTCTCAATTATGTGACATGGGCACGTCTCAGACACTGGAACGAGTTCGAGAATTAGGCGTTAAGTGTGGACATCTTCTTCTTCTTCTGTGCGTTCGTTCTTTACGACCAATTTTAATCACTCTTTGTGATAAGTTTGATCTTTGCCAAGAACGTGTATACGTTGCACATTGGTTTGGTAGGCCCCTAAACGCATAGAATTCTACACGTTTAGGACATGTGCATCCGATTTCAGCCAAAGTGTGGACATGCCAGACATTGTCGTCTTCGTGGTAGAGAGAGAAGATATAGTAATCAACTTCCCATGGGTACGGTGAGCAAATGGACTTTAGGATGGCTGCTGCAGCGGAGGACAGAGCATGCATGGGAATGCCCAATGTGCCATGACGTCGATCGCATAACATAACATAACATCTACACCGCAGAGATCTCCAGAGTAATAATTGTGTAACTAAAGGAAAAAGATTTATTTAATACTTTAATTTATTATTGGAACATCTATACATTGTAATGTGTTCTATATCAACTGAACACTCGCCCATGTGGTGCCGAGGCCCGCAAGGGTAGCAAAGAATAGTACCACTGTGACCTACAAGGCATATTGTAAGAGGCAACTGAGGTAGGGACCTAGGAAGCTTCCTAGTAAATAAAAAGCATAACAGAAATCGGATGTGCTGGCGTACTTGTCAGCGCATAACTGGCACAACATACAATCGCTCTTGGGCTCGCTCAGATCACATACAAATCACACAGAGTTGTTAACAAGTTGCCGATGTGGAGTGTTCGAAGAAGAACTGAACACTTATTGTGACTGCATGATACTAAATTAAATTGAAGATTAGATGGAATGATTCTGGGGAAAAAGAAGTTAAAAAAACCTAGAAAAACACAGAGAAGAGTCATAGAGAGAGAGCAGATGGAGCAGAAAGATCTCAAATAACTCCCAAGTTCCCCACACAAATAGCAGTATGTGCAGGCATCAGTATACAAAATTAGTTTGCTTATGGTAATTCTGAAGATAGTTTGAATAAAAGTGCTGAAAATCAGTATAAGAGAAATAAAAAATGTATTTATAAGTAAATCAGAAAATATAATTGGATGCATGCTTATTACTTTGTGCTTAATTACAGTGGCAACAATGTCAGTTATGGTTAAACACAATATACATATTATAAGTTTACTGTTGGGAATCTGCAGAAATATCTACATATGCCTTGATGATTCATGTAGAAAGATTATTTACCATCAATCCATTGATTTTTAACTTACTGTTTGCATTGATCTCTTGTTCATTTGCCTTTTTCATGTTCACACCGAAATGACTTTAAATAATATTTTAATCTTTAATATTATTCAAATTATAATGGTTTTTACTAATGATATGCTCAAGAGATTTAATTACTCTCATTGTCAACAATTTCAATTTAGTATTCTCCACAGATTAGTACTCATTTATTTTTACTATAGAAATAAATGTGAAGCTATTTCAAAAACATATAATGCCATAGTAGTGTGAGGTATGTAGTGGTCAATACGATTGAGAATGGGTCTTCTATGGATAGGAGTGACATCATCAATGCTCTCAGAGAAAACATATGCTCTGAAGATTTTAACGACGAAGATAATGGGTATTCTCTATCTCGGTTGAGCGCCCGCGTGCCCAGCGTGTTCGTAGCGCGTTGGACTACGGGTGACTAGTCCTCTGTAAGTGCGGGTTAAACTCCGCGGACTGGCAGAAAAGCTACAGGTTCCCAGATTTACGGTGTTCGTGGCACCGAACCAAAGGGTTACGATGTCCATGACACCGAGCCGAAGAGCTTTCAGCTCAAGTGCTTCTGGATCAGAAGAAAAAATAAAAATAATCTCGATTGCGCAAGTTGTGCATACCAATAGGTGCAGCAAGACAGGAAAACCACGACAGAAAACCCAGTAGATACATCAATCAACACAGAACGGGAGTTAGCCTCAACACACTGAGATACATGCTTGGGAGGAGATCGGAGCAATTATGGACATGTGTGATGAAGATGATCTTAAAATGAGCAATAAAGTGGCCTCACAGCACTAGACTATAGCATTTGGAAGTGAGGTGGCCAGTTCTCATCATGACCAAACCTCTTGGATAACTCAGTAATCCAACATTCAATTTCAGCAAAACAGAATATAGCATGCTTCAGCAGGAAGTAATCATGGTCCATTTTAATTTCAAAGTCAGTGCTCTAACAAATTGACTATGTCAGTACTTATTTTTATTACAGCCTCATTTATAGCACAAAAATAAGTGAAGTAGAATTAAATATTTAGACATTACTTATCATTTAGACATTACTTATCATTTAGACATTACTTATCATTTAGACATCACTCATCATTTAGACATTACTGATCATTTAGACATTATCATTTAGACATTATCATTTAGACATTATCATTTAGACATTATCATTTAGACATTACTTATCACGTAGACATTAGTCTTCTTTGCAGTCCTTTTATACCATGCCTTCATGGATGCTGATGGTCGTGTTTTCATCCACACTAGATCTAATGGCTCACTCTTAAGCTTGGGTCGTTTAAGAGTCAAGACAAAAACAAAAGAAATCCTTCACAAGAAACTCATCTTCGCTGACAATTCTGCCATGTTGCACACAGTGAGACTACCCTAGACAACCTAATTAACAATAGTCATGGCATGCGGGAAGTAACACATGAACAAATATCACTTGAAATGTTAACCATTTAACAGGTAAACACGTAAAACAAGTACTACAGTTTTCAAAATACATAAACAGTGACGATAAACAGCAACGTTTCGACCAAAGGCCTTTATCAAGCAAACAATACAACAGGAATGACGAATTTCGAGGAACACTACAAATGGACGATTACAAGATAGGTTTATGTTTCCACATGTAATCGTCCATTTGTAGTGTTCCTCGAAATTCGTCATTCTTGTTGTATTGTTTGCTTGATAAAGGCCTTTTGGTCGAAACGTTGCTGTTTATCGTCACTGTTTATGTATTTTGTAAAACTGTAGTACTTTGTTTTTACGTGTTTACCTATTTTCCAAGTTTTACTGCAGTCTCCACCCTTTTTCGATAACCATTTAACACCAGTTCAAACATTTTGCTATCTTGGCTCTTGATGAAGAAATCAACACACAAATAGATAGTTAACAGCTACATTTAATAAACTATGAAAGAGAGCTTGGAACAACACAAAATTAACATTGCAGACAAAGATTCAAATCTATCGAGCGCTCCCGAGTGGTTACCGGGGCCCAAATTAGGGTTAAAGAATAGAACCACTGTTACCTGCCACGCATGTCGTAAGAGGCGACTAAGGAGGTTGGGCGTGGGCTAGCTACTCCACACTGTAAAAACACTAGATGACTACAGAATGGAGAGCGAACCGAGTAAACACTTGCTGAAACCGAACACATCGCCGAAGGATAAGCACCAGAGCTCCAAATGGCGCTGAAGATGTTACGTAAAACACACCAATGCTAAGGCTTCATGAATCAGACTTCCACATGAATAGAATTTATAGGGAGATTTGGTACATCAGTCTGTGCGGTGATCGCGCGAGAGAGATCTATTGAGCCTGTGTAATCAGCTCTTTACTATATGACTCAGAAACATGGACAGCTCGTTCAAGACATGAGAGAAGATCTAACATCTTTCACCTTTGATATCTCTGCAAGATTATGAACTTGATATCGTATGATAAGATAACCAACTCTGAAGTAATGCAATGTGCAAACTTGTCATCTGTTATGGGAATACTCAACAGTAGAAGACTAAGATGGCTGAAACTTGTGAAAAGAATAGAAAATAGCCACATACCCAACAGGTGCTGTTCTGTGAACTTTTGAAGAAGGTTCAAAGAAGACCACTACTCAGACATAAAGATATCTGCAAGACCTCAATTAAGAACTTTTCTATCGGTCCTAATAAATGAAAAAAAAACTAGCTGATGATCAAGTTATATGGAAAACAACATTACGCAAAGGTAAAGAATATTTTGAAGAGAAACTTAGGGATGAGCTTGAAGGCAAGAGAAACAAGTACAAACTCGGAAGTCGTCACAGTAAAACCTTTGCCAAATGATCTTCTGTAAAGATGAAAACTACCACATTTATAGATATTAGTAACCATTTTCTGTTATCCTACATTTTTTACCTTGCAACATAATCATTTAGCATCACTATTTTGTTCTATTTGCTACCTTTTCACTTCTACAATATTTATATTTATTTATTGTAGTTTAAATCTTTGTATGAGATTTATATGATTGTTATTGGTGATTTTATATATAAATATTTGTTATTACTTCATTTGTACCGCATGTTTCTTTTTCTATAATTTATCTTAAAATTTACTAGGTAAATCAAGTTCTCCAAAATACATAAGTATGTTGGGTTGTGTTTTTTTGTTTTCCTGTATGTGTGCAAGTGTGTCTGTGCATGCATGTGCGATGGTTTATATTTAGTAAGTGTATATGGTTTTGTTTGTAAAGGATGTGTGGAAACAGTAAGAAATATGGGTTGTTGGAATAATTTATTTAAAATATAACTAGTTCTCTCATAGACTTTTCAAAGCTTACAACCAAAGCAAGCACACTGCATTAGTTGCTGCGCATAGGCAAACTTCAGACCTATCAAAAGTTGCATTCCCCTAAAGTCTGTGCCAGAGCAGACTGAACCAGAAATATGTATCCAGACAGAAGTGAAAGGAATACTCTGCAAGGATGAGCAGAACAGCATGCAACATAAGACACTCACTCTCAATTTACTTGATGAAGAATAACCACAAGATCTCTGGGTCCGAGTATACACTGATGGGTCAGCAGAAAATGCAGGGAAGAATGGAGGAGCAGCAGTGTACAAAGAATACCCAAACAACGTTAGGGATACGATTAGAGCACCTACAGGGAAATTTTGTCATAACTATGATGAAGAAATTCAGGCAATCAAGGTGGCAACAGAGAAACTATTGAACACCAGACTTGATCCACAACCTGCTGTATTTTTGACTGATGCAAAATCAGCACTCCAAGCACTCCAGTCCAGAAAATTACCAGGTCTGCAGACCCTACTGTCTAAACTGTCCAAGCAGCGCAGGGTCGTCTTGCAGTGGATACCCTCTCACTGTAGAATACCAGGAAATGAAACAGTAAACCGACTGGCAAATGAAGGTGCTGCAGAAGAGCAACCGTATGTGCTAGTTACCTACCACCAAAATAAAAGGATGAAAGGATCAATCAGAAAGCCACAAATACCAACACAGAACAACTACTATAATATGAGCAGATTAGAACAAGTTGTCATTCTGCGTCTTAGAACAGGACACAATCGACTCCCCAGTCACATGTTTACAAAATTTAAGATTGGCAATTCAGCCATGTGGACAGGCACACCACACTGCATAGCACATACTTCAAGATTGCTCCGAATATGATATACTGAGGCAAACTCACTGGCTAGTAAAACAACACTCGACAGAAAACTACATGGACCTCTGTGTAAGCTACAAAAGACAGTAAAGTTTATACAAGAGACAACATTGAATATGTAGACATATTTCAAGCGAACGAACGGAAGGAAGGAAGGCTAGTTGCTGCTTCCAAATGACTATTTTCTTCTTCTTTTCTATCGTTCTTCTCGACAATTTTGATCATTCTTATTGTGATATATAAACAGCCTTTGCCAAGAACGGTTAGAACGTTGCGCCCCCATTAAGCCCCTACTAGTGTAGGACAAGCGCATCCAGCATGTTTTCGGTCTTCAGAAATGTTCAAGTCTGCCTTGCCGGCAGTCAAACACTTTCCAGATATCGTGAGTAACTTTCATTTAATGATCCGTTTATCGCTGTATATTTAGGCTTGGATCTAGCCAAAGAGTCTTTTGTACTTAGCAACCCTTTTTGACTAAGAAGGCGTTCCTTTTTGCATCGCATGATGAGCACTCTTTAATGATTTTTTAACGCCGTATATTTTGGTTTCGATCTACAAAGAGCATTTACTACTTTGCAAATATTTTTCTGACTGGGTGATGTCGCTCCGGTTTAGGAACATTAACAACCCTTCTAGGATTAGTCAGCGGGACGGTCACTTGTCGGCTGCTTCATTGTTCATTACTCTTTAACGATCATTTGTTGTCATATATTTGGGCTTTATGATCTGTAGTTGTCATGTATGTTCCATTTCGCTCTGCAACAACCCTGCCATGCGTGCTAGCCAAGAAACCACAGCCTGACTTCTCACCACGATGCACAGACCCATCGGTATAAACACCAAAAAGTAATGATGAATAGAAAAATAAAAAGATACTAGACAGGTATAGGCAGCTCTAGGGAAACACGCGGCTATTCAAGCACGCAGTTAAACGTGTTATTGCGCTAAAAATTAGTCCGGGTGCTTAAACACTGAATGATATACAAAAATAATTGTTATTGGTTATGTGGTCACCAGTTGGGAAAAGAAAACGTGGAAGGCCAAAGACCACTCTTCGAAGAACCATCCAACAAGAAAGTAAACTATTGAGATGTAAAACCATACAAGATCTCCAACTGCTAGCAACGAATCGCATCACATGGAGATCTAAAACCTCTGCATATGTGCCGCCATTGGCACGATAGGAACAAACTAACTATTGGTTACTAAACTGACGTCATTGCACTCCGGGAAGACCCATAGGTGCTCAGTCTCCCCAACAGATATCGAAGTTATAAAAATAATATAAATAATTAACTATCATAGAAAACTTCCATCAATATATAAATGTGTACTACAATGTACGTTTGGACAAGTTGACGAGTTGTGACCTACTTTATACAGATCATTCTGGTAAATGGAGAATAACTTCCTGGAATAGACAAATAATAGCAAATATTAAAATATAACCGAACCCAAAACCATGATTTTTCCGAAAGTTTTTATCTGGCCCAACCAACAAAAATGATCATGATCCGCCACTGGCTGCAACCGTGCATTGGTTAGTGCACTTACTTCTACTACAAAGTGTCAGAATCAAATTCCACGTTGGTATTTTGAATTTTCCCCAAATGTAATGGCTCTCAATCTAAACTTAGTATGAGAGAAACACTAAGAAGTAAAGGCACTTAGTGTGATGTTGGTAAAAGAATATCAGTTATCAAATATATGAGGACTATCATCGTAGAACTCCGAACATGTTCATAGATGCGCCACTTCAACAAATCCAACAGTGTTCTGCGCCCAACGTGCCAGTTTCATGTTAGTTAATCAATTTCTGTGCATATTTTCCATATCGTTCTTTATGGGCTATACTAATGTTGAAGCTCAAGCATGTGGGGGTCACAGCCCTGAAATGTCTCTGTTCGGAAAGACTCAATGCGTTCATATTGTCATTTCGGTCCAATGCAGTCGGCCTACCCTTTGATATCATAGCTGGACTTCATGGATATCATAGTAGCCTCCGGTAACATACGGTCGGTAGACTCAGGTAAAAATTCTAGGAAATGAGACCACAACCGTCGCGTGACCTCGCATTCCAGTATTTTTGTATAAAGACGAATTTATTTTTAAATCAACATAACATGCTAAATCAAGGTAATATTATGTAACAAGTTAAGTTTAACAATAAGGTATACCAGTATTAATAATATTTTCATCAATAAAAACCATAGACTCATATAATTGTGTAAACTTGCAAAACAGCGTACAGAGTTCTATCAAACATATAAAAACCCAGCCCCATTAAACAGAAACTTTCGATTTCCTGTCTGAGCTATTCGGAATTACGTTGCCGGGGGCCACGGCTGGACCAACCAGTCTGTGAGCTCATTCCATAACTCTGACTGCGGCATGCATGGGTATGAACGTTGTAGGGGGCCCCGGCTGGGCCAACCAATCTGTCAGCTCATTCCATAACTCTGACTGCGGCATGTATGAGTATGAACGTTGCAGGGGGCCCCGGCTGGGCCAACCAGTCTGTGAGCTCATTCCATAACTCTGACTGCGGCATGTATGAGTATGAACGTTGCAGGGGGCCCCGGCTGGGCCAACCAGTCTGTGAGCTCATTCCATACCTCTGACTGCGGCATGCATGGGTATGAACGTTGCAGGGGGCCCCGGCTGGACCAACCAGTCTGTCAGCTCATTCCATACCTCTGACTGCGGCATGCATGGGTATGAACGTTTGCAGGGCCCGGCTGGTGCCAACCAATCTGTCAGCTCATTCCATAACTCTGACTGCGGCATGTATGAGTATGAACGTTGCAGGGGGCCCCGGCTGGGCCAACCAATCTGTCAGCTCATTCCATACCTCTGACTGCGGCATGCATGAGTATGAACGTTGCAGGGGGCCCCGGCTGGGCCAACCAGTCTGTGAGCTCATTCCATAACTCTGACTGTGGCATGCATGGGTATGAACGTTGTAGGGGGCCCCGGCTGGGCCAACCAGTCTGTGAGCTCATTCCATACCTCTGACTGTGGCATGCATGGGTATGAACGTTGCAGGGGGCCCTGGCTGGGCCAACCAGTCTGTGAGCTCATTCCATACCTCTGACTGCGGCATGCATGGGTATGAACGTTGCAGGGGGCCCCGGCTGGACCAACCAATCTGTGAGCTCATTCCATACCTCTGACTGCGGCATGCATGGGTATGAACGTTGCAGGGGGCCCCGGTTGGACCAACCAATCTGTCAGCTCATTCCATACCTCTGACTGCGGCATGCATGGGTATGAACGTTGCAGGGGCCCCGGCTGGGCAACCAGTCTGTGAGCTCATTCCATAACTCTGACTGCGGCATGCATGGGTATGAACGTTGCAGGGGGCCCCGGCTGGGCCAACCAATCTGTGAGCTCATTCCATACCTCTGACTGCGGCATGCATGGGTATGAACGTTGCAGGGGGCCCCGGCTGGGCCAACCAATCTGTCAGCTCATTCCATACCTCTGACTGTGGCATGCATGGGTATGAACGTTGCAGGGGGCCCCGGCTGGGCCAACCAGTCTGTGAGCTCATTCCATACCTCTGACTGTGGCATGCATGGGTATGAACGTTGCAGGGGGCCACGGCTGGACCAACCAGTCTGTGAGCTCATTCCATACCTCTGACTGTGGCATGCATGGGTATGAACGTTGCAGGGGGCCCCGGCTGGGCCAACCAATCTGTCAGCTCATTCCATACCTCTGACTGCGGCATGCATGGGTATGAACGTTGCAGGGGGCCCCGGCTGGACCAACCAGTCTGTCAGCTCATTCCATACCTCTGACTGCGGCATGCATGGGTATGAACGTTGCAGGGGGCCCCGGCTGGACCAACCAGTCTGTCAGCTCATTCCATACCTCTGACTGCGGCATGCATGGGTATGAACGTTGCAGGGGGCCCCGGCTGGACCACCTCATCTGTAAGCTCCCTCCATACCTCTGACTGCGGCATGCATGAGTATGAAAATGAAGATGATCTATATGATCCAGCCTGTGTCATTAGTTCTACCCAACATCGTTTCATCATTCTTGTTTCAACTTTACGAATCATATTCACGGAGTCGCCCGTGTATTGCCGGGTCCACAAAGGGAGCAAAGAATAATAACACTGCGACCTACAAGGCATGTCGTAAAATGCGCTAAAGCAGGTGCCATGGGTAGCTACCCTAGAAAATAAAAGCGTCGCAGAAATTCGATGTTCTGACCTACTTCAAAACACAAAATTATGAAATTCCAAGTTGTCCCAGTTGTTGATTTGCTATGAAGATATTTGTTTCTTCTCTTGATGTAATTTTTTTTTTCCCCTGATCCAGAAGCACTTGAGCTTTCAGCTCTTCGGCTCAGTGCCATGGACATAGTAACCCTTCGGTTCGGTGCCACGAACATCGTAAATCTGGAGAACCTGTGGCTTTTCTGCCAGCCCACGGAATTAAACCCGCACTCATAGGGAGCTTGTCACTCGTCGTCCAACGCGCTATGAACACGCTGGGCAGGCGGGCCTCTTGCTGTAATAATAACTTCGAATTTTTCAATGTAAAGTGTCGTGTTGTGATCTTTACATGTGTTTGTTGATGCGCATCTGTAAGTATTCTTCTGTCATGGCAATAATTACTATATCTGTAAAAAGCAGGCTACGAATTGTGTGTCATTGGGTGTCGTAATCTGTTTATTCATCTCGGATCTACAACTAGCTACTACCTCTCTCAAGATGCGGAGCTGCACAGAAGACTCGACATGATTCCACCAACCTTAGTCAGGCTATCGCAGAGCTTTGAAAAATAGCATGCTGACCATCAACACCAAGATCGCTGTGTACAGAACATACGTGCTGGGCATACTGCTCAATGCCAGCGACTCTTGGCCTATATACAAGTTGCAGGAGAAAAGAATGATTGCATTTCACATGCCCCGCTTGAAGCGTATACTCAGGATCTAATGGAGTTGTCATAGTAACAAGTAATTAGGTAGTGAAATATGAAAAAAGGTGGAGGCTGCAGTAAAACTTTGAAAATAGCTAAACACGTAAACACAAGTACTACAGTTTTACAAAATACATAAACAGTGACGATAAACAGCAACGTTTCGACAAACAAGGCCTTTATCAAGCAAACAATACAACAAGAATGACGAATTTCGAGAACACTACAAATGGACGATTACATGTGGAAACATAAACCTATCTAATGAAAATCTGGGAATAAAAACGAACAACGAAATGAGTGCAACACAAAAACGAAAGTGGAAAAGAAGATAAACAATATAGTGGATAAATGACACATATATGGAGCAAACACACATATAGATAACAAGGCACGAGATAAGACAGTACTAAGAAGCATAGGAATGTAATGCGTTGAGTCAAAGAGGTCGCAAAGTGCCATAGAATGAAATAAAACGGTTCTCAAGGGCGAATCGACTGCGATCATCGGAGGAACATGATCGGATGGCTGTGACCTGGACATCGTCAACTCCTGAATGGCCAGTATCGTTGAAATGAGGGGCCACAGGAGTCACAGAGCATTGGCGAATATCGCGTAAGTGTTGGGCGAATCGGTCACTGAGTCTCAAGAGAAGTCTGAGTCGCCAATGCTCTGTGACTCCTGTGGCCACTCATTTCAACGATACTGGCCATTCAGGAGTTGACGATGTCCAGGTCCCAGCCATCCGATCATGTTCCTCCGATGATCGCAGTCGATTCGCCCTGAAGAACCGTTTTATTTCATTCTATGGCACTTTGCGACCTCTTGACTCAACGCATTCATTCTATGCTTCTTAGTACTGTCTTATCTCGTGCCTTGTTATCTATATGTGTGTTTGCTCCATATATGTGTCATTTATCCACTATATTGTTTATCTTCTTTTCCACTTTCGGTTTTGTGTTGCACTCATTTCGTTGTTCGTTTTTATTCCCAGATTTTCATTAGATAGGTTTATGTTCCCACATGTAATCGTCCATTTGTAGTGTTCCTCGAAATTCGTCATTCTGTTGTGTTGTTTGCTTGATAAAGGCCTTTGGTCGAAACGTTGCTGTTTATCGTCACTGTTTATGTATTTTGTAAAACTGTATAGTACTTTGTTTTTACGTGTTTAGCTAGTGAAATATGCTAGGATTCCTAGAATAGTTACCTTTATATGGCCGCCTGTGATGACTTTGTCAACATACCCGGCCGAATGAATGACGGCCGGATCCCCAAGAATATACTATATGGGGAGCTGGCTTTGCCCCCTCAAATGGTGGAAATACTCTTCCATTGTTACAACGACGTATGAAAATGTGATTTGAAGGTGCATGACATGGTCCACAATGCTGGGAGGAGCTCGCCAGGGACATATCCAGCTAGGCTGAAGATAGGTTCTGAAAAGGGGTATGAGAACTGGTGAAGCCAGACACGACCTTCTCTATAACCTTATTTACGATGGCCGAGAGCCAGATTAGGACACCTTGCTGACATAATCATAAAGTGTGCCGGGAGAAACCAGAAATAAAATCCACCATGAGCGCTACATCAATTGTGTATCGAGACTAACAGGTAGTCATCATAATCCCCGATTGTCTTTCAAGATATTGTGACTTATTATTATTACGTAAAATAGTCTTGGGAAAAATATCCATAATTTGGAGGCAGGTATATCAGCAGCAATAAACATCAGGATAGGAAAGCTAAACAAGAATCAATGAGAAATAATGTAATTAAGTATAAAATTCTACAATGTTTTTAATGTGTATAATTTTACTTTATTAGAGACAAATGACTAATTAATGGAAAGGAATCTTGCTGTCGATTTCCCGTACATATATACACGTACACCGAGTTATGTATATTGAAAACAAACTTTGAATACAACAAAGAAAAAACGTGTAATGTTACTACAGTGACAGCCAACAAGACAAAATACACATGAACGGGGCCATCGGTACCATCGACACCGTTTCAATAGATGACTCAGTTTCTGTAACGTGACCAGAATGCCTTTTCAACTAAGAACAACTCTTTTGGTACCGATATAATTATCAGTTCAATTAACTCCTTTCGGAGAATCCGTTATTACCGAGCAAATGCTACGGTTTTCCCAGAGTTATATTTAGTTTTATGTAGTGGGAAAATATCTTTCACTTCCAAGATAAGAATATACCAAATTGCTATATAAACACCCATTGCTATATAAACTACTGCCTACGGACGGAACTTACGGAAGTCTCGACGTCTGCTGTGGTCACCATTTTTATTTATTGTGCTTGGCTTATGTAATCGACGAAAGTTATCACAGAACTACATCACTGTTACACAAGTTATTGTTACACAATTTAGCTGCAGTATGGGTAAGTGTTAAATTATTTTCACAAACGTTACTGAAGTTATTAAGTTACATATTTATTTTAAGATTTTAACGAAAATTGAAACTCACAATGACTGTAGATGGTAGTGACTATATGTCATTATTGTCATGATTACTATGATTGTTATTGTATGAGTATGACCCAATGATAATAATAATATAGTTATACGCAATTAATACGTACGACGTTACGGTGTTTATATATTTATGTTGCTATTGATTGAATTAAAACGGAGATGTAGATAAAGTATTTTTAAAAAAAAGATTAAATGAATCTTTTTGATCAAGCTGATTTGCATAGCATTAAATAAATTATTAAATGTATTAAAACTAAATTACGAATGTTCAATTCAAATGTTGTATCAATCCTAACATATGCCAGGAGAGTTGGAAAATGACTAAAGATATAGAAAGCAAGTTGAATGCATTTGAAAATAGATGTCTGCAAAAATAATGAATATAAAATGGAACGAATTCAGAAGAAGTGATGAAATCAGAGCAATGTCTGGTCAACCACTAGTGACAACTGTTATAAGAAAGAGAAGATGGGATATGTTGGACACACCTTGAGGAGAAATGATCAACGAATATCAAAGCAGGCATTGAAGTGGGATGCAAAGGGTTCAAGAAAGAGGACGACCTAAGGAGACCCTGAAACGAACTTTGATATGAGAGGCAAGAAATATCGGTCTCAGTTCCATGGAGGAGATTGAGCGAGTTGCCCAGGATTGAGCGGTATGGAGAAATTACTTGCAGGCCCTATGTAACGTATGGTACAAGAGGAATTATTAGTATTAAATAAATTATGATTCTCATGATTCAGTTTTCTTTAAAAATCAGTAGTTATTGTTTATAAATTATGTCATGTTGATGTTCTGTGTTTATCAGGTGATACTTTCGATGCTCTGGGCAACAAACCAAACAGTTTAATGGATCAAACTGATGCAAGGGCTCAATTACCGTAAGACCTGATCAGAAATGTACTCTTATGTATTATTATATACTGTATTATTTTTATGACAGTGCCACCTTCCATGTGTGTTGTTAGTAAAAAAATAAAAAAGGTAATGTATGAAGTCATGATTGTGAAGGAAAATCGTGTGTGACAACACACGTGATACTTACACACAATAGAAACCATGGACTCAGCCTCCATGGTGGAATATGTTAGCAGGAAAGAGGCAGCAGTCAAGAACTGACAAAAGAGCGTAAAACTGGCAATTTTCTCAATCTTAGAGCGAACAATGAGAGACAAAAATACTGCAAGTCAGAGTAAAAACAAGTGGGAGGAGTTTTGTGAGAAAGTAGGTCGGGAAAAATCACTGGCGATTACAACAATCCATGACTGGGACAACCCATCGATACAATATGCCTGCCCTCATGGAGACGATCACAGTTGGTATAGAAGCTGTGAGAGCAAAGGGTTATTACTGTTAAACAGATATTTGGAGCAGACAAACCAAACAAACACTGAAGAGCGGAAACAAATCAAAGAGGCCTTGAAAAATAGATGCCGAAATGATACACTGGAAGATCATTTCTATGATTATAAGGGAAGACTGTAGTAAAACTATATAGCAATGACGAAAAAATGTAAAAACAAAGTACAGTAGTTTGACAAAATACAAAACAATAACAATACGGCAAAGTTTCACCAAAAGTCTATATCAAGCAAAAAACACAACAGGAGTGATGAATTTCACTTCTTTCACAGCACACTATATATATATATATACTACGACGATAAGATCCTAAAGGCCCTAAAATGAAAACCTGTGACTAAAAATGAATAATGAAATAAATGCAGAAAAACTAAAAGTGGTAAAAAGAAGAGAAACAATAAAAAAATCAAATATATATGTAACTTATATACATTTAGAATATGGAGCATGAGAAGAGAAAGTACTAAGAAACATAGAAATGTAGTTGAACCCATGAGGTTGCAAGGTACCATATAACGAAATAAAACGATTCTCTAGAGCAAATCATCTTTGATCATCAGAGGAACATGATCGGATGGCTGTAACCTGGACAGTAAAATGGTCAGTTCCATTGAAATGGGTGGCTACAGGGGTCACAGAGCATTGGCGTATATCATGCAAGTGTTGGTCAAATGGTCACTAAGAATTTTTGTCTGTTTCGCCAACATATGCCTTGTCACACCATTTGCAAATGATGGCGTTGATTATATTGCGGGACTCACATGTGAAACCATCTTTAATAACAAACGTGGCCTTAGAAAAAGATACAGTGCGGATCTGTATCACATAAGCACATGTATGTCATTGCTGACTGCCACACCAGACGGTGCCAAAATGACTCTGGGCATTGGATTTAAGACGACTGTGTACCAACATATCCTCAAGACTTCTGTCCCATCTATAAGCCACCAAAGGATAGTTTTGGAAGACTGAACATGTCTCAGGATCCAATTTTAGTATAGACAGATGACAGAATAAAACTTTTTCACCAGTGAACTATGTGGGTGGAAGGTCAAGATAAGTTTCACCCTGTCAGAGTTGGAAGTCCTATGCTGGTTGGTAAGGGTATCCTGGTGAGAAATTTTTCGAACCCTAAACATAGCAGATACAAGCACCTTCTCCTGGTATACGCAACTACGGAAGAAATCAAGCACCTCGCAAGCTATATCAAGAAAATCAACATCTTCGCTACACCAGCGATGAAGAGCAAGAGTTGGGAGAAAGGCAAAGCATCGCGACAAGCCACCGATTTCAATAGATAATTTAAAACATAATTTCAAATTTTACATTTGGATAATTTCTCACTTATTATTGTGCAGAGTGATATCTGTGGATTATGTACTATGTGATCCACTGTGCACTCATTTCACACCATTTCAGCTGTCATCTCAGACTTACTTTTTAAATTGATACAGGCATAGGAACTTAGCTCGTTCCAAAGATACTTGATTTGCTCCCTCGTGGAGCCATTGGGATATTCTTCCAGAGATCCCTGATTTCAGTGTAGGTGAGATCGAGTTCCTAGTAATATTGGAGACAGACGATAAAACATAAGTCCTGTGTTCAATTTGAGCACATAAAAGAACCCCTGGCAGTTAAAAATCAAGAAGAGCAGGCTGGAATGCTGCTACCCTGGCAAAATTCATTAGTTTTTTTTTTGATTCCTACTAAATATTTTCAGCATCTTCAAAATTACATCAAGGACCCTCGCCACTGCTACGGAGTTCGTGCACTGCCGCTGATATCTTCATGTGTAAGAAAGATTGGAGCAAACAAGGTTGCTCACCGAAGTGCAATAATGATGGTAGTTAGGAGGTTGCTATAGAAATATTTGGAATATACTATGAATTAAAGGTCCCTCGCTCTGACTTGCCACACTGTGTTCAGATTTTAGCTTTTTTTTTTACCCTCAGAGAAAAAAAATTGTGACAATACAGGGATTGAACACACATCAACTTGATACAGGTCTTCTCCTTCTCTACCATCTTTACTTTATAATATTGTATGGATAATCTTGTATAATTTCTAACTAACTTGATATCTTAAACGTTTGTTACTGTGTTTGCTGTTTAAACTTTCAGATCTCTTAGGGATGCCACACATTTAAAGGAGTCAGATAATGTTCGAAACCGATTACAAAATGGATCATAAAAGTCGCGTGTGGCAGTTATCATAAATAACAAGAACTTCCATCCATGCACACATATGGGAGTCCGCTCTGGAACAGATGCTGATGCAAATGCCATGTATGCATTGTTGGACACCATAGGATTTCAAAAAATTGATCAAAGGGATGATCTGACAGCTGATAAAATGAAAGATAAACTCAAAGCAGGTATGCAAGTATGAATGTAGCAGCAGAGAGAAAGTTAGTTAGTTAGTTAGTTTGTTCCTTTCATGCCAAAGGTGGCACATAGGGCAGAGGTTTTAGATCTCCATGTAATGTGGTTCGTTGCTAGCAGTTGGAGATCTTGTATGGTTTTACATCACAGTAGTTTACTTTCTTGTAGGATTGTTCTTCGAAGAGTGGTCTTAGGTCTTCCACGTTTTCTTTTCCCAACTGGTGACCATATATGACTTGTTGATTTAGTCTTTTTCGTCTGATCTAAGAACATGACCTAAATATTTCCACCTTCAGAGAGAAAGTACAGGTGAATATCTATTTTATATATCAGAGGGGGCTGCCATGGATCGAAATGACATTCTTCGCGCATTGAGAGAGTCTTTCTGAACAGAGGAGTTTCAGGGCTGTGAATACCACTTGCTGACCAGATTGAAAGAGATGGGTGTCAATATTGGTGCAGCCCAAAAGAACGACATACTAAATATGCAAATAGATTGATTAATCAACATCGAACTGGCGTGTTGGATCGCTGGACTGCTGGGTTTGCTGGCGGAGATCGGAGCACCTATGGACATGTCCGAGTGCTATGATGATAGTCCTCATATAACTGATAACTGATCGGTTATGGCGGTTAGGTTCCAGGTGCTTTCTATAGAGCTAAAAAATTTCGTTTGGGCAAAGAATCACTTTCTTTTTTTTACAAACACTTAGCAAAACCTATGACATGTCAACATGTATCACATATTAAGTTTGCAATAGAACAAGATATAATAATCATAGAAATCATAGTATATAGCACTTATTCCACAATATTATCATTACACTTGGCCTACGTTATACATGTCTGCCTTCTCTATGTTCCGCCAGGTTGTCTTTCTTTCCCCTTCCCACCAGAGTCCACGAAATAACAGTTATTCTTCAAACGCTCCATATCGATCACTTGTTAAACCACTCTTTGTGATTTGTGTGTGCTCTGAGCCTAAGAGCGATTGTATGTTGTGCCAGTTATGCACCTACAAGTAGGCCAGCACATCTCATTTCTGCTATGCTTTTTATTTACCAGTGTAGCTTCCCCAGATCTCTACTTCAGTTGCCTTTTACGACATCTCTTGTAGGTCGCAGTGTTAGTATTATTTGCTCCCGTTGTGAGCCCCCGCAACACACAGGCAAACTTGAGAACACTGAGAAACACAGAACAATCAAATCACAAGAGCAGACTGATGTATCCAACTTTGATTTTGGATGATTGGAACCAGCGCCCTGGATGAAATGCTGCATAAGAGTGAAAAATATATGGAAAAAAGTTTAGAAGTGTTGTAAATGAGAAGTGCCGTATAAGAGAAAGGATCAAAGAATATCAAAGCAGACATTGGAGTGGGCTGCAAGGGTTCAAGAGAGAGGAGGACGCCTAGGGAGACCCTGAAATGAACTTTGTTGTGAGAGGCAAGAAATATCTGTCTAAATTCCATGGAAGAGATTTAACAAATTGCCCAGGATAGAGCAGTATGTAGAAATTACTTGCAGGCCATATGTAATGTATAACGGTACAAGAGGAATTATTATTATTATATAAGAGAGGCACAATAAAAGGAGGTTCGTCTGTATGACATGAAGAACCTAAGCAGAATTTGAATAGATAACAAGGAAATGAGGTAAGTTTTTCTTCTTCGAACCCTCAATATTGACTGACCACTTGTTAACCACTCTTTGTGATTTGTATGTGGTCCGAACCTAAGAGTGATTGTACATTGTACCAATTATGCGCCTACGAGTAGGCCAGCACATCCGATTTCTGTGACGATTTTTATTTAATATGTTAGATTCCCTAGGCAAATAAGTTAAAGAAGATACAGCTGAAAGTGGGATGCTATGCCAAATTAGATAAAGATGTTTTTTCCTCTTTTTGTATTGTAACTAGCATCACAAGTTGACTATACTGATTCCGACTGTTTCATATGTGTCATATTATCCCATGGGGAGGAGGGCTATCTGTATGGAACTGATCGTAAAATTGCCATTGATGAACTTGTGAAACCTTTCAAAGGACATAACTGCAGAACTCTGGCTGGGAAACCAAAACTGTTTTTCATACAGGTAAGGGCTAGTGCTGCAATTCCTTGTTTATTAAATAATGATGTGCACAAAAAGACATTTATCCAGTGTAATAGAATTCATTCTTAACTCTTTTAGTCCCTGCACTTCAAACTATCGCCTGTGTGTTGCCAGGGCTCTCATGGGGAGTAAAGAATAGTAACACTGCGACCTACATAGCGTATTGTAAGAGGCGACTGAGGTAGGGGCCTAGGCAAGCTAAGCGTTGCAGAAATCGGATGTGCTGGACTACTTAAAGGCGCATAACTGGCACAATGCACAATCTCTCTTAGGCTCAGATCACATACAAATAACATAGAGTGGTTTCTCTCTCGCACGCTATCACCGCTCAGACTAATGTACCAGATTTCCCCATAAATTCTGCATATCCATGTGGAAATCTGATCCATGCAGCCTTAGCATGGGTGTGGTTCGTCACATCTTCAGCGCCATTTGTAGCTCTGGTGCTGATCCTCCGGCAATCTGTCCGGTTTTAGCCAGCATGGGTGTGGTTCGTCACATCTTTAGCGCCATTTGGAGCTCTGGTGCTTATCCTTCGACGATGTGTCGGTTTTCGCCAGTATTTACTGGGTTCCTCTCCGTCAGCCTTGAGCTGTCCCAGCCGCCCTGCAAGGCAGCAGGTTGCTATTTTCTTTTAGGTAGCTTCCTTAGACAACCTTCCCTCCCGGGATGTAATCTACCCAGGTTACCAGTCCTTTTTTGGACTACTAATGAGTGGTTTAACAAGTCGTCATTATGGAGCCTTCGAAGAAGAAGAAGACTTCAAAGTAGCAACTAAATTCCATGGACAAGGGAACTAACTCCACAACGAGAAGTACCTGTGAGATCAAATTCATAACCAATACATTTATTATTTCGAATCAATATTTTATGATTTTTAAAGTCAAATTTACAGTTAAGTATATGATGTACTAATTTATGAACATGTATCTTGTTAATGCCATATAAGTTGAATGTCTTCTTGTTCAAACGCTCCATATCGACTACTTGTTAAAACACTCTTTGGGTTTTGTATGTGATCTGAGCCTAAGAACGATTGTACGCTGCGCCAGTTATGCGCTTGCAAGTACGGCAAATCCGATTTCTGCAATGCTAGTTATTTACTAGAGTAGCTTCCCTATGCCCCTACCTTAATCACCTTTTATGACATGCCTTATAAATCACAGTGTTACTATTCTTTGCTCCCCTTGTGAGCCCCGGCAACACACTGGTGCAAGTTGGATGTAAAAAATTATACAAGTGAAAGATTTGTTTAAATGATGTTATCAAAAGTATATTTCACTCAAAAGTGTCAGTTTTATTGCTGATAAATGTCCAAGTGAAAGGCTGCAAAGCAGTCCTCCTTACGAAGGTTGACTTACGGAGGTTGACTTTACAGGTAGGGCAGATATTACTTGTGTCATACAGCTTCCTGATGCAGTGCTCATCTTCATTTTTAAACACCAACTTTTGGCCTGTTTTCTACCTGCAGTATATCAAATGAAATTCTTTCAACCATTACAGACAACTCTTCTTTCAACCATTACAGACAACTCTACTTTCATCCATTACAGACAACTCTACTTTCATCTATTACAGACAACTCTTCTTTCATCCATTACAGACAACTCTACTTTCATCCATTACAGACAACTCTTCTTTCATCCATTACAGACAACTCTTCTTTCATCAATTACAGACAACTCTACTTTCATCTATTACAGACAACTCTTCTTTCATCCAATACAGACAACTCTACTTTCATCCATTACAGACAACTCTTCTTTCATCCATTACAGACAACTCTTCTTTCATCCATTACAGACAACTCTACTTTCATCTATTACAGATAACTCTACTTTCATCTATTACAGACAACTCTTCTTTCATCCATTACAGACAACTCTACTTTCATCCATTACAGACAACTCTTCTTTCATCCATTACAGACAACTCTTCTTTCATCTTTTACAGACAACTCTTCTTTCATCCATTACAGACAACTCTACTTTCATCCATTACAGACAACTCTACTTTCATCAATTACAGACAACTCTACTTTCATCAATTACAGACAACTCTACTTTCATCAATTACAGACAACTCTACTTTCATCAATTACAGACAACTCTACTTTCATCAATTACAGACAACTCTACTTTCATCAATTACAGACAACTCTACTTTCATCTATTACAGACAACTCTACTTTCATCAATTACAGACAACTCTACTTTCATCAATTACAGGCAACTCTACTTTCATCAATTACAGGCAACTCTACTTTCATCTATTACAGACAACTCTACTTTCATCAATTACAGACAACTCTACTTTCATCAATTACAGACAACTCTACTTTCATCAATTACAGACAACTCTTCTTTCAACCATTACAGACAACTCTTCTTTCATCCATTACAGACAACTCTTCTTTCATCTTTTACAGACAACTCTTCTTTCATCCATTACAGACAACTCTACTTTCATCCATTACAGACAACTCTACTTTCATCAATTACAGACAACTCTACTTTCATCAATTACAGACAACTCTACTTTCATCAATTACAGACAACTCTACTTTCATCAATTACAGACAACTCTACTTTCATCAATTACAGACAACTCTACTTTCATCAATTACAGACAACTCTACTTTCATCTATTACAGACAACTCTACTTTCATCAATTACAGACAACTCTACTTTCATCAATTACAGGCAACTCTACTTTCATCAATTACAGACAACTCTACTTTCATCAATTACAGACAACTCTTCTTTCATCCATTACAGACAACTCTTCTTTCATCCATTACAGACAACTCTACTTTCATCTATTACAGACAACTCTACTTTCATCTATTACAGACAACTCTTCTTTCATCCATTACAGACAACTCTACTTTCATCCATTACAGACAACTCTTCTTTCATCCATTACAGACAACTCTTCTTTCATCTATTACAGACAACTCTTCTTTCATCCATTACAGACAACTCTACTTTCATCCATTACAGACAACTCTACTTTCATCAATTACAGACAACTCTACTTTCATCAATTACAGACAACTCTACTTTCATCAATTACAGACAACTCTACTTTCATCAATTACAGACAACTCTACTTTCATCAATTACAGACAACTCTTCTTTCATCCATTACAGACAACTCTACTTTCATCAATTACAGACAACTCTACTTTCATCAATTACAGACAACTCTACTTTCATCTATTACAGACAACTCTACTTTCATCAATTACAGACAACTCTACTTTCATCAATTACAGACAACTCTACTTTCATCAATTACAGGCAACTCTACTTTCATCAATTACAGGCAACTCTACTTTCATCTATTACAGACAACTCTACTTTCATCAATTACAGACAACTCTACTTTCATCAATTACAGACAACTCTACTTTCATCAATTACAGACAACTCTACTTTCATCAATTACAGGCAACTCTACTTTCATCTATTACAGACAACTCTACTTTCATCAATTACAGACAACTCTACTTTCATCAATTACAGACAACTCTACTTTCATCAATTACAGACAACTCCTACTTTCATCAATTACAGACAACTCTACTTTCATCAATTACAGACAACTCTACTTTCATCAATTACAGACAACTCTACTTTCATCTATTACAGACAACTCTACTTTCATCTATTACAGACAACTCTACTTTCATCAATTACAGACAACTCTACTTTCATCAATTACAGACAACTCTACTTTCATCAATTACAGGCAACTCTACTTTCATCAATTACAGGCAACTCTACTTTCATCAATTACAGACAACTCTACTTTCATCTATTACAGGCAACTCTTTTTCAACCATTACAGACAACTCTACTTTCATCTATTACAGGCAACTCTTTTTCAACCATTACAGACAACTCTACTTTCATCAATTACAGGCAACTCTTTTTCAACCATTACAGACAACTCTACTTTCATCAATTACAGGCAACTCTTTTTCAACCATTACAGACAACTCTTCTTAACCATTACAGACAACTCTACTTTCAACCATTACAGACAACTCTTCTTAACCATTACAGACAACTCTTCTTAACCATTACAGACAACTCTACTTTCATCAATTACAGGCAACTCTTTTTCAACCATTACAGACAACTCTTCTTAACCATTACAGACAACTCTACTTTCATCAATTACAGGCAACTCTTTTTCAACCATTACAGACAACTCTTCTTAACCATTACAGACAACTCTACTTTCATCAATTACAGGCAACTCTTTTTTCAACCATTACAGACAACTCTTCTTAACCATTACAGACAACTCTACTTTCAACCATTACAGACAACTCTTCTTAACCATTACATACAACTCTTCTTTCATCCATTACAGACAACTCTTTTTTCAACCATTACAGACAATTCTTCTTAACCATTACAGACAACTCTACTTTCAACCATTACAGACAACTCTTCTTAACCATTACAGACAACTCTTCTTAACCATTACAGACAACTCTACTTTCATCAATTACAGGCAACTCTTTTTCAACCATTACAGACAACTCTTCTTAACCATTACAGACAACTCTACTTTCAACCATTACAGACAACTCTTCTTAACCATTACAGACAACTCTTCTTTCATCCATTACAGACAACTCTTTTTTCAACCATTACAGACAATTCTTCTTAACCATTACAGACAACTCTACTTTCAACCATTACAGACAACTCTTCTTAACCATTACAGACAACTCTTCTTAACCATTACAGACAACTCTTCTTAACCATTACAGACAACTCTTCTTTCATCCATTACAGACAACTCTTCTTTCATCTATTATAGACAACTCTTCTTTCAACCATTACAGACAACTCTTCTTAACCATTACAGACAACTTCTCTTTTAACCATTACAGACAACTCTTCTTCAACCATTACAGACAACTCTTTATTCACAATACAGGCTTGCAGGGTTCAGAGTCTGGATCACGGTACCACTGTTGCAGATGGTACAGGAGATGAGGATGTGGACATCCGTCGTATCCCAACGGAAGCAGATTTCCTTATGGCATACTCTGTGGTACCAGGTTTGTTTTATTGAGCTTATATTTGTTAATGATATCATGAAATGAACAGCACAACAGGTTTATGAGTAGACAGTCTTCATATAACTGATATAAAAAATCATGACATATCCTTCCTTTACAGGACGTAGCCATCAACCACAGTAAACAAGTCTTTGATTTTCTAGGCACACTTATATATTCAGTAGTTTGCCATTGCTTTCTGAACGGTGAGGTCTATTTTTACTTTTATTTAAAATCCCACTGAAACGAATGTTTCCAAACTTGCCCGCTGTGAAGATTGAACCAGGTGCGCTTGGGTTGTGATCAAGCTCACTACCACTTAAGCTACAGCTGCACACATAACTGATATACCCAACTAATATACTATTAATTTAAGTCGATGTGGGGCTTAATAGTTGGATTGTGTGTCGTTCTTTTCACATGTGCATTTTGTTCTGGAGATCCCTATGATTGTTGCTGGAGCTACGAAGTTGGTGCTACACTCTAGGCATGTGGCTTGTCATTTCTGCTGAGAGAGGCAACACCATTTAGGGAAACCTGTGACAGACAATAAAGTCAATCATTCACATTTGTACCCTTTTTTTTTAGTTAAAGATTGCACCAATCTCTCTATTATTAGATTATGATTATCTTACTTTTAGTTGTTACCTAGCAACCCTTTAACTCTTACAATACGCGTACTAAAACCGCCTTTTTACGCACTGTTTTTGAGGAACAAATTTTAAGCCGAAGATGTCCTTACAAAATTTGTTATAACTTTCTTACATTCAACAGCAGAGACAAACTGCATACACCAAAATGTGCGCAATTGAAAGATATATTACAAACACCCACTTGCTGTATTTGAATTTTAAAAATACACTTAAAGTATTAAAGTCCTCTACGATATATTAACAACTGGTTAGAACCACATGGTCCGTGAAGTGGCTTGTCGTAAAATGGGAACTAACTTTATGGTCCGTCAGGTGGCGTTTCGTATTCTAAGAGTTAACCAGATTTGTACATCTACCCTTTAACTAGAGTAGGAGTTGTACATCTTGTTTCAAATATTTTGTATAGCACTGATGATTACAAACATGGAGATGAGATTTGGAGGCAGATATCAACAATATAAAGAAGAGTTGGAGGGAGCTGCAGGAGATAACTAGAGATAGGAAAGCTTTTCATGAGTTGGTTGAAGGCCTATGCCCAAATCCGAGTAAAAAAAGGCAGAGAGAGAGAGGGAGATGATTACAAAACAAATGTAAAGAAAAGTACATAAAAATATATTGACATTATCAAACAAGCTGCAACTGCATATTATTAGACATTGCCGCAGTTAACTTAAATGTTGCACATTAATTTAAAATAAATATGAATCACTGAAACTTTAAGATTGCCCGTGTGTTGTCAGCTTGCAAGGGGAGCAAAGAATAGCATGACTGTGACCTACAAGACATGTCGAAAGAGGCGACTGAGATAGCGCCTAGGAAGCTACCCTAGAAATAAAAACGCTATGGAAATTGTATGTGCTGACCTACTTGTAGGCGAATAACTGGCACAACGTACAATCGCTATTAGGCTCAGATCACAAAGAGCGGTTTACCAAGTGGAGTGTTCAAAGAAAAAGAAACTTTAAGATGAAATATATCAACTTCAAAATTCCACGCAACGAGCATACAGAAAAGTTATGAATTATATGATTGATGTAAGAAAAACAAACCAGTAGTAACTAGACAGTGTGATATTGTATCTTCTTCTTCAAGCGCTCCATATCGGTCACTTGTTAACCACTCTGTGTAATTTGTATGTGATCTGAGCCTAAGAGCGATTGTACATGGTGCCAGTTATGCACCTTCAAGTAGACCAGCACATCCGATTTCTGCAATGCTTTTTTTTTGTAACTAGGAAGCTTCCTAGGTCCTACTACATCAGTCGCCTCTTACAACGTGCCTTGTAGGTCACAGTGGTACTATCCTTTGCTTCCCTTGCGGGCCTCGGCACCACACGGGCGCCTATGATCTGGTTTCAAAATTGAATCCAACATTTTTTGCATATCACTACCTGATAGAGGTTTTATTTCTCATGATCAAATTATGTGCAGATATCATTAGTTTTTGTTCTGCTTTTTCTGGGTTAAACTTGAAAAAATAAACCTGTCATGAACACCCCTGGAAAATATCCTTTCTAAAACTAAGGGTCTAAAGCCGAAGGATTGACTTCATTGCGCCGGGTTTTTACCTCATATGGCTCGGTCCCTCTCCGCAGAAATGGCACGCCATCTGCCGAGAGTATTGTACAAAGCAGAACTCCCTAGCTCTGGCAACAAACCTATCTAGTGAGATCTCATTTGTTTTTGTTTTTTCCAATCCAGAAGCACTTGAGCTTTCAGCTCGGGGCCATGGACATCGTAACCCTTCGCTTCAGTGCCACGAACACTGTAAATCTGGAGAACCTGTGACTTTTCTGCCAGTCCGTGGAATTGAACCCGCACTCACAGAGGACTTGTCACCCGTCGTCCAGCACGCTACGAACACGCTAGGCAGGCAGGCATGCATCTCATTTGTTAATGTCGGTGCTATGGTTGCACAGTAATCAATGCCCCACAAATTTTTATTGACAATAGTAGGTCAAGATAAGCTTATCATCAATATAAGAAAGAGGCAGTCATTATTCTTCAGACATCTGATGAGGAGAAGAGGTTTAGAACACATTGTAACAACTGGTAAAATTGAGGGAGACGAGACAGAGGAAGAGAGAGAGAAAAAATTGTTGATAGCCTGACTTCATGGCACGGAAGAGCATCAACATCTGAGTTGATAGCAAACACCAAAGACAGAGATTTGTGGAGATCCATGATTGCCTACGCCAGCCAGCACGGCACCTGATGATGATGATGTGTTCATTTTTAAAAGAATAATCCTTGCAAGAGCAGATACGGCTTTATAATATTTGTGTATAGTTGCCTGATATTTTTATTGTTTCTCTGTCAGGGTTTTATTCCTGGAGAAACTCTAGCCGTGGCTCATGGTTCATTCAAGCTATTGTTGACGTTTTCAAAGCAAACTGGAGAACGATGGATCTGCTGACCATGATGACCAGGGTCAACCAAAAGGTAGCCTATGACTTTGAGTCCAACTCTAGCAGAGAGGAAATGAACATGAAGAAACAGATCCCATGTATGACATCTATGCTGACTAAGGATGTGTATTTTGACCCTTTGAACCCTCTTATTCCCAGCCCTTCAGAAAAAGTTACTACCGAATTCCCAGGGCAAGGGAAATAACCCAGCAACAATGAGAAGTGCTCGTGAAATAAAATTCATAACAAATACAATTTCTAATCAATATTTGTGATTTAACACTTTCGCTGCCACGCATTTTTCAACAAAGTCTGGCCCAGTGCCACGCTATTTTTCGGTATGATCAGTTTTCAGAGTGACAATTTCAAAAAATCGTAAAATATAAACTAATAAACTTAGGACTTTTAAACTATGGAATAGTGTTCATATATTAATGAGCTACTAACCTGTCTATATGTGGAATCTATTCTTTATAATCCACAAGCTATTGTAGTAACTGATATCCCCATACCTATCAACAGTACGATATTCCGTCGTTTCGCTTGTGTGTCCGTCATCTACTCTTGTACCCTGGAAATGTTTGCTATCGATCTATAAACATCGTCACGTGGATCACAGTTCAAATTCATATCACATTCAGAGTTCGTTTTAACACTATCACTGGCTAAAAAGTCAGAAAAGAGTCATTTTGGACATCACTATTCATCAGCTACGACGTCCATTTAGAAAATTTTTGTTTACTTACGAAAAATCGCAAAAAAATCGGACTTATACCGACGTTTTTCCGCATGTATGTTAGATCCGTCATTTTGGAGAGCTTGTCGGAACAATACGAAGTAGTACGTCCACGGAACCCGTTTTGCAAGCGATACTCCCGTTAAAAAGACATCCGACGGCACATGCCCGCCGACAAAAGTCATCTGCGGCAGTGAAAGGGAGTTGGTACTTTGCCGACTTTTGTCGTCGGTGGCAGCGAAAGTATTAAAGTCCAATTTACGGTTAAATGGATGAGGTACTAGTTTGTAAACATGTATTTTGTCAATACCATGCAAGTTGGATGTAAAAATTATACAAGTGAAGAAATAAAAATGAATGACAATATTGAACGTATGTTTCACTCAAAAATGTCAGTTTTATTGAGGATAAATGTAAATTGAAAAGTTGAAAAGCAATCTCCTTAACAGAGGTTGATTTTACATGTGGGGCAGCTATCACTTGTTTCCACACACCTTTGTGGTGCAGTCCTCATCTTCATTTAGAAACACTAACTGCGGCTCTGCCACACAGTAGAGTTGAGTCCGTTATTGGTTGGCATGAATGGAGTTGATCAGTCCTGCAGTATCTAGGAGTTAATCAGTCCTGCAGTTGCCTAGCCTGCATGTTTGTACGGGCATGAGGGCCCTCATACAATCAAGACAGAGGTTCAACCTTGCTCATGTCCATATTGTCCTCATGGAACGAATTTGGAATTGACATTGAAGTACAAATATTTGCTGATACTTTCAAATCTATTTCTTGACACTATATCTGACAAAGCAGGCACATTCAACAGTTTATCGGTAAACCAAAACATTCTGTAGTAAGGTAACTGGTGAGTTTGACACATATAGTTTACATAAAGAAAGATATTGATGTAATGAAAAGGAACAGTGTCCATGAAGGATCTGGATTTTTAAAAATTTTCATAGAGCAAATGCGTTGGTTAGCTCTGTCCAGTTCTAAAAAATACCTAGCGTAAAATCGTGCGTGCCGTACTGCGGCAATCACAAATAGAGAATACTCTGAATCAATGTCATTTGCAGAACCTATTTCTTCACTAAATTGTTTGATATTGATAGTGCTCAGCTGTTGCGACTATTCTCTCTCAACTTTACAACCTGGGTGGACGGAGGAGAGCGGCGGTGTTCGCATCCATCGACAATCGTAATTCATCGTAACTAATAGTTACGCAAATCGCCGTAAACACTAGAACTAGCGTCGTATATTTTCGCACGCAAATCTTGAATTAATTATATCTCAATCTGATTTATCCACGATCTTGCCAGCAAATTTTCCATCAACTGAATCATAAATCACAAGTTTTCCAGAAAATATAAGGATTTTTCAAATATTTGCAGATACGAAACCAAATACACTAGAAACACGCAGATTTCTAAAATGGCAGCAGCCATTATCGGCAATGACATCAGGGCTAAATTTAGCGTGTCTATTCGCAAGGAAAGATATAGAAAAACGATTTAAAAGGTATATACCTGCCGGGCGTAAGGCGGCTATGTGTTTATACCGATACGGCGCATTCGGCCGCTCCAGGAATAAGAGGTTAAAACTCCTGAGCAAAAACAGCCCATATCATATTATATAAGAGTTGAATTTAAAAACACAATAATTTAGTACACTCAAGTGCTGTATAAGTTGTTATTGACTTACCCTATCATCTTCGTTATTCCTGCATATATATATTTGCAGAATACTAAACTTTAAAATTTACTTGATATAATATGTTGTTACGACCATGAATACTCAGTATATATAGATTGTTCTCCAGATTGAACATATAGATATAGAACAAATAGATCAATCGATTAAAACTATTCTTCATTGTCTAAATGATCTTCTAACTCACTTTCAATATCGTTATCAGAATAATCACATTCTAAGTCTAATTCATCTTCAGATTCATTCAAAAAAGTTCAAAAGCTTGCTCAAAAGCACGTTCAAAAGTTGTTATACTTTTAGAGTGACCATTTCCGAAATTTTCTGAATATCTTTTCATCATGAAAATAATTAATTACCTTATCAGTACAAAAAATATCACACAATACCGTTCACCATCTTGCTAAACCATGTAGAACTTGTGGCTTGTGTTTGACGTCACATTTGTACACCATTTCTTTCAAATTCCGAAAATAATGCTAAAATCTTCTCAGACCTATATTTTTGGATATGCAATGTTTACTTTCAATTCTGAAATATTGGGATCACTGGTTCTAAGGGTTAATATGTGAGATATGTTGTGAACAAAGAAGTTTATACAGCAAGTAGATTATTGTGTGTTTTATCCTTTTGTCCGCTTGAAATATTATCTATATATATTCAATGTTGTCTCTTGTATAAACTTCCCCGTCTTTTGTAGCTCACACAGAGGTCCGTGTAGCTTTCTGTCAAGTGTTGTTTCATCAGGTCAGTGAGTTTGCCTCAGTATATCATATTTGGGGCAGTCTTGAAGTATGTGTTCTGCAGTCTGATGTGCATGTACACATGGCTGAATTGCTGATCTTGAATTTTGTATACATGTGGCTGCGGAGTCGATTGTGTCCTGTTCTAAGACGCAGAATGACAACTTATTCGAATTTGCTCAAATAATCGTCTTGTGTTGGTATTTGTGTGTGTTTTATGAAAGGAGTCATTATAGAAATTCTGAAGTTGTGTGATAGTCATTTTTATACATACATTTTTTGCTTTGGGAACTCTGGTGGAATTATAAATATGACAATGTCATAGTGAATACATGTATCAAATACTAGGACTTGGTATATACCAGCAATCACCATCAGGTGCTGCGCCGGTTGGTGTAGGCGATCATGGATCTCCACAAAACTCTTGTCTCTGGTGTTTGCGATCATCTCAGATGTTGATGCTCTTCTAGGCTATGAAGTCATCATCAACATTTTCTCTTTTGTCTCCCTCGATTTTATCAGTTGTTACACTGTGTTCTAAACCCCCTTTCTCGTCACATGTCTGAAAAATGATGACTGCCTCTTTCTTATATTGATAATAAGCTTTCTCTGTGTCTTGACCTCATTCAACACCTCCACATTCATCATTCTAGCAGTCCGTGGGATTCTCATCATTTTTCTGTAAAACCATATATCTATGGCCCTCAGAGATGTTTCTGTTTGTTCATTGTCCATGACTCGCATCCGTATGTCAGTATTGGTTCTATGTAGCATTATATAACTTTCATTATGATCTCTATTTATACCTGCAATAGTTGAAATTAATAGAGGATTTGTTTTGATAATATTTGCTGTCATAAAATATTTCATGCGCAGATGTCAATTTTTTTAATGATTTTGATGAAACAAAGGCAGCCATCGTTGATATTTTTGTCATATATGTATTCAATGAATGCTTGTCATTTATGTTTATATTGTGAGATATCAATCAAGTGCTGTGACGGTTGACGTAGACGATCATGTCTTTCCACATCTGTCTGCCTCTGATACAATCCATCACTGAACCATTGCCGACCACGATTTCAAGCCATCCGAAATTTTGTCGCTTTGTCTCCATCTCTTTCCCTGTATTTTGCCTGTTATAACCAAATGTTCTAAATTGCCTTTTCTAATTATATGTCCGAAATGATATATTGTGAGATATACTCAGTATATTTTTCTAAGAGTGTGTGTTAGACAAGCATGTGTGATCTCCCACTTGTAGGGGGAGGGGTTTCTGTGGTGAAGCGTTTGCCTTGCATTTCAAAGGTTGTGGGTTAGAATCCAAACTGTGTCGTTCTGTTGGAAAGTGCATTTTTTCAGTGCACATGTGACTGTTCGGATTCGAACTCGCAACCTTCAGAATGACAGGCGAATGTTTTAACCACTTTGCCATAGAGACCTCCACAGAAATAATGAATGTTTATGTATTTAGGATTACCGAAGATAATTACAGCAGTATTTTAGACTTACTGTTAAACACATAAGTAATGATCCATTTTCATACCCTATGGCATATTGTGTAATACAGTTTTAATATGTTCTTTTTTTTTTTTTTTTTGCTTTCGCTCTTTCAACTCAGACGGATTAAAAGTTTAATCTCGTTTTTCCAATTTCTACAATGGCAGCAGCGTGCACATTGTAAATTACTTTACACTGGCAGCCGTGTACTCAATGTACTCATAATTAGTATTCCCTCGCCATACAGGCAGATTTTCTCCGACTTCAGAGGTGCTCACGTTACATGTTATCGTCCTGAGTAAGACCAGGGACTCGAACAAATGCCGGACAGTAGGTTCGAACCCGAGCTATGAGGCGTCTCACAGCTAGCAGGCCGAGCTACTATCAACTACTCTAGGCAGTCCCCCAATATGTTTGTAAATTTCTTGACAACTGCACAATGATTGACAGGACCATCATCATTGTGCTTCGCTGAGCAACCATGTGTGCTCCGATCTCTTTCTTACACAGGAAGACCTCAGCAGCAGTGCACAAATTCCGCAGCACTGGCGAGGGTCCCCAATGTAATTTAGCGAAACATGTAATAACAAAGTACTGTAGTTTTACAAAAACAATGACAATACACAGCAACGTTTCTACCAAAAGGCCTTTATCTAGCAAACGATACAACAGGAGTTACAAATTTCACAGCTCTCTAAATGTAATTTAGAAGATAGTGAAAGTATTTTGAAGGAATTTTTTTTCAATTTTCTAATGAATTTTGTTCAGGCAGCATCTTACCAGCCTGTTCTTCTCAATTTAAAATTTCCAAGGGTTCTTTTACATGCTCAAATTGAACACGGGACCTACATTTTATCGTCCGTCTTCGATAGTACTAGGAACTCAATATGACCTACAGTGAGATTAAGGGTCTCTGGAAACATATTCCGATGGCTCTACGAAGTAGCGAAGCAAATACCTTTGAAATAAGAGCACCAAACCTTTATGCCACAGAGACTAGTAACTACACAATATGGAGGATGAGGTCAACTTGATGCTGGGCAAATTTACTTCCCTATCCAAGATGTTTTGGCATCCAATTCATGAAAGATGGGTCAACCTGATAATTGTGGTCTCAGAAATTCCATTTCAACAGGGGTTGATGTGTGATGTCAAAATGTAACAGTATTCACTGTTACTTGTGGGAAATGGGTTCAAAACCCCTGACTACTATATACACTGAACTTAGGGGCAGAGGAAGAAATAGTTTGGGAAACCCTGATGTTTACTAACAAAACCCCTGACTACTATATACACTGAACTTAGGGGCAGAGGAAGAAATAGTTTGGGAAACCCTGATGTTTACTAACAAAACCCCTGACTACTATATACACTGAACTTAGGGGCAGAGGAAGAAATAGTTTGGGAAACCCTGATGTTTACTAACAAAACCCCTGACTACTATATACACTGAACTTAGGGGCAGAGGAAGAAATAGTTTGGGAAACCCTGATGTTTACTAACAAAACCCCTGACTACTATATACACTGAACTTAGGGGCAGAGGAAGAAATAGTTTGGGAAACCCTGATGTTTACTAACAAAACCCCTGACTACTATATACACTGAACTTAGGGGCAGAGGAAGAAATAGTTTGGGAAACCCTGATGTTTACTAACAAAACCCCTGACTACTATATACACTGAACTTAGGGGCAGAGGAAGAAATAGTTTGGGAAACCCTGATGTTTACTAACAAAACCCCTGACTACTATATACACTGAACTTAGGGGCAGAGGAAGAAATAGTTTGGGAAACCCTGATGTTTACTAACAAAACCCCTGACTACTATATACACTGAACTTAGGGGCAGAGGAAGAAATAGTTTGGGAAACCCTGATGTTTACTAACAAAACCCCTGACTACTATATACACTGAACTTAGGGGCAGAGGAAGAAATAGTTTGGGAAACCCTGATGTTTACTAACATCCACGCCTGAGTGGTTACCGGGGCCAAATTTGGGATGTAAAGAATAGAACCACTGTTACCTGCTATGCATGTCGTAAGAGGTGACTAAGGAGGTTTGGCTGAAATCGGATGCATGTGTCCTAAACGTGTAGAAGTCTATGCGTTTAGGGGCCCACCAAACCAATGTGCAACGATACACGTTCTTGGCAAAGATCAAACATATCACAAAGAGTTATTAAAATTGATCGTAAAGAACAAACGCAAAGAAGAAGAAGACTAACATCCATATGACATCGAGAAGTACAGCTCAGTACACACAACTGATATCAAATATCATGAGCTGAGTTCGTAGGTAGTAGAGCCAGGTTTTTAAACAGTGCTAGGGACAGTCTGAGGAAAGGAGTCCAGAGAAGAAGATAGTATAGAAAGTGAGTTGAACCAGTGACTCCGACGGGTGCATTTTTGAGATGACCTGTAGAGTCGAGGTGGACAGCCGATGTGAGTGATAGAGGAAGTACCACGACTAGGTAGTCATCGCTCTGTTGTTTCGGACAGTATATTGTTCATGTGTGCTACTAGAATTGCAGTGTACTAAACAACTGCAGTGCCTCTTGTTTCGGATAGTGTATTGTCCCTGAGTACTACTAGAATTTGCAGTGTATTGAACAACTGCAGTGCCTCTGTTCTTTCAGACAGTATATCGTTCAGGAGTACTACTAGATTGGTTATTGATTACTAAACTGACATCATTACACTCTGGGCAGACCCATAGGTGCTCAGTCTCCCCAACAGATATTGAAGAGTATGTATGCTGATGGTTCCTGTGGCTTGCTGGTTAACTCTTTGTGTCCTAGAAAATTTGGGGGTGGTCACGCTCTGCCAGAACACATTTCTAGCAAAATTTTTCAAAATGGAGTGATCTTGGAAATATGCCTATAACTTTAGTTCTATGTAAGCTAGATTTATACTGTTGGCATCAAAATATGCAGAATTAAATTCTGAACAATCTGATAATAAATAGTTATATTTGTAAATTAGTATTTATTTCGTAAATTATTGTTGTATTTCATGTTATTGAAAAAAATCAAATTAAAATGCCATCATTGTCGGTGAAATCATAAACATGAAACACTGTGTGTTTAATTGAACTTTGGAACAAATCCATGGCTTGTTCGGCACTTTAACGACGTGGAGGACGAAATAATATCTTGTAACTAAACTTTTCACATGTAAGTTCACTTTTTTCGCAACAGGAAAAATATATTTGCGAATAAAACTATTTCTAAATAATCGAAAATTAATTATGCCGTATAGTATATAAATGAAATGGGAGTTATCTGCCCGTTGAATTCTGTAAACAAAAACAGTGTCGGACGTATAGTAGATGAACAGTGAAACAAAACGTGCATGAACCCAAATTAGACGTTGGCAGCGTATTTTGACATAATGAGAGAACTGTTTTCTACGTTGGGAGCGTCGACTGGGCGCAATGCGTTAAATACACTCCTCACTCAGGTATCCAGTTCTATTTATACAAAGGATTACTCCAAACTGCTTAAATCGCTGGATCAATTCAACTACTAGAACTGCAGTGCCTCTTGTCTCAGACAGTGTATTGTCCATGTGCGCTACCAGAATTGCAGTGTCTCCGTTCTTTCGACTGTGAGCGACTATATATGCTGATGCCTTTTTGAAAATAGCTAAATCTGCAAGATGTTTGCAGCATAATGAAGTATTATCTCTTCCTGATCCAACAACCGAGTTGCAGAGCTGTTCAAGAAACACGTCAATGTTAATAGGTGCAGTACCAGAAATAAGGGGATACTCACTGTGATTTAACTTAAAGCTTCGAACGCTCCATATCGTCCACTTGTTAACCATTCTGTGTGATTTGTATGTGATCTGAGCCTAAGAGCAATTGAAAGTTGTGCCAGTTATGTGCCTACAAGTAGGCCAGTACATCTGATTTCTGCGATTTTTTTAATTTACTAAGGTAGCTTCCCTAGGTCTTACATGTCACCTCTTACGACATTGCTTGTAGGTCACAGTGGTACTAATCTTTGATTCCTACATGGACCCTGGCACCACACGGGCGAACTTAGACAATCCTTGTAGTTGTAATTGTGCTTTGATGATTTTGTTGTAAACTTTCAAAATATTATAAATCATTTGTTTATATATATTGAACTGTGACTTGGTCTTTAGTTCTTTCGTGTGTTTCGTTAAGCGTGTTGTGAATTTGGTTACAGTTTAGAAGTTTGTGTACCTGTCACTGCTACAAATAGTTCAGATGTAAATTTGATGTATTAACAGATCTCGATCTCTCTATCATGCATTTTTAACCCGGATTGGGGCATAGGCCCTCAACATGCTCATGCCAAGTCTTCCTATTGCTCGCTATCCTGCAGCTCCCTCCTGCTTTACTTTATATTGTTGAGCACCTCCAAATCCCGTCTCCATGTATATCTCTGCCTCTCCTTCTTTTGCTGTCCCTGCGTGTTCCAGGAAAGGACTCTTCTTATATTCGTCTCAGTTTTTCGCAAAGTGTGTCCTATCCAGCGCCAGAGTCTTTTTTTAACTTCTTGGTTCACTGGAATCTTGCCTGTTTCTCTCCATAAGTTCCCCGTTTGTTACCCTATCATACCATCTCAGTCTCTCTATTCTGCGCAGACATCAGTTGATGAATGGTTGTAATTTATGCTAGAAACAGATACTGCTTCTACTTCGAACGCTCTTCTTCTTTGCGTTTTCTTTACTACGATTTTAATCACTCATTGTGATATGTTGCACATTGGTTTGGTAGGCCCCTAAATGCATAGACTTCTACACGTTTAGGACATGTGCATCCGATTTCAGCCAAACCTCTTTAGTCGCCTCTTACGACATGCGTGGCAGGTAACAGTGGTTCTATTCTTTACACCCCAAATCTGGGCCCCGGTAACCACTCGGGCGTCGAACACTCTATATCGACCACTTGTTAACCACTCTGTGATTTGTATGTGATCTGAACCTAAGAGCAATTGTACGTTGTGCCAGCTATGCGCCTACAAGTAGGCCAGCACATCCGATTCCTGAGATGCTTTTTATTTACTAGAGTAGCTTCACATCAGGGTGGCTTTTACCTCAGTCGCCTCTTACGACATGCCTTGTAGGTCACAGTAGTACTATTCTTTGCTTCCTTGCGTGCCCGACACCACCCCGGTGAGATACTGCTTCAAAATCTCTATAAACTGAGTCTGAAATTGCACTAATGTAATATAAAATGCTGTAGTGTCAATAAAGCAATTACTGACTTATTTAAATATTTACGGGAAGACAAATCTATTCTGGACTATATTATGAAGATGCCACCACTGATACTATCATTTTCTAAGGGACTTTGTGCTGCAGAGATCTTCATCCATATCAGGGGGTCAGCCAATGGAGAGAGCCGACATTCTGAACACCGTAATGGAGTGTGGCTTCAAAGAGGATTTGTATTTAAACCAATCCACGTCAACTGCTACAGCTGGAATTCAAGATTTGAAGTTGCCAGAAAAGAACAGGCATATGAGTAGGTTCATCAATCCAGTTAGTCGCTGAATGCTGTTGGAGGTATTGCAGAGGAGATTGGAGCACCTATGACATGTCCGGAGTGCAATTCAGATATTCCAAATTGAAACTAACATATATGAAGGCTTCCATGCACAAAATGTAGAAGTGTAACACAAGACAGTTCAACAGTGGATATCAAAGTCAAATATTTTAACAGGAGATAGAAAACACAGTCTAACAGTGGACACAGAGAAGACGGATAGCTTAACAGAAGATTAACACCATAGTTGATAAAGAACACTGAACTGCCATTTGTTCTGTATTGTTTTAATCAAGGTTCTTCAAGTTTCTATCCAAAGTACAATGTAAGTAATAATTCCGATGGAAGATATCCTGTGAAGAATTCCTGAAATGAATTTCACCTGTGTGTGCCAGGGCTCAGGGAAAGCAAAGAATAGTAACACTGTGACCTACAAGGCGACTGAAGTAGGGGCCTAGGTAAGAGGCGACCCTAGTAAATAAAAAGTGCTGCAGAAATCAGATATGCTGGCCTGCTCGTGTGTTGCCGGGGCTCGTAAGGGGAGCAAAGAATAGTAACACTGTGACCTACAAGGTATGTCGTAAGAGGCGACTGATGTAGAACCTAGGAAAGCTACCATAGTAAATAAAAAGCATCGGATGTGCTGGCCCCACTTGTAGGCACATAACTGGGTTTAACGTACAATCGCTCTTAGGCTCAGATCACATACAAATCACACGGAATGGTTAACAAATGGTTGATATGGAGCGTTCGAAGAAGAAAAGATGTGCTGACCTACTTGTAGGTGCATAACTGGCACAACATACAATCGCACTTAGCCTCAGATCACATAAAACCACAAAGAGGGGTTTAATAAGTGATCTATATGAAGCGTTGGAAGAAGAAATGAATTCAGCCACCATTACAGAAAAGATTGCTTTAAACAAAAATCCCCTCCCTCCTCATTTCATAAAATTCTAAAAACTTACATTATGGAAATACGGTTGTTGTTGAGAGATATTGTTTAATGTATCCTACTCTACACAAGAATTAATAGCATCAATATTAAATAAGGTAATACAGAACACATAATACTTCATTAGAAGAATGTAATTTCTATTAGACATGTCACCAGAAAGGAAAAATGAATCAAATAAGTTTTTAAAAAGAAAAAAAAAATGACTGACAGCGAAAAAAAACTCAGGAACAAATAAATGAAAGAGGAAATTGTTAAGATCAAGAGGCGATTGTTTGTGAGAGATGGCAGATCATATGATGATTCAATTCTTCATTCACTCTCAGACTTCCAAAATAATGTTCTAGGCTCTCACGAAATGTTACATTATGATATGGGTCTGTTTGTGATCACATGGTGATTTGGTAAAGAAATGTTACAATGGTCTTTCTTTTTTTTTCTTTTCTCCAATCCTTTTGTCTCACAGCGTCAGGATAAGAAGAGATTTCTAGAACAGGCTTTTGTGTGCGTTTCATAAAGTGTCTTTCGTTGCTTCTGTTATCTTTGAGATGCATCTTTTGTGAGGCAGGCCTTTTTGCTTTGTATCCACTGTATCGGAGTACCATTGCTCTTTGAAGCACACTGTCTGTTGGTAATCTGTTTATGTGGCCAACCATTTAATTTGTTGTTTCTTTATGAAGTTCAGTACTAATGTTGTACACACTGTTTTCCTGATGTCTTCATTTCTAAATGGGTCTCTTCTTGTTACTCCCAGCATTCTGCATAGACACTTCATCTCTGTTGTGACTAATTTTCTTCTATCATTTGATGTCAGCGTCAAATGTCTATTATCTATTCCCAGGTGGAAGATGTAGTTGGCTGTCCACTCTTGCTGTTAAGCGTAGGGATGTGAGCTTTAATTTGCGTTCTAGGGTCAGATGAGTCGCCCTTGTGTTATATCCGTGTATATGTAGTGTGGTCTTGATATTGTCTATCCATCTTTTCTTGGTCTTCCCTTAGCTCTAGTACCTGATCTCTTTTTATTGTATGCGTCCAATGTATATGTACATAAGTCTTAGTCTACGATGAAATCACTTGAATGTCACATTTTGTTAGAGCTAGACATGATTCAGTTTGCACACACAAAAAGTATAGATTAACTTATTTAGCATGTAATAAATATACTTACATTATAAACTCAACTCTATATACTTTTTCGCTAGTAGACAAGATAGAGAAAGAAATAACAACCACCATGATTCTGAAATACGTTTTTAGATTAAGATTCTGAAAATTATTTGATGAGCATGGGCTTGAATGATACTGGATATAACTCAAAAATTGTATTTCTATCACATGATACTGGAATACAATTCAGAAATGTTGGCTTTCTATCAAATGATACTGGTTATATAACTGAAAAATGAAATATTAAAACAAAATCTGGTACTTTCTATTTTAAAAATGTGAAAGTTGGTTATAATATATTTCCAGTATTTTTGTTGTTGCTTTTGTTTTCTTCTCACTTATCCACCTACATATTTACCATCAACCTTGCCTTCTCATACAGTTGTGAACTTAGAATGACATATCTTTATATTCCACAATATTGTATTTGTTTTCAGGACTGCAGGCTTGTCTTTCATCTTCAATCAATACTTTCTAAACAATACTGCAGTGATGCAGCTTGTTAGCATTGTCATCACTTGAAGGTGGAGCATGATCTTGGTTAGCTGCCTGCCTGCCCAGCGTGTTCGTAGCGCGTTGGATGATGGGTGAAAAGCCCTCTGTGAGTGCAGTTCAATTCCGCAGGCTGACAGAAAAGCCACAGGTTCTCCAGATTTATGGTGTTTGTGGCACTGAACCGAAGGGTTACGATGTACATGGCACAGAGTCATAGAGCTGAAAGCTCAAGTGCTTCTGGATCCAAAAAAAAATCTTGGTCAGCTCTATAGCTGACTGTGGTCAGCTCTATAGCTGACTGTGACTGATCTCATTGATTCTCTATTCCTACCCAACCTGTTTGATTCCAAATTTTGCAAAGTGAAACACTTTGACGCAATGTAGATTTATAAAGTACAAAAACAAGATACAGCGAAGATTCAACCAAAAGGCATTTATCGAGTAAAGGATAAAGAACAAATGACGGAAGTATGAAGAGGAACATTACATGTCAATTATAATATAAGATGGCACACACAGTCACTAGCATTATACGACACTCACAAGTACATCTAGTTATCAAATAACTAACTGCCACATTCATCTTATACAATAATACTGACACAATCTATTCAAATGGAAAATATTTCCAAGTTTTCTAATATACTCTACAAAATACTTCTTTTACGCAATAACCATAAAAATGACACAGCAAATGACGCTAATTAATAATAAAAAAACTTAGTTACTGCATCATTAATTATTATCATCAAACCACCCAAACTTCCATTTCAAAAAGTAAACAAAGAGGAAAATTGTCCAAACCATGACAAAATAAAATAGTCAGAAAAGCGGTGTCTGTAAAAACTAAATGTGTGATAAAGTTTGTAATAATGAATACACATGGGCAATCATACATATTTTTTTTTATGGGAACATGTAGTAATGACTCCTGAAAAAACAACTGATTCTAAACAATGTAACAGTGAAATAACTAGTCTTTCTCCACACAATTTTAACCTCCAGAATATAAATGACAAATTTGATGCAAATGGACGCCTGTGTGTTGTCAGGACTCGCAAGGGGAGCAAAGAATAGTAACACTGCGACCTACAAGGTATACTGATGACATCAGTTGACAAAAGGTCTGAATCTTATTTGTATTTAACTTAGTGACTTGCCACTTTCGAGCGTAAATCAAACAGATTAGCAGTGATGTTGCTATGACCACTAACCGTGCATACTTCACAAGCACACACAAATACTAAGAAAGTTACATGCTTGAAGGAAGATGGCAGTAACTTTATATATGACACATGCTATACTTCATGCAGTCCCCAATAAGAGAAACCATGTCATTGTTACAGATGTTGGTTGTGTGTAGAATAATACACGATGTGTTACTGTTACAGATATCGGTTGTATTGTATTGTACTATGTGTACAGCAAAATTATCAACCTTAGTTTGAAACCTCGCCTCTCGTTCCAATTGTACTCGGTTCACTCCCTTGTGGAGCCATCAGGATATTTTTCCAAAGATCCTTGATCTCGGTGCAGGTCAGATCGAGTTCCGAGTCCTATCAGAGGCCAACGATAAAACATAGGTCCCATGTTCAAGTTGAGCACAAAAATTAACCCTTAACAACTCAAAATTAAGAAGAGCAGGCAGGAAAGCCACTGCCTAGAAAAATTCATTAGAAAGACTAAAAATAAAATTCCTACAAAATATTTTCACCATCTTCTAAATTACATGTGGACCCTTGTCAGCGCTACGGAGTTTGTGCACTGTCGCTGAGATCTTCCTGTGTAAGAGATTGGAGCACACATGGTTACTCACCGTTGTTGTATCTGACTCTCAGTCGATGCTTCACAAGATCCAGAAGGGTAGGTTTCGGTGTGAGTGGATGTCCTCTATAGAAGTTTCTAACCTCCAAAGGCTTACGTGAATATACTGTCCTGGGCATGCAGGTGTTTACGGTAATAAAAGAGCGGACAGGCTTGCATCAACAGCATCGATTGTTGGGGAGTTGAAGATGGATAAGGGGGTGTTTTTCAGTCTCTTCACGACTGTCTGTTGGATGAGGACACTAAAATCGATGTTGAATCAATCAAGCGATTTAGGCAGTTTGGAGTTACCCATTGTAAAAGTCAAACTGGATGCCTGAGAGGCAGAGTGAAAGGTGTGTTTAATTAGCGAGCCTAGGGAACCATCAGTATGCATACTCTTCGATGTCTGTTGGGGAGACTGAGCACCTATGGGTCTGCCCGGTGTGCAATGACGTCGGTTTAGTAACCAATAACCAATAAGCAGTTTATGATAAGCTGTACATACATTGTATAAAGTCTGAAGCACCCAAACAACACAAAATACAAACTGTTCTATAAATAAGATAAGCATATATCTATCTATTCTTCAATCCTGTTTTGTCCTTTAGTGTCAGGTCGAAAAAAAAGAGACATCCTTGTATGCTTTGTACAAGGCGAAATTTAGTGCCTCGGATATTCTGTCGTTCATCATTTACGTGGTCGTCCTCTAGGTCTTTTGTAACTGAGTGCTAGTGCTCTTTGTTGGAGACTGTCTTGTGGTAACCTTGATACGTGTCCAAACAGTTTTACCTGTTGTTTCTTTATATACTGTAGCACCTGCAAGTATCCAACTCTTCTTCTGATTTCGTCATTTCTGATTTTATCTCTTCTTGTAATATTTCGAATTCACCGTAAACACTTCATCTCTGTCATACACAAGTATACATACTGATTGCATTATTAACTAATTATGCATTTTAAAAAAGTTAATTCAGGATAAATTTCAATATCTACATGAAAACATAAAGTTTGATCATCAAATTCATAAAGATCAACCCAGTTTGAAGAAAACATCTCTCTGTAAAGGGATATAGTACATGTCCACACTGACTTATTATTCAGGTCTGAAGTTGATTTACATCTGATAGTGGGATCAATGTGTCTTAATGTATTGTTCCACACTCTTGACTTCATTAAATTATAACTATTTCAACATATTTTATGCATGCGGGTTAATTTATACATGTTCAAATTATTCATTCTTGCAGCCAAATATCCTCAAGTCAGGTTTATTGCAGATAAACTTGCATCTGTGCTGCAGATTGCAATAAAACTTTGATGGCTGGCATGAAGTTGGAGATCTCTGAGAAGTTGCCATGAGACACCATTGCATTGTAGGCAACGAGTCCAGCATTGTAGTCAAACTGCTGTACGGCCCCAGCAATTTGATGCAAACCTTGAAGCACACTCTGTGACAGCTAGCAGTAGTAGACACAAAAATTGAGTAGATTAGTCAGGTATAAATTGCCTTACAAAAATGGTAATACAATTAAAATAATGATCAAAGGGCTCTACTTTGAATGCTCCATATCGATCACTTGTTAAACTACTCTTTGTGATTTGTATGTGAGCCTAAGAGAAAGTGCACGTTGTGCCAGTTATGTGCCTAAAAGTAAGTCAACTTCTGCAAACTTCTGTTTCCAAAGCGATTTTATTAACAAAAGCTACTGCATGTACAGGGCAGCAAATCCATATAGGAACCTGGAGACGTCACGTAGCTAAAACTACCATCCCTTTATGCTACAGTCAACCATTATGAAACCTGGTGAAGCACAGTCTCTCCACTCTTGTGCCTTTTAAACTTCAGTTGAGTGATAGGCCTTCAACCAACTAATTCATTTTCAAGGTTGGTTGGATTTTGTTTTATACCGGATATCACATCAAACCAGGGTAAGCCAAACCCTATCGTAGCAGCCTCTTACAACATGCCTTGTAGGTCACAGTGTTAATATTTGTTGCTTCCCTTGTGGACCCTGCAACACATGGGATGGGGTGGCCAGGGTAAGATGAACCACAGCCAGGCTTCTGCACAGGCCAGACAACTGGCGGTATTCCTGACCTAGATAAGAAAAGGGATCTGGAAAATACAGATGTTTGATAGAACACTGCACGCTTTTTGCAATTTTACTAAATTCTATGAGTCTATGGTTATTTATTGGTGAAAAATATTCATAATATTGATATTCCTTATTGTTAAACTTAACTTGTTGTATAATATGACTTCGAGTTAGCATTTTGTATTGATTTTAAAATGAATTCGTCTATATACACCAATACTGGAATGCGAGGTCACGTGGTGTAGTTGGGGTCTGATTTCCCACAATTCTTACCTGAGCCAGAAGGCCCAGTAGTTTATAGTTGGCTCTGGATGAACCCTACCTTAGCAGCCTCTTATAACATGCCTTGTAGGTCACAGTGTTAATATTTGTTGCTTCCCTTGTGGACCTTGGCAACACACAGGCAGAAGTACAATCTTCTTCTTCTTCATTCTCACTAGATTGGCATTTCAAATTCTCTAATAAAGGCAGCCGTCTGCCTCAGATTATCAGCCACACCATACAGTTTGTCTTGAACGCTGGTGTAAGTGGGCCACCTCTTTCTTCTCAAGTCTGCACACTGGGGGCAGTTCCGTAGGATATAATTCCTATGATTTCTGCTTCCCGTTTGTGCCGACCTCTTCCAGCAGTAAGTTTTGGCCACCCTCGTGATGGTGGGTCTGACATTCTTACTGCATGGCTAAATCTCTGAGGCAGATTGGTGGCCGTTGAATAAGTTATCCCATTCCTCATTGTGAGGGGTCGTTGCACCATGTTATGTGCCTTCGCATGGTGCATCCGTTTTCTGCAAGCATTTGTTTCGGGTTAGCATTCCCTAGTGGACATGTGCATCCGATTTCATCCAAACCTCCTTAGTCGCCTCTTACAACATGTGTGGCAGGTAACAGTGGTTCTATTCTTCACACCCCAAATTTGGGCCCTGGTAACCACTCGGGCGGAAGTATAATCTGAGGGTCTGGTATAGGAAAAGTCACGTCAGTGCTGTAGTAACTTTCTCAATCTTTATCCTCATGCTGAATGCAGTTATCACCCAAAAAAAAATATCCTACCCCAGACTTTAACCTAGAATTTAAATCATGATATCTCCACAAAAATAATCACTTGATAAAAATAGAGTACTATAAAACAATAGAGAGTATTGCTAATACATACCAAATTTTCCCGAAGCTTGTCATACAAAATTTCTAATTTTCTTGTGACATCTTCCAGCTTACGCTTCATTTGCTGTTGAAACAATTTAGTAAAAATTATATTTTAAAACTTCAATGGAAGCATATAAGGCCATCAATGCAATTAGTCTCTATGTAGGAAAGCATACATCAAATAATGTGTAGGTTTGTGATCTTCTCTTCTTCTTCCAACGTTCCATATCAACCACTAGTCTTCTTCTTCTTCTTTATGCATCTAGTCTTTACGTTCCCAAATTTTAATCACTCTTTTGATATGTTTGATCTTTAGCCAAGAACATCAAAGAACGTTGCACATTGGTTTGGTAGGCCCCTAAACGCATAGACATCTGCACGTTTAGGACACATGCATCCGATTTCAGCCAAACCTACTTAGTCGCCTCTTACGGCATGCGTGGCAGGTAACTGTGTTCTATTCTTTACACCCCAAATTTGGGTCCCGGTAACCACTCGGGCGAACCACTTGTTAAAATACTCTTTGTGATTTGTATGTCATCTGAGCATAAAAGCGATTGTACGTTGTGTCAGTTTATGTACCTACAAGTAGGCCAGCACATCCGATTTATGCAATGTTTTTATTCCCCTAGGGTAACTTCCCTAGGCTCCTACCCCAGTCGCCTCTTACGGTATGCCGTGTAGGTCGCAGTGTTACTATTCTTTAATGCCCCTGTGAGCCCCAGCATACACATGGGCGAATCCCAAGTTCAATAAAATGTATATTAATTAACATCTGTGAAATTGAGTTTTTTTTTTCCTGGTGGTGTATGGGATCTATACTTACAGCATTGGGGGCTTTTTGGGCACAGATTTTGACCAGCTTGTCAAAGATGTCTTGTAACATTTGATGCTCTGATGAAATGGGGCCCTTAGGAACTGACTTGGTAGGCTCAGGAGGAATGGGCTGCTGTAAGAAAAACAAAAACACAAGAACAATGAACACAACACAGTAAGTTTTTGTCTTTTTGTATAATATATACTTTCTTCTTATGCTTCAAACGCTCCATTATCTACCACTTGTTACATCACTCTTTGTGATTTTATGTGATCTGAGCCTAAGAGCGATTGTACAGTGTGCCAATTTATGTGTCTACATGTAGGCCAGCACATCCGATTTCTGCTACGCTTTTTATTTACTAGGGTAGCTTTCAGTTATATGAGGAATATCATCATAGCACTCTGGACATGTCCATAGGTACACTGATCTTCACAACAAGAGATCCAGCAGCATCCAGCAGCTTAACTCGCCAGTTTGATGTTGATTAATCCATCTCATTGCATATTTGGTATGTCATTCTTTTTGGGCTGCACCAATATCGACACCCATCTCTCTCAATTTGGTCAGCAAGTGGGATTCACAAAGGTAAAAATTCAGAAAGAGTAGTTTTCCTAGGCCCCTTCCTCAGTCACCTCTTAAGACATGCCTTGTAGGTCGCAGTGGCAACACAAGGGCAACCGAGTATAATATTTACAGGTAACAAATCACAAAATATGTGAATGCCAAATCTAAAAGCATTAAATGATACTACGAAAAAGGGGGAAGACTGCAGTAAAACTTGGTAAAATAGCGAAACATACAAAGTACAATAGTTTTACAAAATACAGAAACAGTGACGATAAACAGCAACGTTTACGACCAAAGGTCTTTATCAAGCAAACGATACAACAGGAGTGATGAATTTCAAAGAACACTACAAATGGACGATTACAGAACGAAGATGTTTCTGTATTTTGTAAAACTACTGTACTTTGTTTGTGTTTCGCTAAATGATACTACTAGAATTACACAATCATAGATTGAACATACACTGTATAATGTTATTTCATGATCAGAAGAAACAACAAAGAGACCTGTGGAAGAAAACAAGATAACAAAAATAAACTACTGGAGATTCTTCTTTGAATGTTCTAGTATAATCTCTTTATAAATATAATATAGAGTGTATGCACATAGTGTTGATTTTATCATGCTTTTTTTGGTTTTGATTATCTTTACAAATGCTGGCGATTTAAATGCTTAAGTAGAGACGGACAAGACACATAATCACAAAACAAACTAAAAGTGTAACTAGATAGCACAGAGTTGAAACCCCCAGGGCAAGATGGCCCAGACTGAGAGAACAATTAGCCAGGTGACCACAGTTGTGACCCTACCAAAAGGGGAAGAATGGATGCCAATAGATGGTAGCATGACCAACTACTGTATCATTACTCTTGGAAGAGAATGTAGAGATTGAAGCAACATGAAGGCTGATCTCACAGTTAAGCAGTTGATAGAAGATAATTCAAGTCATGATGATGTTTATACGCATCGCTTGGTTCTGTGCATCATGGTGAGAAGTCAGGCTGGGGCTTATTGGCTAGCAAGCATGGTAGAGTTGTTGCAGATCGAAGTGGAGCATACAGGGCAACTACTTCTAGTATGAAGATGGAGGTTGAGGCTGTTACTGATGCCCTATATTGGCTCTCTGGGACTCCATTTACTGGCGCCAGTGTTGTATCTGACTCTCGGTTGATGCTTCTGAAGATCCAAAATGTCAGGTTTCAATATGAGTGGATGTGATCTATTGAAGTTTCTAACCTCCAGATGCTTATGTGGATATACTGTCTTGTGCATGCCAGTGTTTGTGGCAATGAGAGAGCGGACAGGCTTGCATCAACAGCATTGCTTGTCTGGGAGTTAAAGATGGATAAGGGGGATGTTCTTCAGTCTCTTCACGACTGTCCGTTGAATGAAGACACTGAAATAAATGTTGAATCGATCCAACGATTTTATGAGTTTCTTCTCTTCTTTGCGTTCATTCTTTACAACCAATTTTAATCACTCTTTGTGATATGTTTGATCTTTGCCAAGAACGTGTATACGTTGCACATTGGTTTGGCAGGTCCCTAAACGCATAGACTTCTACACGTTTAGGACACAGGCATCCGATTTCAGCCAAACCTCCTTAGTCGCCTCTTACGACATGCATGGCAGGTAACAGTGGTTCTATTCTTTACACCCAAATTTGGGCCCGGTAACCACTCGGGCGTTTTATGAGTTTGAAGTTACACATTGTACAAGTAGAACTGGATGCCTGAGGGGCAAAGTGAAGAGTCTGTTTAACCAGCAAGCAACAGGATCCATCAGTATGCATGCCCTTCGATACTGTTGGAGGAGACTTAGCACCTATGAGTCTACCCGGAGTGCAATGAAGTCTGTTCAGTAACCAATAACCAAACTTGTAAAAACAACCAATCGAAAATTTCATTTGAAAAGATTAAAATTAAAATTCAAACAAAATATCTTCACCATCTTCAAAATTACATCGGGGATCCTCGCCAGTGCTCCGGAGTTCGTACACTACAGCTGAGATCTTCTTGAGTAAGTAAGAGATCGGAGCACACATGCTTACTCACCGAAGAGCAATGATGATGGTCCTATCAATCAATCAATCAATCAATCGTGTGTCTGAGAATAGAAACCATATCATGTGTAACATACAGTTGTAAAAAAAATACACTGTTAAAGCCCATATATACTAGACACATGCCTCCTGTAGAGAAGTTGTGGTGGTGACGTCAAAAGTAAGAAAGAAAATACAGAAGATTGCAAATGTGACCAAAAATATGTTTGAAGCATGCAACCAAGAATACATTTGAAGCATGCAACCAAGCATACATTTGGAATATACTGATTAATTAATTGATTGAACCATCATCATTGCACTTCGGTGAGTAACCATGTGTGCTCTGATCTTTTCTTACACAGAAAGATCTCAGCTGTAGTGCATGGGCTACATAGCACAAGCGAGGGTCCCCGGTGTAGTTTGAAGATGGTGAGGATATTTTGTTGGAATTTTATTCTAAATCTTCTTCTAATTAATTTTGCACAGGCAGCGGCTTTCAAGCCTACTATTGTCAATTTTGAACTGCCAAGGGTTCTTTTAAGAGCTCAAATTGAACATGGCACCTATGTTTTATTGTCCGTCTCCGATAGGACTAGGAACTCGATTTCACCTACACTAGGATCAGGTATCTCAGGAAAAATATCCTAATGGCTCCACGAGGGAGCGAACTGGTTACCTTAGGCACGAGAGGCAAGCACCTAACCTTTACACTACAGAGACCTCCAAGTAGTAATATAAATACATTCCCATATATTACAAAACAAATTAAGTGAGAATTCTCTATAACTTGGAGGATGAACATTGCACTTCTATTCTGAAGCAAGTGAACACCACTAATTGTCTGTTTAATGTCTAAAAGATCTCCTCTATAGGATGGAGAATCAAATTAGCCCTAGGAGGGATGCTTAAATTTAGCCCTAGGAGGGAATGCATAAATTTAGCTCTAGGAGGGAATGCATAAAGTTAGCTCTAGGAGGATTGATAAATTTGGCCCTGGGAGGAATGCATAAAATTAGCTCTAGGAGGGATTGCATAAATTTGGCCCTAGGAGGGATACACAATAACTACCTGTGTAGAAATGTGATTAGAACACTGGATTAGAATTCAGAAGTATCGATAAAGGGGGAGGCTGCAGTAAAACTATGTAGCAATGGCAAAACACATAATAACAAAAGTACTGTAGTTTTACAAAATACAAAAACAATGACAATACACAGCAACGTTTCAACCAAAATGCCTTTATCAAGCAAACGATACAACAGGAGTGACAAATTTCACAGCACACTACATATAGACTACGATAAGAGATATTACAATGTTCATAAAATGAAATTCTGTGACTAAAAACCAAAAGTGAGTCATAACTTTCTGGTGATAAAAGGGAAGACTGTAGATTGAGATATTTGATAAAATTAAAGAATCTGAACAAATCAATGTCAAGCATAACAGTGATGTCAATATCATTATCAATGTATCTATGATACATAATGGAAATGGGGTCATAATAGGTATCCTATGAACAAGCAATATGAACAAGAATAGGTCACCTGAGTGGTTACCGGGCCCAAATTTGGGGTGTAAAGAATAGAACCACTGTTACCTGCCCGAATGTCGTAAAAGGTGACTAAGGAGGTTTGGATGAAATCGGATGCATGTGTACTAAACGTGTAGAAGTCTATGCGTTTAGGGACCTGCCAAACCAATGTGCAACGTATACATGTTCTTGGAAAGATCAAACATATCACAAAGAGTGATTAAAATTGGTTGTAAAGAAGAAGGTTGCAAAGAAGAAGAAACAAGAATAAGCAATCATTACCTAGGTCATATTGTTACACCATCTCAACACCAAATGATAAGATTGTGAGGTCTTAAAACAGTTCACAGAATTATATCATTGTATACTATTAGATGACATACACTTGAAAACATACACTCAATTGTAAATGTACGCATAGGTAATGCAAAAATTGTACAACACACAGATAACAAAAGCAATAAGTCATATACCAAAAAATAAAGACAGATTCTGATGTGACCAAGACAACAACTACCCCTTCACCTGTAGATGTGTATAAAACAGATTACAAAAAGTAGACTATACCTTCGGCTGTGCTGGAGGGTTGCCATGAGATGACACGGTAGTCTGACTGAACCCCCCAAATGCAGGGCTGTTTTGGGGCTGCTGTAGTAAAGATCATGGATGAAATTGGAAGGTGGGTTGTTAGAAAAAAAAAAGCCATGAACAAGGAGAGTACAGAAATAGGATTAAATAAGTGGATAGTATGCAGATGAGACCAATGTTATACAAAACAGCGTCTCTTAGTCTTCTCAGCTTTTTTTATTATCTTTATTTTCTTAAAGTCATTCAACCAGCAGTTTCTCTAGAAACTGATTTGCGGAAAATCCTTTTCAATTTCTTACAATGGCACAGCGGCACTTTAATTACTACACTGGCAACTATGCTCAATGTACTCGTGAATAGTATTCCTCATACAGGCAGGTTTCTCGACTCAGAAGTATCACTTATCGTCCTGAGTAAGACAGGGACTTTAACAATGCCGGACAGTAGGTTTGAACCCGAGCTATGAGGCCTCACAGCTAGCAGCAGCTACTATGTACTCTGAGGCAGTCCCCTGTCTTCTCCAGCTAAAACAATCCAATTCAGATTTATTATAAGTATTACATTTTAAGAAAGAACTGAACATTGAAACATATCTAATTTTAACTTATTTTGGAAAGAAGATTCTTCAGGGCATCAATAAATCCTGAACATTCTTTTCTGAACTACATCTTATGAATTTGATATTAAACACTTATGTACTTCTGAAAGAACTAGTTTAACTGCAATAAATATTAACATTACAATACAATTCTAGTTGTACTACTGAAAGAACTAGTTTAACTGTAATAAATATTAACATAACACATTTCTAGTTGTACTACTGAAAGAACTAGTTTAACTGTAATAAATATAACATTACAACATAACGTAGTTGTACTACTGAAAGAACTAGTTTAACTGCAATAAATATTAACATAACACATTTCTAGTTGTACTACTGAAAGAACTAGTTTAACTGTAATAAATATAACATTACAACAAACTATATATATATATATATATATATATATGAAAGAAATTATACAGTTAAACAAGTATATGGGATGACAATTTAAACATTAAAATTAACAAAATAAGAAACAAATTATAATTCAACCAACACAAACACTATGTAACGCAACTTCAATAGATAACTACTTTGTGTTTTGTTGGGACAATAACAGCTTCTAAATAGCAATGACATAAATCCTTTTACTGGACATCGTTATCAAGTCATCAACCACAGTAAACGAGTTGACTTTCTAGGCCACCCGTATGTTACCGGGGCTCACAAGGGGAGCAAAGAATAGTAACACTGCAACCTACAAGGCATGTCATAAGAGACGAGTAAGGTAGGAGCCCATCCATGTGTTGCGGAGCCATAAGGGAGCAAAGAACAGTAACACTGCGACCTACAGGGCATGTCGTAAAAGGCGACTAAGGTAGGAAGCTACCTAGTAAATAAAAGCGTTGCAGAAGTAAGATGTGCTGGCTTACTTGTAGGCGCATAACTGGCACAACGTACAATCGCTGTAAGGCTAAGATCACAGAGAGTGGTTTAGAAGTGGTCGATGTGGAGCGTTCAAGAAGAAGACTTTCTAGACACCACTTATACGTTCAGTAAGTTGCCATTGCTTTCTGAATGGTGATGTATATTTTAACTGTTCGAAAAATTCCACTGGGAAAAAATTTGCTTCCAAACAGCCAGTCGCAGAGTGTTAACCAGATACTCTTGGATTGTGATCGGGCCCACTACCGTTGAGCCACAGGCGCCCACCTGTCTGATTGTGACATACCTGTCTGAAATTTGTTATCGTCACATATCAGTCTAACATTTGTTTGGATATTTTTATTTTCTTTAGTCTAAGTGTTTCCCCCTTGTATTCTTATTCTCCCGAGTTAGATAAGGGAAATTAGCAAGGAAGATCACCAGTCACTTCAACTACATATTCTAAGATATTGTGACGACCATGTGTTGCCAGGCGAAACGAGGAAAGCAAAGAATAACATTGTAACCTACAAGGCATGTCATAAAAGGAGATTAAATTATGGTTTGGCGTGGGGCTGGTTACTCTATCCGGTTGAAAATTGTAGCCGCAAAATCCAACAAACCATGAACAAGTCTGTGCCAACCAAGAGGAAAGGAAGCTCTTCTAGAAGAGACATGAGCAGTGCAGAGAAAGTCACAAGGCATCTGCACTGGAGATTATCTTCCTTTCACCTAGGAAAAGCTCCAGAATTAGCACCTGATCGTTAGAAGTATGTATGAAATGGGAAAGGCAGCACAGGTTGCAAAAAAGATTATATACTACTGGATTGGCACCTTGGGATTATGTGAAACTAGGTGGAATGGTGCAGGCAAACAACATCTTTTTTTTTTCTTTTTTTTTTTTTTTCGTCCGCTTTCAACTCAGACGAAGTTCCATCTCTGAAACTGATTTTGCGTGAAAATCCGTTTTTCCAATTTCTTACAATGGCAGCAGCGTGCACATTGTAAATTACTTACACTGGCAGCCGTGTGCTCAATGTACTCGTAATTAGTATTCCCTCGCCATACAGGCAGATTTTCTCCGACTTCAGAGGTACTCACGTTATCGTCCTGAGTAAGACCAGGGACTCGAACAAATGCCGGACAGTAGGTTCGAACCCGAGCTATGAGGCGTCTCACAGCTAGCAGGCAGAGTTACTATCAACTACTCTAGGCAGTCCCCCAAAACAACATCTGAACACAGGATAAACAATGCTGTTCTCAGGGTATATGGAAGAAAATGCACTCCATAGTGAAGGTGTGGCTTTAATGCTATCTAAGCCCGTCTGCCCAGCGTGTTCGTAGCGCGTTGGACTACGGGTGACTATCCCTCTGTGTGTGTGGGTTCAATTCCACGGGATGGCAGAAAAAGCCACAGATTCCCAGATTTACGGTGTTTGTGGCACCGAACCGAAGGGTTACGATGTCCGTGGCACCGAGCCGAAGAGCTGAAAAACTCAAGTGCTTCTGGATCGGGAAAAAATGCTATCTAAAGAAGCAGAGAAAGCACTAATAAAATGGGAAACAGTGAGTCCTAGGATAATCACAGCAACATTCAGAACCCCCAAAAAAGAAAGTATTATTGAACATGACCCAGTGTTAGGCACCTACTAATAATAAAGATGAAATAGTTCAAGAAGAATATTACATGAAACTTCAAAATACTATAGACAATCGGAGAAATAGCAACATCAAAATTCTGATGGCACAGATGGCCTAAATGCAAAGATAGGAGCAAACATGATGATTAAATAAGAGGTAATGCTGGACATGTTAACAATTTACCTGTGGTGTAAACTGATGTTCAACAGGATTGTACAGTCCTGCATATAATGGAGCTCCAGGTGGTCCATGATCTGAGTGTGGTTGCTGAGGTGTGAACAGATTCTGGGCAGAGCTGTTGAACTACGTGAGATAATGGAACATATAAACAGTAAGCTAGATAAAACAGTCTGAGCACAAATTTAAAGACGATCAAAAAAGACATGGAAATTACTTAAGAAATTAATAATAATAATGCCGTCCATCACAAGTGATGATAACAGTCTCAGACTTGTGCTGCTGCACCTCTCTGGTGTGTGCGAAGATAACTGTAGAGTCCAATCCTAGAACACAATCCCTACCACAGGTGGGGCATACATGATCAAGGAAGAAATGAATAGTATGTTTATTGTAAACAATATCTTCTTACATAGTGTATTCTGATAAAGCCTTATCAAAAGAATAAGAATCAGACAATCAAGGTACTTTGTCAAAAAGGTGTAGAAACTGCAAGTTCTGCGATATAACATGCTGCAGTTATGGTCACAGCAGAAGTGCTACCATGGGAAGTGTAGCAATTTCAGTATTTACATTGAACTTGGGGTTTCATCCAGCAGACAGTTACTAAACAACTGCAGTATGTTCTCTTTTCCAACTCCATTACCCCGACGGTATGTGCTTTTGATTGATTGATTCATCATCACTGCAATTCAATGAGTAATAATGTGTGCTCAATCTTTCTTCACAGCAGATCTCAGCGCAGTGGAATTACCTGGGCCCTGAAATTTGAGTGTAAGAATAATTTTTGTAGAAATTTTTATTTTCAATCTTTTCTAATGAATTTTACCTAGGCAGCAGTTTTGAAGCTTACTCTTATAGATTTTCAACTGTCAAATCTTCTTTTGCATGCTCAACTTGAAGATGAGATTGATGTTTTATCATTCAGATCCAATGGGACTAGGAAATAGATCTCACCTACACCTTCTTTCTTCTCTCGAATCCTGTTTGCCTCAAGCGTCAGGTCAAGAAGAGATTTCTAAACGGGCCTTTGTGTGCGCTTCGTAGATAGTCTCTTTCGTCGCCTCTGTTATCTCTGAGGTCCATCTTTTGCGTGGCGGCCTTTTGCTTTGTACCCATTGTATCGGAGCAGCATTGCTCTTTGGGGTGCACTGTCTGTTGGTTATCTGCTTATGTGCCGAACCATTTAATTTGTTGTTTCTTGATGAAGTCTAGTACTGATGTTTTACCCGCTTTTTTTCCTGATGTCTTCATTTCTCAACCGGTCTCTTCTTGTTACACCCAGCATTCTGCGTAGTCACTTCATCTCTGTCGTGACTAGTTTTCTTCTATCATTTGTTGTCAGTGACCAGGTTTGGCACTGGTAACATAATGTGGGGAGAAAGATTGTGTTGAACATTGCTCTTTTGTGTTCATGGTGACGTGTTTACATCTTAAAATTGGCGCCACTTGTCCTATCATTTGATTTGCTTTGTTGCATCTGTGTTGAATTTCATTGGTTAATCTTCCGTTTGCTGAAAAAATGTGGTATTTAAGTCTTTTCTTGTTTTCCCAGGCGATTTGATACAGATATTCAGTCAATCTTTACCTCACTGGGAATGTCATTACTTCTGTTGTGATCACCTACACTGAGAACATATATCTCTAGAATATATCGTAATTGCTACACAAGGGAACAAACTGAGTATACATTTGAAGCGAGAAGTGAGCATATTATCTCCCCGACACAGAAACTGCAATAATATCAACAGAAGAAATTCTACACATACTAGACAAATTTCAAACTGAATATTTGATTACTTACTGCAGGCTGTGCTGCTTTTGGCTTCTCTTGAACAATTGGAGGGTCATTCCACGCTGTCTCTGCTGGTTTGTCCTGATAAGAGTACATGGAGGACATCTGCTGGGATGTTGGAGCAGCGGGTGTATATGTATTAGAACCTAGGCTTGCTGGACTCTCTTGGTTATAGTAACCAGGCTGAGTACTTGATGAAGAATAGGTATTGGGACTGGCAGAAGATACAAGTGGTGATACTAGCATGTGGGTGGTAACAAATCATGAACATTCAGGAGTATAAATAATGAACAGCATTAAAGTGTTGATATCTTCTCTTCTAACCAGAGCTGCGAATTTTCACTCTTAGGCAGCTAATGCCAAATTGTAGAATCTGTATGTGTTCTGTAATTGTGGAAGACTAGTGTAAAGTGTATTATGAACAGATGGGTGTGGTGGGAGGGGTTCTTGTCTAGCTTTATGTAGTCCAGGGCATTAAGCAAGATATGCTGTACTGTCTCACATGAATGGGTGCACTTTCTACAGTGTGGTAGGTGAGTGGGGTTTATTCTGTGTAGGTGGTAATTCAGTCATATATGTCCTGTTCTTAACTGGAAGATAGTGCATTGATCTTTTCATTGTAGCAGATTTATATTGTCCTTAGGGTTTGGTCTATTCATCTCTGCATACATGTGCCGACCAGTTGTCCCCATAGCCCATCGGTTCAATCAATCTTCTCTGGAGTTGTTTTTCAGAATCTGTTTAATACTTTGTATACTAACAGTTTTGTCTATTTGTGGAAAGATTGGATAAGTGCAGATATCATCAATGCTATAGGAGAAGCAGGTGGTATAGATGACTTTGAAAATAATTAGAAATCTACATCTCTATCCAGAGTGAAAGAGATTAGAGTGAAACTGGGAACTGCCAGACATGAATACTTTATTAGAGGCACAAGACATTTAATTAATCATCACTGAATCAGTGTGATTAGTTATTATACGTCGGTATAGATATCGGGGAAGAGATCGGAGCACTTGTGAACCTGTCTGTAGTTATTGGGGAAGAGATCAGAGCACTTATGAACCTGTCTGTAGATATCGGTGAAGAGATCGGAGCACTTATGAACCTGTCTGAGATATTCGGGAAGAGATCGGAGCACTTATGAACCTGTCTGTAGATATTGGGGAAGAGATCGGAGCACTTATGAACCTGTCTGTAGATATTGGGGAAGAGATCGGAGCACTTGTGAACCTGTCTGTAGATATTGGGGAAGAGATCGGAGCACTTGTGAACCTGTCTGTAGATATTGGGGAAGAGATCGGAGCACTTATGAACCTGTCTGTAGATATTGGGGAAGAGATCGGAGCACTTATGAACCTGTCTGTAGATATTGGGGAAGAGATCGGAGCACTTATGAGCCTGTCTGTAGTGTGTGATGAGATCCAATCTATAAAACCCTGCAATGATATTGGGAAAAAACATGAACCTGTCTGTAGATATTGGGGAAGAGATCGGAGCACTTGTGAACCTGTCAGTAGATATTGGGGAAGAGATTGGAGCACTTGTGAACCTGTCTGTAGATATTGGGAAGAGATCGGAGCACTTGTGAACCTGTCTGTAGATATTGGGGAAGAGATCGGAGCACTTGTGAACCTGTCTGTAGTTATTGGGGAAGAGATTGGAGCACTTATGAACTTGTCTGTAGATATTGGGGAAGAGATCAAGGACTTATGAACCTATCTGTAGTGGTGTGATGATGATCCTCAATAATAACTAATACAGAACTGAGAAAAAAACAATGATATTTAACAAAGCAAAAGGAAAAAACAAACTTTAACTGATTAGCTACTGAGTTGAAAAACGGGTTGGGCTGAATTAAATTTAGGTCATATTTTCCCATTGCAGGTGTATGTAAAATTCAGCTGCAGTTTTCTTAATTATTAACAGATTTTATCATTATCTTTCTCCTGATCACCGCAGACCGATGTACGGATCTCCACATAAATTCTATTCATGTGGAAATCTTCATGCAGCCTTAGCATTGGTGTGTTTTATGTCCCATCTTCAGCACCATTTGGAGCTCTGGTGCGTATCCTTCGGCGATGTGTCCGGTTTCATCCAGCGTTTACTCGGTTCACTCTCAATTCTGTAGCCATCTAGTGTTTTTATGGTGTGGGGTAGCTAGCCCCACGCCCAACCTCCTTAGACGCCTCTTACGACATGCATGGCAGGTAACAGTGGTTCTATTCTTTACACCCCAATTTGGTCCCCAGTAACCACTCGGGCGATTTTTATTATGAAATATCATTTAGTAGGTAAATAAATTTTCTTTCAGATCATTTTAAAACAAATAAATAGTGGCGTTCCCAGCGGCTTATAGGAGCCAATTAGTTAAACACAAGAATCAACATGATATGTCTTTCAGCAGAAGGTGACAGATTTGCATGTCAAAGCTTTCTGTTACAAACACTTACTATAATCTTCAGACCTACAAAATAATCACAACTAAGCAATTATTAGCAAATGGGATCACATAAATTACGCACCTGTAATATGACTGATTAGCATAAGATGGTGTTTGCGCATATCCTGGCTGTGCATAGCTCTGGGATGAATACGTGTCAACTCCATATGCAGAGAGAGAGGATGGATTATGTGGGTACTTGTGTGACAGACCTTAGAAAGCATACAAAAATATTTAGATTAGGAACAATTTTACAAATCATCAAATGCAAATTGAAATTAATCATGGGAGATAAATAGGTAATAGCAAATGAATTTCAGACCAAATCAATTTGACAGTGTTCATCATCATACACTGTGGAAGATCCAAAATTAATATAGATTCCCAGCTTCTTCTTCGAACGCTCCATATCGGCCACTTGTTAACCACTCTTTGTGATTTGTATGTGATCTGAGCCTAAGACTGATTTTATGTTGTGCCAGTTATGCGCACATCCGATTTCTGCGACGCTTTTTATTTCCAAGGATAGCTTCCCTAGGCCCCTACCTCAATCGCCTCTTACTCTCTCTCGCGCGATCACCCATAGACCAATGTACCAGATTTCCCCATAAATCACATTCATGTGGCAACCTGATTCATGCAGCCTTAGCATGGGTGGGTTCCGTCACATCTTCAGCGCCATTTGGAGCTCTGGTGCTTATCCTTCGGTGATGTGTCCATTTTCAGCCAGCGTTTACTGGGTCGCTCTCCGTCAGCCTTTGGCTGTTCCCAGCCGACCTGCAAGGCAGCAGGTTGTCGCCTTTTACGACATGCCTTGTAGGTCGCAGTGTTACTATTCTTTGCCGTCCCTACTTCAGTCATCTCTTATGACATGCTTTGTAGGTCGCAGTGTTACTATTATTTGCCCCCACCCACTTTAGGGCCCCAGCAACACACGGGTGATGTTGACAACAGATCATCAGAGTTTGAGAGAGAAAAACCATCAAGAAAAACTACTTATTCAATCAAATACTACAGTAATGTCAAACACTGACCTTTATGAGTGGATGCAGCAGAAGCTGTTACAGTTTCTGGTTGTTGAGGTACATGAGCAGGAGTCTGTACATTAGTAGGAACAGTTGGTTGAGTGTAGTTGTACTGATTCTGAATGTAATAGTTAGATGTGGCAGACGGGGACAGCTGAGGATTTGATGAACTGGCAAAAGTCTGATATCCTTGTGCTTCTTGCTGTGCTGCAGATCCTCTGGATGCTGCACCAGTTTTGGTTGTCTGCCCCTGCTGGCTATTATAAGATCCTTGTGGTAGAATGTTCACTTGTAGGAAGGGAGATGATACATTTTGTGAAATAGCAGTAGATCCAAGGGCTCGGGATAAACGATCTTGCAGAATTGCTAGATTTGCCTGTTAATAAAGATATATATATATATTGTATCCCCAGCATTGCACTAATCATAAATTTATAACCATCTTAATTATAAAACTCATTGTCTGTTTGTCTGTCGCAGAAAAAACTTGAGCGCTGAACTCTGGAATCATGACATTTCAGCAGCTCATTCCTGCAGAAATTTGAAAATCAATGCAACAATTTTTTCCTCTGTACCTGCTTTCTTTACCGAGTTATAAATAAGCTGGTTTTAAAAAATATATACATTTCATAACGTGTTCAGTCAGCCATTATACTATGTCAATAAGCATGTGCAGCGGTAAACGGAAAAACATAGTTGCACCATTTATGGACTGAAATATCAATGAAAATTTGAATCTAAATTTCTTTGATTATCAAAACACAAGAGACAAATTTTTTCCTCTTTTTCGATCATTCAATCATCAATTTCATACAAGATTTTTTTTTCCTGATACATATTCTCTATAGAGGTTATGAACCCGCCTGCCCAGCGTGTTCGTAGTGCGCTGAACGACGGGTGACAAGTCCTCTGTGAGTGCGGGTTCAATTCCGCGGACTGGCAGAAAAGTCAAAGGTTCTCCAGATTTACAGTGTTCGTGGCACTGAAGCGAGGAGGTTACGATGTCCATGGCACCAGTCGAAGAGCTGAAAGCGCTTCTGGATCGGAAAAAATAAATAGAGGTTATGAAAGTCTTTGGCTGACTGGTCCATTCATCTCTCTCGGGCTCTTATTCCTTCCCATTCTCAGTGAAACATAGGGTTGTTTGTAACTGATCACTAACATTTATATTAGTTTTTCACTTCAGTTCTCTTAATAGAATATAGTACTAAAATTGTTCTAATGTATATCAGTCTTCTTCTTCTTTGCGTTTGTTCTTTACGACCGATTTTAATCACTCTTTGTGATATGTTTGATCTTTGCCAAGAACGTGTATACGTTGCACATTGGTTTGCAGGCCCCTAAACGCATAGACTTCTACACGTTTAGGACATGTGCATCCGATTTCACCCAAACCTCCTTAGTCGCCTCTTACGACATGCACGGCAGGTAACAGTGGTTCTACTCTTTACACCCCAAATTTGGGCCCGGTAATCACTCGGGCGATGTATATCAGTAATTCTAAGGTTATTCATGATCCTTTGTTTTTATTAGCTATTGGACTACAAATGTCAAAATATAACACAGAACACAAGACAGTTTCTTACATCTGAGGTGTTGCCGAGGTAAGTGAGAGCAGTAGCAAGACTTCCTTGAGCAGCTAACAAGCTAGCATATTGACTAAGCTTGTCTGCAAGGATTCCACCTGTTACACTTGGTATTGAACCTCTAGATAGCTCCACAGCCTTGCGGAGTACCATCACTTTTTCCACCAGATCCTGATGGAAATGAATAATAATAATAATAGAATAATGGTTACAAGACAAATATTACAACAAAAGCATGCATATTTTGAATGGACTTGAGTTCAACATGGTGGAAAGTGCTGTCATTATTTGAGACTGCCTTTGAAACAATTTTAAAACTATTTTCTTTGCCTTCACCGCCATTGGTTATTGGTTACTAAACTGACGTCATTGCACTCCGGGCAGACCCATAGGTGCTCAGTCTCCCCAACAGATATCGAAGAGTATGCATACTGATGGTTCCTATGGCTCGCTGTTTAAATACACCTCTCACTCTGCCTCTCAGGCATCTAGTTCGACCTGTACAACGGGTAACTCCAAACTGTCTAAATCACTTAATAGATTCACCACCATTAACGGCTGCCAACTGACCCTTTTTGAAGCTGCTAATGTTTTAATGTGCTTTACTTTCAGACAGCTAAGTCTAACAGAATCAGTGATGGCTATTGCTTTTTATTTCTTTGAACATTTCCTGCTCTCTCCCTTTCTTCTGGTGTTCTTCTAACCTTCATCAGCAGCCTTTTATTTTATCTCTTCATATGTTCTTTAATATTTCCTTTGTTACATTTTTGTAGACCGTTATATTTTCTTCCTGTGTTGTTCCCTGTGCTTATTTTCCTTTCTCTGTTGTATTAACTCTAGTGTATCATTTGCAATCCACTCATTCTTTCTGTCTTTTCTTTGTGGCACTTTGGCTGACGACAATAGGATATCTCTAGCATGTGCAACTAACTGTTGGCAAATTGTTATGGAGGAGGAGGTACAAAGTTTATGTCGTGCAAAGTGGGCGGTGGGCCACAAAAGTTTGGGAGCCCACTGAACAGTTCATGAAATACTGAGGCTAGGACTGGAGCTTGGCCAGAAGAGACAGTTGATTAAAAAAAAGTTTTTAATCTCTCAGGATGGCATCTACACTTGAGGGTAAAAGGAGAGACTATACAAGTGAGATTTATTTTAAATGTTTTCAATTAAATATGATTCTACATTGTGGGGAAATTATATTTCTATGAATGTAGCCATTACATTTACCTGTAAAGCAAGTGGATTGTTGGAGTCTTCTGTGTTGTGTATCCAGTTTTCTACTAACTTCTCCACGTTACCAGAACAGATGTAGCACAGACTTGCATACAGTGACAGATCTCCATCTCTCTCTGATTCTAGCCTCTGGGCAAGAGTGTCTGAGACATACAATAAAGAAAGTAGAGTGATTAACTGACAGATTATTTTCACTACGGCCTATGGAATATGTTTTATGTTTACATCTAACAACAGCACTGGTTAACAAAAGCAAGTTCTGAAGGCTTCTGACTGTCTACCTTATCTGACACACACTGCAGAAACGACAGAGACACACACACAAAGAGAGAACAAGAGAATAAAAAATGTTTGTTGTTATCATGAAGGAAATATAAAATAAAAATGATACATATTCAAGAATAAATTATTTTGTTAAGTAATGCTCTCTTCAAACGCTCCATACCGACTACTTGTTAGAACACTCTTTGGGATTTGTATGTGATCTGAGCCTAAGAACAATTGTACGCTGTGCCAGTTATGCGCCTACAAGTAGGACGGCAAATCCAATTTCTGCAACGCTTGTTATTTACTAGAGTAGCTTCCCTAGGCCCCTACCTTAATCACCTTTTACGACATGCCTTGTAGGTCGCAGTGTTACTATTCTTTGCTACCCTTGCGAAACCAGCAACACACAGACGAACTCAGTAGCTGAGGTTACCTCCTCTATTGACACACAGCTTTGAGGTGTTTTTGAACGTTTTCATTTGTAATCTCATCATCATCATCAAATAGCTTGTCCTGAGCAGAACTTTGCCACGCCAACAGTCCTCCGAATTTCTCTCTCTCATAGACCAGATGTCCTACCTCTGCAGCCGTCATGTTCAAACCATCAGTTACATCCTGAATCCATCTTCTCCATGGTCTTCCTCTTCTTCTCTTTGCCGGTATGCCTCCTTTCATGATGGTTTCTCCAGCCCTTCATGTTTTTTTATATGTCCAAAATATCTCAGTTTTCTCTTTCTTATTTGTAGCATCAGCCAGTTTTCTTTGATTTTGAGTTCTTTCTGGATAGATCTATTTGTTCTCTTCTCTGTACAAGATATACAGAGGACTCTTGTGTAACACTTATATTCAAAAGCACATATGTTTTTCCACTGCTTTATTAAATGTCCATGCTTCACACCCATAATTTGTAATCTAACCGCGGGAATGACACATGTGAATTGGGTAATCAATTTTGCATTCATTATGTTACAGAATACAATCACACAAAGTTACAATATACAGTTAACTTGACCATTTGAAACACTGACCACACAAAGGTGAGAATTCCTCAGGAAGGGCATAGGTAAGGACTACAGCAAGAGCCTCCTTCCAATTATCCAAATCACAAGTCTCAACTATGTGGCCCCAGTCATGTGAAACAACAGATGAGATTAACTGTCAAAAATAGAACATGAGTATGTTATCTTAAGAAATAAATAAAGTAACTGTGATAGTAGAATAGCTTTAGTAGCTCCTGTTTATTAAGTAATTCAGATCAAATGTTCAAGCTATTGATCAATGGTCAGCTTCTTCTTCTTCTTGAATGCTCCATATCGACCACTTGTTAAACCACTCTTTGTGATTTGTAAGTTATCTGAACCTAAGAGCGATTCTACGTTGTCCTAGTTATGCGCCTACAAGTAGGCGAGCACATCCGATTTAGGCGACGTTTTTTTTAATTAATTTTTTTAAGAGGGTGCTTCTTACTATTCGTTGCTCCTTCGAGCTCTGGCAACCGGTTGCCGATGTGTTTATATGGTGTGTGGAAGTTACTCAAAAGCTTGACATATTCAATCAGACAAATACAAATATTTTATAATTTCTTCTATATATTTCATTTTTTTTTTAAAACTAGTAATTACATACAGTACATCGAGAAGCAAAGAATCAAGTGGTTAGGCCCTCTAATGAGAATGAAACCACATTCACTACCATCATGTGCCTACAATAATCGACACTCAGGGCGCAGAGCACGGGGCAGGCCAAGAATATGATGATAAATAACATCTCAGAGTGCCTGCGAAAGCATGGACTGACGTCAAGCGCAACACACCTGGCACAAGATAGAAAACTAACTCTCCCACGACGCTTCACAGCAAATGTGGTTAAGATAAGAAGATAAGATAAGTAATTACATTAACATCAAATGTTTTTGAAACAGAAGTTAACATAAAAACATTATCACATATTTAACAATGTCACAATAAATTCACTACTCTACCGAGATGTTCTTTCATTCATTGATTGATAGGATCAATCATCATTGCATTCATCATTGCAATCATCATTGCATTCATCATTGCACTTCGGTGAGTAACCATGTGTGCTCTGATCTCTTTCTTACACATGAAGATCTCAACGGCAGTACTCAAACTCTGTAGCACCGCAAGGGTCGCGGTGTAATTTAGAAGATGGTGAATGTATTCTGTAAGAATTTTACTAATTAATTTTCCTAATGAATTTTGTTCTATGATAAATTCACCATCAGAAAATTATATGACTGCCATTTTTTTTTTCACATCCTTCTTGTCAACTACTCTGTGTGATTTGTATGTGATCTGAACCTGAGCGATTGTACATTGTGCCAGTTATGCGCCTACAAGTAGGCCAGCACATCCGATTTCTGCGTTGCTTTTATTTATTCGGGTAGCATCCCTAGGTTCTACATCAGTCGCCTCTTACCACATGCATTGTAGGTTGCAGTAGTACTATTCTTTGCTTACCCTGCGGGCCCAGGTACCACACGGGTGGTTCACTTCCAATATTGTTGACTGTTATAAATATTTTTTTAAATCACCAGATGATAAATCAATGTTTTCTTCATATTACTCTCTCTCTCTCTTCCTCCTCTCTCAATCTGCCTGTCAACAATCGGTCTTATGCCGCTTTTATCATTCTATTGTGATATATAAGCAGCCAAACATCAAGAACGGATGTACGTGCACAGCCTTCAGTACCTATTGAATCTCAGGTGTTTATCCTTCGGTGATGTGTTAGATTTCAACCAGCGTTTACTGGGTTCGCTCTCCGTTAGCCTTTTGCTGTCCCCAGCCAAAACCCACAAGGCAGCAGGCTGCTATTTTCTTTTAGGGCAGCAACCCTTAGACGGCCTGCCCTCCCGGGCTTATGAGCGCCATCTGCCCAGCAAACCGGTCATTTTGTGGACTCCTTGGTTTGCCACCGGTCCAGTTTTGTGTACGGTTTGCTCCGCTAGCCTTTGATTGTCCCCAATCAAACTACAAGGTAGCAGTAGTTGCCTGCAAGCAAACGAGCACTGGCTTTACCTCTGCTGGGCTTTCTAGTTGCTTTGCACACTCGGGTGGTCCGCACACCCTCTTGCTTGCCGCTGCCGTGCCTATTCATTGTTCAAGTCTGCATAACTTGAATATTTTTAATTCATAGGTGTCTTTTTTATATTTTATCTAGGACTGAAACAGTTTCAAAACACTTTTAAAATAGGCATTTCCTGGGAAGGGGGTTGTGAGAGGCAGAGATCAGAGTCCCTATGGACTTGTCCAGAGTGTTATGATGATAATCCTGATATAACTGATAACTGAAACTACAACACAGTGTACTCATGCTCTTTGGCTCAAACAACATAAGTGTCTACTCTTAAAAAAACCAATGTTGCTATTATAACCTCTTACGCCCGAGTGGTTACCAGGGCCCAAATTTGGGGTGTAAAGAATAGAACCACGCATGTCATAAGAGGCAACTAAGGAGGTTTGGTTGAAATCGGATGCACATGTCCTAAACGTGTAGAAGTCTATGCATTTAGGGGCCTACCAAACCAATGTGTAACGTATACATGTTCTTGGCAAAGATCAAACATATCACAAAAAGTGATTAAAATTGTTCGTAAAGAACGATGCAAAGAAGAAGATAAATGTATGCTGATATGTATGTGCATGAGTAATGGTGTCAGTCTGTATGTCCCTGGCCTGGATTTCTAGCATTTTGTTTGGATTTCACTGCAAACTCAATCATCTTAACCATAGTAACCGCCCGCGTGCCCAGCGTCGGGTTCAACTCCGCGGACTGGCATAAAAGCTACAGGTTCCCCAGATTTATGGTGTTCGCGGCACTGAGCCGAAGGGTTACGATGTCCATGACACCTACGAGCCAGAAGAGCTTTCAGCTCAAGTGCTTCTGGATCGGAAAAAAAACCATAGTAACCTGATTAAAGCAGGTGTTTTCTGTTTGACTTTGTACTAAGCGAACACAACGCAAGAGTACCTAGTTCAAACTTTACTGCAGGCAGTTTGGAAGAAAATTTGTCCCTGTGGTTTGTTACGAACGCTAAAAATAGACCGCTCAGAAAGCAATGGTAAACTATTGAACGTATAAGTTGTGCCTAGAAAATCGACGACTCATTTACTGTGGTTGATGGCAACGTGCTGTTTTGTGTTTTTTTTTCGTCCGCTTTCAACTCAGAAGAAGTTTCATCTCTGAAACTGATTTTGCGTGAAAATCTGTTTTTCCAATTTCTTACAATGGCAGCAGTGTGCACATTGTAAATTACTTTACACTGGCAGCCGTGTGCTCAATGTACTCGTAATTAGTATTCCTCGCCATACAGGCAGATTTTCTCCGACTTCAGAGGTACTCACGTTATCGTCCTGAGTAAGACCAGGGGACTCGAACAAATGCCGGACAGTAGATTCGAACCCGAGCTATGAGGCGTCTCACAGCTAGCAGGCCGAGCTACTATCAACTACTCTAGGCAGTCCCTGGCAACGTGCTGTAAAAGATATGCCACGATTTTCATTTTCACTAAGCAACACACACACAACGCCCGTGTGTTGCCGGGGCTCCATAGGGAGCAAAGAGTAGCGGCACTGCGACCTACAAGGCATGCCGTAAGAGGCGATTAAGGTGGGGTTTGGCGTAGGGCTGGCTACCCTATCCAGTAGAAAATTTTAGCCACAAAACCCAACCAACCATGAACAAGTCACATAAAAAGGAAGACTTGGCATGAGTTGGTTGAGGGCCTATGCCCCAATACGGGGTAAAAAGGCAGAGAGAGAGAGAGAGAGAGAGAGAGAGAGAAACACACACACAAACATACTCTTCCGAGGCGGATTTATTTCTTTGGAAGTACTTTTTCTGAGTCCTAATCAGCAGTTCTGGACCACCAGCAATAGCCAGCAAGATAGCTTCTGCCATTTTATTCTCACTGAGACACATTTCTACAGCTGCTTCAAAGTTCCCCGTAAGCAGGGCTTGGGTCATGAGGCCATCAGCTGAAATAGAAAGACTTAAGAATCAACTTACTAGCTTCGTCATAGTTTACTATTTTCTATTTTTCCTTTCTTAATTATTATTAATTAAACTCTGTATTTTAAGTTTAATTCCCCATTATTAGCTAAGCTCACTGTTAATAATTAAACTCGGTCTCATTAGTTAAATTTACCTTAAAGTGTCTCTAAAATGTTTCGATATGAGACCACGTGTTGGGAGGAATCCCTCACGCAAGATCACCAAATGTGGTGCTGTAAGTAACACTAGAAGAACTTGCATAGCTGAGAATCATCATGCTGTCGAGGCGCAGAGAAAGCGAGTTGTGTGAAAAGACAATGGTAGGGGATTGTGTTCGAGGATTGGACTTTAGTCACCTCCGCACACAGCAAAGGGTGCAACAGCACACATCTGTGGCTGTTATCATCGCTTGCGATGGACAGCTATTATTAGTTAAACTTACCACTATTAGTTAAACTTACCACTATTAGTGAAACTTACCACTATTAGTTAAACTAGTTAAACTTACCACTATTAGTTGGTATGACCAGTGGTGTTTCTGTCCCTGACATTTTACCAACAGATCCAGAACCTGCTATCTCATCAAAGGCAGCAGAACCATCAGAAAGATCATCTATCTGGTCTATAGGAGTCTGTATACAAAAATTAAACACATACAAGCTGTAATTATAATGCAAAATAAATTTGAAATAATCAGATGTATCAAGAATAAGAACAGATCTAGTTGGTCCTAAGATATAGGTAATCAGTTATTGGTTAACTCTTAGTGGACCAAGCGCCACGCTAAGTGGCGTTTGAAGTGGACGCGTTTTTACATTTCGCCACGCTAAGTGGCGTTTAGTTATAAAAACGTGAAAGCGCTTGTAAAACATGACTTTTGCCCTGGTCCACTAAGAGTTAATGAACTGACATTACAGCACTCTGAGTAGACACATAAGTGCTCAGTCTACCTAACAGATTTGAAGGGTATGCATACCGATGGTTCCTGTGGCTCGATGGTTAAACACACTTCTCTCTCTGCCCTCAAGCATCCAGTTCTACTTGTACAAAGTGTAATTCCAAACTCCTTAAATCGCTTTATTGATTCAAAGTCTATTTTAGTGTTTTCATCCAACAGTAGGTTGCCAAGAGACCAAAGAACTTCCCCCTTATCCATCCTAAACTCCCCAACAATCGATATTTTTGATGTAAGCATGTCTGCTGTCTCGTTGCCGTGAGCACCTGCATGACCAGGACATTAGATCCACGTGAGTCTTTGGAGTTTGGAATAAATAGGCAATGAAATGACATAAGCTTGGGTCAGCAAACAAGAACTAAGCTTGGGTCAGCAAACAAGAACTAACCAATGGCCTACTCCACCTCCAAATAGTGGTCCTGACAACAGGCTGCATTACTCGAGTTTGACAAATCAACTAGGGATCAAAGAGGGATGCAAACATGTTCCCAAAATGCAGAGTTGAAAAAAAGGGTGCAGATACTACTATAGTTTGCAACACAATGTAACAAATACTCTTTTCAGTGTGAACAAAGAAGAGATCATATAAGCAAATGTACAAGTATGTTTCTATAGAAGTTTCTAACCTCCAGCGGCTTACGTGGATATACTGTCCTGAGCATGCGGGTGTTTACGGTAATGAGAGAGCGGACAGGCTTGCATCAACAGCATCGATTGTTGGGGAGTTGAAGATGGATAAGGGGGATATTCTTCGGTCTCTTCGAGACTTTCTGTTGGATGAGGACACTAAAATCGATGTTGAATCGATCAAGCGATTTAAGCAGTTTGGAGTTACCCGTTGTTCAAGTCGAACTGGATGCCTGAGAGGCAGAGTGAGAGGTGTGTTTAATCAGCGAGCCACGGAACCATCAGTATGCATACTCTTCGATATCTGTTGGGGAGACTGAGCACCTATGGGTCTGCCCGGAGTGCAATGACGTCAGTTTAGTAACCAATAACCAATAACAAGTATGTTAACAAACACAGCAAGTTTAGAGGGATGCATAGAAGTATATTTGGTGTATAATAGTAGCAGTTAATGGGAACTGCTAAATTAAGTATAAATTAAAGTAATTTCCTTCATCATCAAATAGCTTGTCCTGAGCAGAACTTTGCCACCCCAACAGTCCTCCGAATTTCTCTCTCTCATATGCCAGATGTCCTGCCTCTGCAGCCGTCATGTTCAAACCATCGGTTACATCCTGAATCCATCTTCTCCATGGTCTTCCTCTTCCTCTCTTTGCCGCTATGCCTCTTTCCCTGATGGTCTTCTCCAGCCTTTCATGTCTTTTTATATATCCAAAGTATCTCAATTTTCTCTTTCGTATTTGTAGCATCAGCCAGTTTTCTTTGATTTTGAGTTCTTTCTGGATAGATCTATTTGTTCTCTTCTCTGTCCAAGATATACGGAGGACCCTACTGTAACACTTATATTCGAGCAATTTCCTTACATAAATGAAATCTTCTTCTTCTTTGCGTTCATTGTTTACGACCAATTTTAATCACTCTTTGTGATATGTTTGATATTTGCCAAGAACATGTATACGTTGCACATTGGTTTGGTAGGCCCCTAAACGCATAGACCTTTACATGCTTAGGACACATGCATCCGATTTCAGCCAAACCTCCTTAGTCGCCTCTTACGACATGCATGGCAGGCAACAGTGGTTCTATTCTTTACACCCCAAATTTGGGCCCGTAACCACTCGGGCGCATAAATGAAATAATAAATGGGTTTACCTTAGATCCAACGTTAGGGGAAGCCCGTCCACTGGTAGTCAGCCTGTCTACCTTCATTATATTCTGAAATTGAATGGGAGACAAAATAGATTGTTTAACATGCTCAACATCCAATGACAAGTTCTTCAAATTTTGATACAAATTTCTAAAATAAATTTATGTTGGGGTTGGCATAGTCCTGCTACAAATCACATCCTGCAACTTTAGGTGGAGGTTGGCAAAGTTCAGTGGCTAGTTTTCAGTTGAAATTCTTGTGTGCTTGATTCTCCTGTACACCCAGATAAACAACATTGATAAAAATTGAGTCAACTGCTTGAGACTATTTCTTTAGGATGTACAAAGGTCTGAATAGATGTAACAGTAATGTAAAGGATCCCTTTTTATACCAAGTGGTATATAGGACAATACAGTGCTAGGTACATATTTTCATTGACTGTCAGCACACGGTGGGTTATGTGGTCAACATCAGTCCGGCCGCCTTTACTTCCCAGTGCTTTTCCTGGTACCCAATTCAGGCTGGGTTGACCTGAGAGCAGTTACGATCTGGACAAATTCCAGTCCCATGTGGAATTGAACCCGGACCATCTGGGCAGATGACGCTCATCAGCCCGGGAGGGCAGGTCGTCTACGGTCGCTGCCCTGAAAGAAAATAGCAGCCTGCTACCTTGTGGGTTTTGGCTGGGGACAGCAAAAGGCTAACGGAGAGCGAACCAGTAAACGCTGGTTGAAATCGAACACACCACCGAAGGATAAGCACTTGAGCTCCGATTGGTACTGAAGGCTGTGCATGTAAATTCCGTTCTTGATGTTTGGCTGTTTATATATCACAATACAATGATAAAACCGGCTTAAGAACGATCGCGAGAGAGAACCCAGACCACTAGCTTTAAAAATGAGCTCACTAACATAAAAACCACATACAAAGTCTGAGTTACAATGTCAGTAGCCACCTCTGAATGCCATAATATTAACTCACTCTTACCCCTGTATTCAAGAGTGACATTTTCTGTGCCAGTTCCTGTGCATCAATTCCACGGCTTGTGGCTGCCAACACCTCGGTTCCTGTATGCTCCACAACCTGTCAACAACAAGAAAATTCACATGACTAAATGGTTGCAAAAACAGTGGCACAGCAATGAAATGAGCTGGTTGTGCAATGCACATGGACTTGGAGGTCAAGTGGAGGCCCCTGGCAGTTAGTGAATTCTATAATTTTATTATCAGTGTAATAAAATCAAGGTGAGCGTCTGTAGCTCAAGCGGTAGTGAGCTCGATCACAAACCCAAGCATACCTGGTTCAAGCCCCACGGTGGGCAAGTTTGGAAGCAAATTCATTTCCGTGGGATTTTTACAAACGGTAAAAATAGACCTCAGCGTTCAGAAAGCAATGGCAAACTAATGAACGTATAAGTGGTGCCTGTGAAATCAACGACTCGTTTACTGTGGTTGATGGCTATGTCCTTTAGGGTATGCCACGATTTTTCATGAAATCAAGACCAATAACACCAGAAAAGACAGTCACCAACATCAGCATAAGAAATAAAGTAGGCACAGAACTTTGCTTGAATTACATTGAGAAACCAAGAATCAAGTGGTTTGGCCACTTAATAAGAATGCATATAAACTCCACAGTATACAGAGCCTTCTACAACAGAACATCAGGAAAGAAGGCAAGAGGAAGACCACGATAAAGATGGTTAGATGGAATAGCAGAATCCTGTCAAAGAACAAAAATAACAATCACCCAAGCCACCAGAACAGCACAAGATAAAAACAGAAAACCATAACACTGGGTAACAACCAGGTAACAGTGTGACAACAACAGAAGAAGAAGAAGAATGAACTCGAGCACAAATCTACAAATAAGAATGCTATAGTTCCATTAATATTAAAAGTAGCTGTATGTCCAAAATGTGTGATATAACAGTGAGTCCTTTATCATAACTGCTTCTTCGAATGCTCCATATCGACCACTTGTTAAAACCACTCTTTGTGATTTGTATGTGATCCGAGTCTAAGAGTGATTGCATGTTGTGACAGTTCTCTTCTTCTTCTTTGCGTTCATTCTTTACGACCCATTTTAATCACTCTTTGTGATATGTTTGATCTTTGCCAAGAACGTGTATACTTTGCACATTGGTTTGGTAGGCCCCTAAAGGAATAGACTTCTACACGTTTAGGACACGTGCATTCGATTTCAGCCAAACCTACTTAGTCGCCTCTTACGACACGCGTGGCAGGTAAGTGGTTCTATTCTTTACACCCCAAATTTGGGACCCAGTAACCACTCGGGCGGTTGTGACAATTATGCTCCTACAAGTAGGCCTGTGCATCCTATTTCTGCGATGCTTTTTATTTACTAGGGTAGCTTCCCCTAGGCCCCTACCTCAGTCGCCTCTTAAGACATGCCTTGCAGGTCGCAATGTTACTATTCTTTGCTCCCAATGGAGTCCCACACACGGGTGGAGTTGCTCATTCATCTGTATATAAGTGAGTTCTGATGTTGGTGGCCTGTTTATATATATATTTCAGCTGTATGGTATGACTCTTCTTTGTGGGTCAGTCAGACTGTATTTTTCCTTCAATACCACGAATGCTCTCTAAGGGTTTTAAAGCCGAAGGGTTAAAGGGTTTAAAAGCCGAAGGATTGACTTCATTGCACTGGGTTTTACCCCATATGGCTCGGTCCCTCTCCACAGAAATGGCACGCCACCTGCCGAGGTATTACACAAAGCACGAACTCTGTAACTCCAGAACAATCCTAGGGGTCTCTGGAAAAACTGCACTTGTGAATAGAATGGCGCGGTCTGGATTTGAACCGACGACCTTCGACTCACAAGGCAATGGGCTTAACCACAAAGACACCCTCTTTATTGTGTCAGGGAGGTGCTGATTTCTCCAGATTGGGAGTTTGCATGCTTCTTCTTCGCGTTCGTTCTTTACGACCAATTTTAATCACTCTATGTGACATGTTTGACCTTTGCCAAGAACGTGTATACTTTGCACATTGGTTTGGTAGGCCCCTAAACGCATAGACTTTTACACGTTTAGGACATGTGCATCCGATTTCAGCCAAAATTCCTTAGTTGCCTCTTACGACATGCATGGCAGGTTACAGTGGTTCTATTCTTTACACCCCAAATTTGGGCCCGATAACCACTCGGACGAGTTTGCATGCTGTGTGGATGGACTTGTAGATGAGGTAGTATTGTTGGTATCTGCTCTCCTATTTCTCTTCAATGTTTCTATATTTCAGACATTTCTTTTCATAACCATCTATTCTCTGGTACATCAGATGATCTGTTAAGTTCTGAATTTTTCAAGTTGCTTTTCAGCCTTAAATGAATGAAATAAACACATGAGAAAGATTTTTCTTCATCCCTTTCAACTCCCAACAGAGCACTAGGAGTCTTCATAAACGTCTTCCGGCTCTTCCTCTCCTTGCCATCCCTTCCAATTCTGTTTTACCTATCCTTAGTATCAGTCTCCAGCTCTCTTCTCTAGGTATTTCTAGGCCTTCCCTACTCCTCTTTCCCGCGGGTTCCAAAACAGTGCCTGTCTTGCAATGCTTCTGGTCTTCTCAATGTGTGTCCTATCAATCGCCAGCATCTCTTCTGCAGTTCTTTCTCCACTGGTATCTGCTTAATTCTTTCTCATTCGTTTCTCGAATGAGATCATCATTCGTAATCTTTTCATAGCATATCAGTCCCTGTATTCTACGTAGAAAGATTTTTACAACTAAACACAAATAAAAACTGAACAAGAAACTTACCTTCCGTGCTAACTCATTCTGATCATATCCCAATAACTGGAGAAACTTTGTTCTTGGTTCACTTTCAAAATTAACCTGTCAAAGTTGAAATATGTTGGAGATAAGAAAATATAAATTGTTAAAGATGAGATACAAACATAATAAATATCAGATATGAGATAATAACGTATAATCAAATATTTTAGATGTGTTATGTCATTGTTTGTACGTGCTGGTCATCATTTTAACACAAACTAGATGTACACGTACTAATGACAATATATTTAATATGAGAACAAAGATAGATAAATCTAGAGTATAATGTAGATCTATACTCATGCTTTATTGACTATTCAAAGGCGCATTTGATTGTGTAGAACATCAGGAATTGTGGAATATAATGTAAGAAATGGGATTTCCATTACATTTAATACAGATCATAAAATATTTTTACAGTCATCAAATGGTGGCTATAAGAACGTGTGATTATACATCAAATTGGTTTGATGTCTGGCAGGGAGTTAGACAAGGTGCATATTGTCGCTATGTCTGTTTAACATATATGCAGAAAACATCAGGCAGAGTGTTTACAGAGATAGCGAAAAAGAACAATACGATCCTTTTATAATCTGAGGAAAAGAAATACCTGAACTCATGTACGCTGAAAATACAGTGTTACTGTGAACATCATAAAAAGGGATTGAGAAATTAATAATGGAAGTGTAAGAGAAAAACGAAAAACAAAATCTATATCTCAACTTGTCCAAAACAAAAATAATGACAACTGATAAAACAAGCCTGAGAAATGATATTTTTTGTCATCGGAGAGAAAATAGAAAATGTGAACAGTTTTGAATATCTCGGTTCACTGCTAACATGACATGGAAATGGGATAACCATTACCTTATAAAAAACTGAAAACTAAAAACAGTATGGAATTGAACTGGGAGGAAAACAAAGATTAGAATACTACTAAAAGCATGCATATTCCAGTGGCAACATATGGGTGTGAAACATGGATAACTAACGAGGCAGTTGAAAAACAAAGATGGGATTTTGAATATGTTACAGAAGAGCCCTCTGCCTACAATGGAGCCCTCTGCATACACATCAAAATCAAAGAAAACTGGCTGATGTTATGAATAAGAATTGAAGTATTTTGGACATATTTTTAAAAAAGACATTGGGTTGAAGAAGAGCATTATAGAAAGAGGCATCCCGTTATTTTTCCCATTGTAGGTGTATGTACAAATTCAGCTGCAGTTTTCTTAATTATTAACAGTTTTTTATGACTAATATATCATTTTGTAGGTAAATGAATGTCTTTAAGATCGTTCTAATACAAATAAATGGTGGCGCTCCTATCAGGAGCCAATCAGTTAACTAGTAAAATACGTTTGAATGTACTGCAGGGAGCGTACATATTCACATGTGCTCTACTTTTCTTCTTCACTTTTCAACTCCCAATGGAGAACAGGTCTTCAACAAACTTCTTCCAGCTCCTACTCTATCCTGCCATCTCTTCCAATTCTTTCCATATTTTACCTATCTTTTAATATCAGCCTGAAGCTCTCTTCTCCAAGAATGCCTAGGCCTTTCCCTACTCCTCTTTCCCTGCGGGTTGGCTCTACATTTACAATTTAAAAAACATACGGCTTAACAAACTTGGTTCACAATACAATTGCAATATGAACAGAACACTACATATTTAAAAGAAATATAATGAAGTTCAGTTGCTTACTTTCAGAAAATTCCACATGCTTTCCTGCATCACATCTTTGCTGTTGGCAATCTTCATGGCACAAAACTCGGACACTTCTCCAGCAGCGATGGCCTGCTCCAGTTGGTTAGACCGTACAACTAAATCTGTCTCTGTTACTATCTGACTGATGGTCACACAGCGTGGCACTGCTTGCTGTGGCAGGGCAGGCTTTTCAAGACCAAAGCTTACCAACTTGCCACCAAACTGAAAAAATTATGAATACTTTTGATAAAACTGTAAAAAAAATTTAATTTCAGTGTTTTTATTCTACTTGACGCTCCATACCAACCACTTGTTAAACCACTCTTTGTGATTTGTATGTGATCTAAGCGTAAGAGTGCATGTATGTTGTGACAGTTATGTGCCTACAAGTAGACCAGCTCATCTTACGTCTGCGATGCTTTTTATTTACTAGGGTAGCTTCCCTAGGCCCCTACCTCAGTAGCCTCTTACGACATGCCTTGTAGGTCACTGTTACTATTCTTTGCTTCCGCTGTGAGCCCCGGCAAGACACTGGCGCTTTTTTAAATGAATACTTGCTTGCAAGTATTTAAGGGTAACTTTCTTCTTCTTCGAACGCTCCATATCGACCACTTGCCCACCACTCTGTGTGATTTGTATGTGATCTGAGCCTAAGAGCGATTGTACGTTGTGCCAGTTATGCACCTACAAGTAGGCCAGCACATCCGATTTCTGTGCTGTTTTTTATTTACTAGGGTAGCATCCCTAGGTCCTACATCAGTCACCCCTTACGACATGCATTGTAGTGGTACTATTGTTTGATTCTCTTGCGGGCCGCCCATGCGGGCGAGGATAACTTTAAAACGCATAACTAATGGATACAAGCGTACACCTGACTGAACTGTCAAGCATGGATACAACTGTACATCTGACTAGTGAAAACTATAAGACTAAATTCTATAGAAGAGATTGATTTTTTTTTGGTCCGCTTTCAACTCAGACGAGTTTCATCTCTGAAACTGATTTTTGCGTGAAAATCTGTTTTCCAATTTCTTACAATGGCAGCAGTGTGCACATTGTAAATTACTTTACACTGGCAGCCGTGTGCTCAATGGACTCGTAATTAGTATTCCCTAGCCATACAGGCAGATTTTCTCCGACTTCAGAGGTACTCACGTTATCGTCCTGAGTAAGACCAGGGACTCAAACAAATGCCGGACAGTAGGTTCGAACCCGAGCTATGAGGCGTCTCACAGCTAGCAGGCCGAGCTACTATCAACTACTCTAGGCAGTCCCCGTATAGAAGAGATTAAATGAGTTGCCCATGATGGAGAAATTGTTTGCCAGCCTTATGTAATGTATAACTGTGTGAGGCGAACACAATAAGCAAGTTATAGTAGAGCTGGTTGGTCGTTTAGTAAGAACAGCAGACGTCTTTGAGTCATGTAGAGTCATCTGTCTTGTTAAGTCTGTCTTTGGTGGACTTTACACAAAAGTAACCAGACTGGGATATCGCACATTTCCACCCCCTCCCTACCCCAAATGATGCTAACCTGCCTGTACTGTCATTTTTCAAATTGCCACCTTGGCTCATTAGTTTTGTTTTTCTTAAAAGCTTACAGCTCTCTAATAGTACGATCCAGGGATTGCTAACATCTATATGCATCTGGTTATGTATATTATTTAAGGATGGTTATTATGAGGTTATGGCATGTAACTTCAACATCATAAAAAATGAACATATCAAACATATATGCAAACAATCAACTATGTCAAATGTCTTGAAAAAACTTACAGCAAATGAGGCCCTCACTGGTTTCCTTATCCACTTGGGAGGTTTCTGCAGTGGAAGAACCTTTTCGTCTTCGTGAGGAACCTGAATAGGGGCTGGGCCAAACTGGTCACCACCAAAAGCATCAGAGACCTGCAAATAACAATTTGTATCTTTGTATCTAAAATGAATGTTGTGACCAGGTGGATCCATCAGGTTAACATATCTATAAATAATGCTTCATTTAGCTGAAGGGAAACTACCAACTGCACATTCCCATGGTGGCGGATGAAAAGGCACTACTACTGCAAACACAGCTCTGAACACCAAGCATCCATTGGTCCAAAGGATTGACGGCACTGCACCAGGTTTCCCCATACGGCTCCGTCCCTGTTGGCAGAGATGGCATGCCATCTGCCGAGAGCATTGCACAAAGCAAAAACTCCATAGCTCCTGCAACAATCCTAGGGTTCTCATGAAAAAATTGCACATGTGTCTCTGTCCATTGGTATAACTGGTCACCTAAGCTGATGGTCAATGAGTTGTACTTACTTCTTTCAACAACCAGAAGCGGTTGTCCAAGATAGAGGTGATTTCTATCAATTTAAGCCCCTATCTTTGTCGCCTCTTACGATGTGTCTTGTAGGTCATAGTGTTACTATACTTTGCTTCCCTTACTAGAAACCAGCAACACACAGGTGTACAGAAATTAAAGATCTCATATGAAAGAAATGCTTAATTAAAAATAATTTCATACCTTATTACTTGGACGAATGGGATGACCTCCTCCCATCAGTGAATAAAGTGTAATGTGTCCATCAAATGATGCACTAGAAATGATGGATGGGTTTGGGACACCACTGGATGTCAAAACACCATTGGTTGTTGGTGGAGAGATTATACACTACCTAAATTGAGCAAGTACAATACAACAGTGAAAATACAAAATTATGAACTTGATGAAATACTACAATTTGTAATAAAGACTGACACAAGATAATTCTTCTTCTTCACCCTTCGCCCCCAGGGAGACATAGGTTTGCAACCAAGGCCATCTTTTCCAGATCTCTTCACTATCTGCCCATTCTCTTGCCATGAGTCCCTCCTTGCAGGGTACTTCTTCTTTCTTGGGTAGTGAGCTATGAATTTTCTTGCTTGTGGGTTTCTGTGGCTATCTAGTGTTTTTACAGGGTGGAGTAGCTAGCCCCACGCCCTACCTCCCTAGTCACCTCTTACGACATACATGGTAGGTAACAGTGATTCTATTCTTTACACCCCCAATTTGTACCCTTGTAGCCACTCAGACGGACACAAGATAATACCTGCAACAAAACTTCATGTCAGAAATGTTATTTTCTTGCCAGTTTAATTTGCTGGTTATGCTGTATCTTCAGATCTTTTTCTTCTTCTTTGCGTTCGTTCTTACGGCCAATTTTAATCACTCTTTGTGATATGTTTGATCTTTGCCAAGAACTTGTATACGTTGCACATTGGTTTGGTAGACCCTAAACGCAGACTTCTACACGTTTAGGACACATGCATCGATTTCAGCCAAACCTCCTTAGTCGCACCCTACGACATGCGTGGCAGGTAACAGTGGTTCTATTCTTTACACCCCAAATTTGGGCCCTGGTAACCACTTGGCAGAAGATCTTCAGATCTATTGTCAGGACAAACTTCACAGTATTTCACAGGTCCAGGCAGTTGTCTCTTAGTGTCTGCATCAGCTCTGCAACCTGTGGTCAGGTTTAAAATTAGACTACTGTCAAATTACTCTCATCTAAATTACATCAAGCCCTCGCTGGTGCTGCAAGTTTGTGCACTGCTGTCGAGATCTAATTGTGTAAGAAAGAGATTGTAGCACACATGGTTACTCACTGATGTGCAATGATGAAGTCCTATCAATCGATCAAAGTGATATTCTTAAACAATTGATCCTCATAAATGTGACCCAGAAATAATATATCGTAAAAAAAAGACATGTTGTTTCTTCATAGCTTTATCATGGCATTGCATGTACTTACTTCTCCATTTGGAACATTAGAGTTGGGATTCCAACAGAGAATCCTACTGTCCTTTCCACAACTCAGCAATAGGTCTGGGTCTCGTTGGCACCAGGCCATGGACAAAATACCTCTGAGAAGGATTTAATACATAATGTCTTACAATGTTTATATATTCAATTCATGTGTACATTTTATCATCATCATCCATTAATTTAAACTCAAACTTCTTCTTTGCGTTGTTCTTTTATGACCAATTTTAATCACTTTGTGATATGTTTGATCTTTGCCAAGAACGTGTATACGTTGCACATTGGTTTGGTAGGCCCCTAAATATATAGACTTGTACATGTTTAGGACACATGTATCCGATTTCAGCCAAACCTCCTTAGTCGCCTCTTACGACATGTGTGGCAGGAAACAGTGGTTCTATTCTTTACACCCAAATTTGGGCCCCGGTAACCACTGGGCGAAAATCAAACTTGAGCGTTGGGTCTCACAGAGATTGAGCAAACAAAACAAAGCACTTGTGTACTTTTATAGTGCTGGGTTCTATAGAACTTTTAAAAACATAAAAAATTGGCATCTAAGAGACTTTATCTATCACAGACTGACAAGTTGTGACATTGTCATCACAATGAACATATGCGTGGAAACTGGCATCAACTTCCTCTCCAATTATTTGTCGCCATTCTTCAGGCATTGCAATGTGAATAGCAAATTGACATGAATACATGAACAAGAAGCTGATTAAAACTTCAAACAGTGGGAACATACTTTTTATTTTTGGGTGGTCAGGCCTAAATCAATACATTTGTCTGCTTCTTGAGCACCATATCGACCACTTGTTAACCACTCTTTGTGATTTGTATGCGATCTGAGCCTAAGAGCAATTGTACGTTGTGCACCTACATGTAGGCCAGCACATCAGATTTCACGACACTTTTTATTTACTAGGGTAACTTCCTATGCTCCTACCTCAGTCGCCTCTTATGACATGCCTTGTAGGCTGCAGTTTACTATTCTTTGCTCCCCATGCAAGCTCCGGCAACACATGGGTTCAAATTCATAATTTAGTTTTAAAACTATATAACTTGCAGTTCCATATATATTACAGTTCCACTGCATTTACAAAACTCATAAACAATTGCTAACAATCGTATTATTATTTTGTCATTTATATTTGTAAAATTGTGCATGTCACTTACTTTTGATGATTTTCCAAAACCTTCAATGGTGATGTGGCATATCTCAAGTCCCATACCTGAATGACTGGAGTATGATCATCTTCAGAAGACAGACACAACTGCGTAGCAACCTCTGGATGCCAAGCTATCAGTTTGGCTTTAATCTGCAAGTAAGCACATTTTGTAGCATGTCTGTCACGTTTTTTCCGATCCTAAAGCACTTGAGCTTTTCAGCTCTTCAGCTCGGTGCCATGGACATCGTAACCTTTCGGTGCCACGAACACCATAAATCTGGGAATCTGTGGCTTTTTCTGCCATCCGCGAATTGAACCCGCACACAGAGAGGGATAATCACCCGTAGTCCAACGCGCTATGAACACGCTGGGCAGACGGCGTGTCTGTCACGTAACATCTAGATCACAATATACAAATTACAATTGTTCTATGTTGATCCGAAACCTGCAGCATAACAAAACAAGATGAAATTATAGATCTTTGTAAACAGTCTTAAGATGAATCTTTGGGCCCATCAAGGATGAAAATAGTGGAGAATGGCAAATGAGAAACAATAAGGATATTTATAATTTGTTTAAATCAGAGCATCTGGCCAAATGGATTAGAGAATGACTCCCATGCAGGAGACCCGTGTTCAACTCACGGTAAGGCAAAGGCTTTTTTATATTGTGGGAATCGCATGAGTGGTTACCGGGGCCAAATGTGGGGTGTAAAGAATAGAACCACTGTTACCTGCCACGCATGTCGTAAGAGGCGACTAAGGAGGTCTGGATGAGATCGGATGCATGTATCCGCTAGGGAATGCTAACCGAAACAAATGCTTGCAGAAAACAGGTGCACCAGGCCGTAAGGTGCATAACATGGTGCAACGACCCTCACAATGAGGAATGGGATAACGGATTCTACGGTTGCCAATCTGCCTCGGAGATTTAGCCACGCAGTAAGAATGTCAGAACTACCATCACGAGGGTGGCCAAAACTTACTGCGGGAAGAGGTCAGCACAAACGGGAAACAGAAATCATAGGAATTATATCCTACAGAACTGCCCCAGTATGCAAACTTGAGAAGAAAGAGGTGGCCCACTTACACTAGCGTCCAAGACAAACTGTATGGCGTGGCTGATAATCTGAGGCAGACGGCTGCATTTATTAAAGAATCCGAAATCCCAATCTAGTGAGAACGAAGAAGAAGAATATTGTGGGAATAAATGAAAAATCCTAACCTGAACAGCTTTGCTGTACTAGCCATGCAGCCATTAAATTCCTCAGGCTCTCATCCAACCCGTCCTACACCACCCAAAAAAAGCGGTATTACAGGCATTAACAACAGTTTTTGTAATCTCTATTAATTACCACCATCGTAAAGATTACAGAAAATTTTAGCTAGGACATAATGAAGAAATGGTTGAGAATAGAGAACCTAAAAAAGGCCATGAGGCAGACCAAGAAAATGATGGAGACATAATACTGAGGTAAAACTAGAAAATTGGCGAAACACATAAGAACAAAATAATGTAGTTTTACAAAGTACAAAAACAATACAAAGCGACGTTTCAACCAAAAGGCATTTATCAAGCAAAGGATACACCATAAGGGAAGAAATTCACTTCTTAACAACAGACATAACTACAATATTGTTATTGTACTCGCCGTGTGGTGCGGGGCCCGCAAAGGAAGCAAAGAATAGTACCACTGCAACCTACAATGCATGTCGTAGAGGCGACTGATGTAGGCCCTAGGGATGCTACCCTAGTAAATAAAAAGCAAGCAGAAATCGGATGTGCTGGCCTACTTGTAGCATAACTGGCACAACGTACAATCGCTCTTAGGCTCAGATCACATAGAAATCACACAGAGTGGTTGACAAGTGGTCGATATGGAGCGTTCAAAGAAGAAGTTTTTGTATTTTGTAAAACTACATTACTTTATTTTTACATGTTCTGCAATCGCTACATAATTTTACTGCAGTCTTCCCTTATATTGATTAAACACGAAAAATTAGAAGCCAACAAATGCGAAGAGAAGGTTAAAAACTGAGATGAATAGAGGTGGGTTGCATCTGCAGCAATGAACCTTAAAGGACTCAGAAAGCTGAAGAGGATCTTTCAGTTAGCATCTAGTCATGCCTTAGGTGTGCAAGAACATATTAAATTACTGCACAGTGCCAGCTCCTGGTATAAAAGGCGAGTATTATCAATGTAAGAGAAAACTGCAGTAAAACTATGTAGCAATGGCGAAACACGTAAAAAAACAAATTACTGTAGTTTTACAAAGTATTAAAAAAACAATATACAGCCAATATTGTGCATATTGCATATAAGACTGAGAAGATGCGGTTCAGAATGAGCAGCAGTCATCCTCATCACTATCAGTCTTTTCTTGGTTTTCATAGTGGTGTTCCCTGAAACAAGTACTACTATCAAAGAGCACCTCCAGGTATTTCAATGCGTTACTTCTTTTCACCTCTGTACATGTCTGTAATTCAGTACAGATGTTCAGACTATATGCTTTGATATGGTTCTCTAAACATTTCTTATTTAAACCACACATCTAATTTTTTTATAGCCACTGGCGATGTCATGTAAAACTTCTAGTGCATTATAAAGTTAGTATAAAAGATCTTTGAGAATGTCACAGATTTTGAATATCTTGGCTCTACAATTAACAACAATGGAGATTGTCGCAGAAGTTAGAAGAAGACTAGCCATGGCTATTCAAAGAGGGTGGTCAGCAAGAAGAAACTATGGCACAACACAAGCAAAGAAATAAAAGTAAGACTTCTGAGAACATGCATATTCCTTCCCTGTGGCAACATGTGGATGTGAATCGTGGACCATAACACAAACATTAAAGAACAATCTAATAGAAAGGCTCTTAGAACATCCTGGACAGAGAAGAGAAAAAACAAAGATACCCTACAAGACCTGCATATCAAGGAGCATTGGCTCATAAATAACATCATGCCCCAGAAGATGAAATATTTTGCCCACGTTAAACGTCACAATGATTTGGAGAGAACGGTAATGGATGACATGGTTCATGGAGTATGAGGCTCTACTTTTTTTTCAGCACTGAAAGCAGCACCACATTTCTCTTGTTTTTATGTCCCTCTAATTTCTCTCAAAGCACCTTCATGTATGTTCGCATTTAAATTCTAAACTGAAGGTTACCAGAAAAAAAGTATAAAATTGAACTGTTGTTTTCTTTAGTTCAAATTCTACAATGTATACATATACTTTGTAATAATCGTAAGGAGATCTAGCTAAGACTAGAAGAAATTAATTTGAAGAATGTTGGTGGCATACTTACCCTGGACATACTATCGCTGACTTTGATAATAGGTTCATTTTTACGCAAGTCCCATACCACACAACGTGAAGCAAACGTTGAACCAAGAATATGTTGAACTTGACGGTTCCATGCTAAACAAGCTATTTCTTCAGCAGGCTGAAAATTAAAAAATCGAAACTCAAATAAACATCAGTATACATATATATATATAAAAGTAAAGGAACCCTTTCATACCTGTGGTATATAAGGCAATACAGTGTTAGGCCTGTATTTTTCATTGACCGTCGGCACACGGTGGGTGATGTGGTCAGCATCACGCCGGCCGCCTTTACTTTCCCAGAGCATGTCTGGTACCCAGTTGAGGCTGGGTCGACCTGAGAGCGTCGGGAAAATTTCACGCGCACTGCGGAGTTGAACCAGACCACCAGCCTTGATAAGCGAGTTCACTAACAACTACACTACCGGCTCTTATATATATATATATATATATATATATATATATATATATATATATATACTGTTCTATAGATCCCAGCACATGGGAGGGACTAGCTGATGACAGAGTTGTGTGAAAGCCAAATTACGGAAGGGCGCAGTCTTTTGAGAAGAGACTTATGTAAGAGCTGAACAACAAGAGAGAAAAGCGAAAATTCAGAAGTTGTCACAGTAAAACACTTGCCTATTGACCGTCTGTAAAGATGAAAAGGGCCATACATACATATATATATATATATATATATATATATATATATATATAAAACAAGTTTAGAGTTTTTGTGGTGGTGTGTCATGTGTGGCGGAGAGTTTGTTCGGCACAGCGTCTGGCCAAATGGATTAGAGTGTGGCTCCCATGCAGGAGACCTGGGTTAAATCCACGGTATGGCCAATTAATTTTTCTGTCAGGAGCATAAAGAAAAATGATAACCTGAACAGTATCACTGCAGCCACACTAGCCATGAGGCCATTAAATTACACATGTTCCCCCATGTCCTACAACACCCTAAAAAGCGGTATCACAAGCAATAATGACAATTTTTGTTTTAAAGAGTTTGTGTGATATCAACAGAAAATCTCTAAATGACTTACAAGTGATTTCTGTCCTGGAGTCATTGGCTTATCTGCTTTGAGAAGATCCCAAATGTAGATTTCTGAATCAGTAGCTCCAGATGCAAGCAAGTTTGGCTGCCAAACAAATATACAAATGGTTTCAATAACAGATGAATAACAGCTATGGACTGTATTGTAAAATTAAGGGATACAACAATGGTGAAATATCAGAAGATGAGATATGGTAGTATTACAAGTGTATAACATGTTAAATTGACATTTTGACCAAAATGACTTCAACAAGCAAAGGATACAAGGGCGCTTTTTTTACATCGACTCCTTCCTTCCTTTTGTTCGCTTAAAATATTGTCTATACATTCAATGTTGTCTCTTGTATAAACTTCACAAGTCTTTTGTAGCTCACACAGAGGTCCATGTAGTTTTCTGTCGAGTGTTGTTTCATTAGGCCAGTGAGTTTGCCTCAGTTTATCATATTCAGGGCAATCTTGAAGTATGTGCTTTGCAGTTTGATGTGCCTGTCCATGTGGCTTCTTCTTCTCCGTTCGTCCGCTATGAATTCAGGAGTAGTTAGGGGGCCTGGTTTGGCGCTTCGATTGATTTTTGCATGAAAGTCTGCTTTCCTTTTTTGTCAGTGTCCCCGCCATACAGGCGTGTCTTCTCCCACTTAAGAGATTGTACACATGGCGGAATTGCTAATCTTGAATTTTGTATAAATGTGGCTGCGGAGTCGATTGTGTCCTGTTCTAAGGTGCAGAATGATAACTTGTTCCAATCTGCTCATATTATAGTAATCGTCTTGTGTTGGTATTTGTGACTTTCTGATTAATATAATCATCCTATTCTTTTTATGGTATGTAACTGGCACATCAGTTGCTCTCATGCAGCACCCTCCTTGGCCAGTCAGTCTGCTGTTTCATTTTCTGGTATTCCACAGTGATATGGTATCCACTGCAAGACCAGCTTGCGCTGTTTGCACAGTTTAGACAATAGGGTTTGTAGACCTGGCAATTTTCTGGACTGGAGTGCTTGGTGACATCAACTCTGTATTGAGTTTAATTTATATGATGAACCCATCTTGTTTGAAGCATAAGAAAGCTAAGAATGAATTTCGAGTAGAATATTATTGGGGGCTGCATCCCTTTGTTGTTTAGACTGTATGGCTGCAAGAACTGCAGTCATTTTTTTTTATTCCTACTCATAACATTATCTTCCTCCTGCCAGGTTGTTCCTGATACTGTTTTCTCCCTTATAACGTTATCTTCCTCTACTTAGTTGTTCATGGAGATCTGAAATGTTTTATGGTTGTTTTTGTTGAGCAGAGACAAATAAAATCGCATGTGTGTTGCCAAAGCCTGCAAGGGGTGCAAAGAATAATAACACTGTGACCTACAAGGCATGTGGTAAGATGCGACTAAGGTAGGGGCATAGAGAAGCTACCCTAGTAAATAAAAAGCGTTGCAGAAATCGGATGTGCTGGCTTACTTGAAGGCACCGGGGCCCGCAAGAGGAAGCAGAGAATAGTACCACTGCGACCTACAAGACATGTCATAAGAGACGACTGATGTAGGACCTAGGTAAGCTACCCTAGTAAATAAAAAGCCTTGCAGGAATCGGATGTGCTGGCCTACTTGTAGATGCATAATTGGCACAGCGTACAATAGCTCTTAGGCTCAGATCACATACAAATCATACAGAGTTGTTAACAAGTGGTCGATATGGAGCATTCGAAGAAGAAGACTTGTAGGTGCATAACTGGCACAACATACAATCGCCTTTAGGCTGGGATCATACAAATCACACAGAGGGGTTAACAAATGGTTGATATTGAGTGTTGGAAGAAGACACAGCAAACATTTATAAACCTACCTGAAATGGGTTTAAATCCAGAGCTTTCACTGCTCCTGTATGTTGTGTTAATTGTGCACTGAGACAGTCTGGAGAGCTAGCCAGCATCTTATCAGCACTGTACACATGAATACTACCATTCTCACCACCTCCAATGATAACCCCACTTTCTGTATCTTTCATCTGACCCCAGACAATTTTGTGGAATCTGTAAAGAAAGAATGGAGATTTTAGGGATCAATATTCGGAGGTGGACATACTAGTCACAATTCTTATGAGCCTGGCAGCAAAACAAATTCAATTGTCTAGTAGTAGTAATCAGTTGCAGACATTCATCAATAGATGTCTGAGCTGGATCTGCGATGGTATGACAGGACCATAAACAGGGAACTGTGGGATCGAGCAGGACAACGGCGTGTGGAACAAGAGATAAGGAGAAGACGGTGGTGATGGATAGGACCACACTGAAGAAACCCCTGACAGCATCATGAGACCAGCTCTCCGATGGAACCCCCAGAGCAATAGCGATACAGGAAGACACACAGGAACACCTGGAGACGGCGGAGAATGCAAGAAAATGGAGACAGAATGGAGAGATCTGAAAAAGATGGCCTTGGATAGGCTGGCTTGGAAGGCCTTGGTTGCAGATCTACGACTCCCTAGGGGCGAAAAAGGAGAATTAATACTGGATTAAAGTAAATATTTTATGTATCTAAAATGTGTGGCTGCATGGGACTTACCCACTCATGCTAATAACAGCACTATGTAAAATGAAACAAACTACAAAATGACTGAGAGAGTAGCATCAGTATATTATGTAACAGATGACATTAACAGAAAGTGAATATAAATATATATATTAATCTCATACGAGAGGGCCTGCAAGTAATTTCTCCACACCGCACTGTCCTGGGAAACTCGCTCAATCTCTTCCATGGAATTGAGTCCAATATTTCTTGCCTCTCTCAGCAAAGTTCGTCTCATGGTCTTCCCATGGCGCCCTCTTTTTCTTGAACCATTTGCCTCCCATTTCAATGTCTGCTTTGGTATTCATTGATCATTTCTTCTCCAGGCAAGCCCAAGATATCTCCATCTTCTCCTTCTTATAACAGTTGTTACTAGTGGTTGACCAGACATTTCCTGATTTCATCACATCTGAATTTTATGTTCATTATTTTTCGCAGACATCCTTCCTTTTGTTCGCTTGAAATATTGTTTATATATATTCAATGTTGTCTCTTGTATAAACTTCACTATCTTTTGTAGCTCACACAGAGGTCTGTGTAGTTTTCTATTGAGTGTTGTTTCATTAGGCCAGTGTCGCAGACATCTATTATATATGACTGAATGAATATAAATGCTATCAACAAATAAGTGTGTGGAAAGATTAAAGCAAATATACACATATCTCACCTTGCATCAGAAGCAACTGTTGTAACTAAGGGCATGTCGAGGGTAGCTTCATCAAGGTTTAAACTGTACAGCTCAATGGCAGATGAAGTGCTGACAAGTATATACATACAGATTATGATTAATAAATACACAGACACACCCATTTAGTACAAGTTCCTAAAACAAGAATATCTATATATCTCAAGTAGTTGCATGTCCCTTGCGAAGCGTCGCTTTCATCACAGCCCACCTGAAAAAGCTCGGTCTCTAACAAATTCTCCCACCTCTTCCAGCATCACGTTCAAGGTTTCTTTGATGCCCTGCTGCCATCTTTGTCTTGGTCATCCCCTGCCTCACACTCCAGGAACCATGTCTTCCATTACCATTCTCTCCAAACCACTGTGACGTTTAATTTGGCCAAAATATTTCATCTTCCGGGACATGTCATTTATGAGCCAATGCTCCTTTATTTATATATATATATATATATATATATATATATATATATATATATATATATATATTATATATATTATATATATATATTATATTATATTATATTATATTATATATATATATATATATATATATATATATATAGTGGTGATTATCTCTGTGTTTGTCTTCTTTTCTAATGGTCTTGATGTGTGTGTGTATATATATATATATATATATATATATATATATATATATATATATATATATATATATATATATATATATATATATATACTTAGTTAGTTTGTTCCTTTCGTGCCAAAGGCGGCACATAGGGCAGAGGTTTTAGATCTCCATGTGATACGGTTCTTTGCTAGCAGTTGCAGATCTTGTATGGTTTTACATCCCAATAGTTTACTTTCTTGTTGGATGGTTCTTCGAAGAGTGGTCTTTGGTCTTCCACATTTTCTTTTCCCAACTGGTGACCACATAAGGACTTGTCGATTTAGTCTCTTTTCGTCTGATTGCACATGACGTAAATATTTCCACCATCGTTTTCTTATAATATTTGATATGGGTTGTTGGTGTGTTCTATCTCTCACTGTGTTGTTAGAAACGAAATCACTCCATTTGACTATTAATAATTTTCGTAGACATTTATTCTCAAAGCTGTCCAGTTTCTTATCAATTTTCTTTGTTGATTTCAACTTTCACAACCTATATATACATCATATATATACATCAAGACCACTAGAAAAGAAGACAAACACAGAGATAATTACCAATATCTACATAGAGCAAGACAGGGGATATTGACTCAGAACTGGACACAACTGACTGAACAGACACCTACACAGACTAAAACTAGTTCCATCACCCACATGTGCATAGACAGCCGGACACATCCTGCAAGATTGTCACCTGATGAATCAACTGAGGAAAGAACACTGGCCAACAGAGACAGACATCCACACAAAGCTGTTTGGAAGCCTTGATGAACTAACAAACACAGCCACATACATCCAGAGAACCGGACTCATTGTGTAGACATTGAACATCATCGAACGAGAAGAAGAATAACCAACAATACATGCACATATTTTTCTTCTTCTTGACCTTTCAACTCCCAACGGAGCACATGTCTTCAACAAACTTCTTCCAGCTCTATATATTTGTATGTATATTAATTAAGAACAGTACAAACACACACACACACAGACATATAAATTATACCTGAAAGTAGCATCAAGTTGCTGAGCTGCAGTACCTGTAGCCACATAGATAGGATATTTATTTTCAGGGGACCATGCCATATTGGCAGTCCTGTCAATTTCTTTTACTCTCATCTTGGTGACAGTAGATGTTCAGTGTTCTGTAAGAAAATTATTAAATCCTTATTAACAATAACAAAAATATGAAACCTATAAATTTTATACATACAACGGAGCTTGAGTCATGCAGACACCTAGAAAGAAAGCATTGTAATATCAGACAATGACACTAACAAGAACATTACAAGCTGAATCGCCAGAGTGGTTACCGGGGCCCAAATATGGGGTGTAAAGAATAGAACCACTGTTACATGCCAGCATGTCGTAAGAGACAACTAATGAGGTCTGGCTGAAATCGGATGCATGTGTCCTAAACGTGTAGAAGTCTATGTGTTTAGGGGCCTACCAAACCAATGGACACATATACATGTTCTTGGCAAAGATCAAACATATCACGAAGAGTGATTAAAATTGGTCGTAAAGAACTAACGCAAAGAAGAAGAATAAGACAAGCTGAATGAACAAAGTAAAGATGGAGCATTCGAAGAAGATATGACTTGAGATAGGTTTCAATCCAACATTCACTTTGCTACTAAAGCTGACATCATTATGCACACTATTTAATTCTTCTTGTTCTATATTACAGTGATGCAAAACAAATTCCAACTGTTTTATAATTAATATTTAATCATTGTAATAAAAAAAAAGTTCAATAAATAATATTCATAAATACTAAAGCTGCAAAAATTGTTCATGATCCATGTAGAACAATTTCAAATTACCAGAGATCAAGGACTAAGTAAATAACCATGGCTCAACTATTTCATCAGGCCTTTTCGAGAATATTCTCAGCATTTCACGCAATGAAGCACTAATCCTTTCCTACTATCAAAAATAAACTCTAAAAGTAGTCTGTGTGTAAAACATGTAGTTGAACACCTTTTCAAATAAACTTGGGCATACAAAGATAGGTGATGTAATTTTGTCTGACATATTAACATGTATGTTAGTGCTATTAGCGTGTATGTTAATTCTCACCCACTAGAGTGGCTTTGCCACTTGAATAGGCACCACAATTACATCACTTTTTGTTCAAAATTTGTGAACATGTGTTAATATTTTATTACGATTTCATAACTAGTTTATTTATCCATGTTTGAAATTAGTTTGTTGATAATCTGTTAATATTTACCAAAACATTGAACAGCTGAGTTATGTAAACAAATGTGTTCTTGGACAAATAGCAACTTCAAGTTCTAATGTTCATAAATAAAGAATATTTGCAGCACAAGTCTTGCAGCTATATTTATTCATGTATTTATATGCTAATCAATATGAATTATCCATAGAGGTAGGAATACTCAGGAACACCTGAGATGGAGTTGAGACGGAATGCAAGAAATGGAGAGAGGAGAGATCTGAAAGGATGGCCCTGATAGACGGTTGAAGACTTTGTTGCTGACCTATGCTTCCTAGGTGAAGAAGAATGGTAATAGAAACTGAGAAGTGAAAAGTTCTCAACATCTTGGCTTGCTGATAAGAGCAGGAGGTGATGAATGAAATTAAAAGAAAACCAAGAATCTCTATACACAAACTCAACTTCAAGAGGGGAATAGACAGGCCAAAACAAGTCATAATAGCGATGTATATTTATTTTCAGTTTACTCGGACACAAGACTTGGACATTGCACAAATAAACACACAAGAGCTTCTACTATAAATGTTAAATTATATATATGTATGTATTTCAACAAGAAGAACATATTATTTATAAGTGCTTAAGATTACAAATAATAATTCTCAAAATTCAACAGAGAAAAGAACAAAAAATATATGTTTACAAGAGCTCAGAACTGAAAAACACTGGTTGATGAGACAAATAAAAGTATGAGGAAAGTATTTTGGACACAAGAGACGTGAATGTTTGGAAATAACAATTATGGAAGCAAGTCAAACTGCGATAAATATGAAGATCATGATGATATTATTATAGATACAGTATAATACTAGAGTGTATACACTATACAATACAGTGTTAAATATAATTGATACAGGATGTGATATATCTGATCATGACAGCTGTAGAGTAGTGTAGTCTGTAGACTCTGGACATACATTACTTATGAGTTATGACTGCTACTAAGGAAGGAGTAAGGACTATTGACTCTACTAAGCTTGAGGGCAAAAGTCAGTAATTAAGTTATTAACATCAAAAAATTATACGGTTTACGTTAAATTGATATCTTAATAGCCAGTATCATGAGTATGAATAGAGTGGTTATGTAAGTCTAACAACACCTATATAGTTGCGATAGTATCGGTTTAGGTCACACACACATTTATAGTGCTGATCTATGAACTATTACTATGATCTGTCATGATCATCTACGCTGATTACTTACTTCTGCAATCTTTGAACGTCACTCTAAAATAAGTTAATTTTTTTAGTATTTGAATGCAATCGTTTGAATGTCAATTGAATCACTATTCCTCATATTAAATTAAATAGTTATAGTATAAGTTAAGTATAAAGATGAATCATTCATTGAATGACACGGATTCCAGATGAGCAGCACAGACAGTAGGTAGTATCACTAGTATCAGTAGTCTGTGAACTGTGATTGTGATCAGTAACACTAACACTCTAACACCGACACACTCGTATTAGACCTTAGATAGCTAATGTTACGATATGTCAAATGCACACACGGGGAGCTTATTACGTGGTATGTAAATTATGAAGCACTGTATAATATGAAGTGCTAATGAAAGTGTTTGAGCTTCCAGTTAACTATGTTAAACACGTAACTGGTTGTTTGTTGTTCTCAACGTGGCAGACGCCACATTTCCCATGACACTTCCGTTTCCTCAAGTTTTGTACTGTTCCATTTTACTCCCACCGGTTCGTTTTTCAGATACCTAATAGGAATGGAGTTGGTGTATGTAGTGTACAACTGTCAGAATAAGTATTTTGTTTTTCATCTTTAAACGCATCTTTAGTATATACGTACCAGATATCTCATAAAAATGATGTACAGTCCCCCTTCTGTCCGTTTGTATTTAGTGATATGCAAATAGTAACTATCCGTTACTCGAATACCTACTATTATTGTATGAATCCGAAAGTACCGAGTAGTATTCTTTCTTTTTCTTCTATTCTCTAATCCTGTTTTGCCTCACAGCATCAGGATAAGAAGAGATTTCTAGAACGAGCTTTTGTGCGCGTTTCAGAATTAGTGTTTTTCCCTGCATATGTTATTTTTCTGGCCCCTCCTTTTGCGTGGACGGCCTTTTGCTTTGTATCAACTGTATCGCAGTAGCATTGCTCTTTATGGCAATCTGCTTATATGGCCGAACCAAATAATTTATTGTTTCTTGATAAAGTTCAGTACTGATGTTGCACCCACTTCTATCATGATACCTTCATTTTCAAAACCGGTCTCTGTGGAATTACAAGAGATTCAAAAAACACTTCGTGATCAGGTATGGCGAGTCTATAGTGTGTACGACCATGTAGATCAACTCTATACTGCAGCACGCTGGGATTTTCTTAAGGAACTCTCAGATATTCCTGGCACAAAGTTTCACATAGCAGGTGACTTCAACGCTCGATTGAAAGAGGCGCAAAGCTACTAAGAATAGACAAGGCGTGGCTTTAAGTCATGCTATACTAAACTCTGACCTGTCTATTTTGAACGACGGACGCCCAATTCGATTAACGTCGAAACCTAAGGACATATATGGTGTCATCGATCTGGCACGTATCTCCACTATCGAAACTGATTTGGCTCGATGGAATGTCCTTGGGGCGCAGGAAAGTGATCACCTCCCCTGCGTCGTCCTTCTTTACAAGTGAAAAACATTGAGGCACAGAAGACCCAAATCTGCTTTTCAGTACGCAACATGTCATAGTGCTCACGAAAATACATTGTGTATTTTAGAAGACTGCTAGAACTCCCTTCCTGCAACCACCGTGGTGGTAGGAAATTTTGAGACTGCATGGTTGGCAAAAGAGACTGCTACAAGGTCATAGCAGAGAGTCCGAAAGAAGCGACCTAGAAATATGTGCGATGTGGCTGGGAAGTCTACTGTCCGACATAATGCAACTAATGATTTCAGAGAATTGGCGAGGGAAGCAAAGAGGGATTAATGGGAGGCTTTCATAACACATGTATGTAGTGATAAGTCACTGCATCAATTCTGGCAGTTTCATCCCAGAATAAACAAGAGAACTACGGGCCAGTCTTTTCCTAACTTATGTGACTCGTCAGGAACCGTATTGACAACAGATGCAGAAAATGGGCGAGCGTTCCTTCTGTGTTTTGTGGATCAGACAGTAAAGGGTGATAAGGATGATCGTCAGTATATTGTGAATGTTCTTCGTGATATTACTAGCTCTGGGGAGTCTTACGCTGATTTCATAGCAAAGTAGAATGTAGTTAATGCACTCAAAGCCAGCCACAGTACTGCTCCAGTGCCTGATGGTGTTCAGTATCGCCACATCAAACAGCGCGATTAGACGGGTATTAAGGCAGTTGTGATGAATTTCCAACAACAGTTTACGGAATGATGTGGTACCTGAGGATTGGCTCCATAGCTATTCGCGACAATCCCATAAACATGGGAAAGATCCTAGACTATTCAGCAGCTACCGCATACTCACCTTGCAAAATGTGTATGGCACATTACTGGAGAAGGTAGTAGCCAAAAAAGGTAATGTATCACCTTTTTTTTTTTTCCGATCCAGAAGCACTTGAGCTTTTCAGCTCTTCGGCTCGGTGCCATGGACATCGTAACCTTCGGTTCGGTGCCACGAACACCGTAAATCTGGGGAATCTGTGGCTTTTTCTGCCATCCCGCGGAATTGAACCCGCACACACAGAGGGATAGTCACCCGTAGTCCAACGCCCTACGAACACGCTGGGCAGACGGGCAATATATCACTTAAATACAGAACACATCCTTCCTGACACGTTGGGTAGCTAGAGACCAATGAAATGAACTAGCGACAATGCTGGCACGTCTGCTTATTATGTTTATCTCTCTCTCCCTCGCTATCACCCTTAGACTGATGTACCAGATTTCCCCATAAGTCACATTCATGTAGAAACCTGATTCATGCAACCTTAGCATGGGTGGGGTTCATCACATCTTCAGCGCCATTTGGAGCTCTGGTGCGTATCCTTCGGTGATGTGTCTGGTTTTGGGCTGAAATCGGATGCACGTGTCCTAAACTTGTAGAAATCTATGCGTTTAGGGCCTACCAAACCAATGTGCAACGTATACACGTTCTTGGCAAAGGCTGTTGATATATCACAATAAGAATGATCAAAATGGCCAAAAAGAACGATCGAGAGAGAGAGAAACATCATGTTCAACAAACGATGCAACGTTGCAAACGTAGTCTTACAGCTCTCAATGTTATCGTATCCACATTGGTAGACACATTGAGCAGAGACAGAGACATTTGCCCTTCTATTTCAGAGCTAGTTATGTCCGTGGTAGATTACAGACTTGGAATCCTCACGATATCAAAATCACAATGTGAACGACTGGAACGTATTCACAATAAAGGCATTCGTATAGTCCTTGGCTGCACTAGAGATCCTCCTATTGGGAAGATGGGATATATGGTTGGCATTATGTCACTACGCTCCTTCATGCAATCGCTCAAACCAAAGATTATATGCGGGTTACTGTAGATTAGAGGCATCCACTGCACTAACATTAATGACGTTAAGACACGAGAATCAAGCGTGGCCTATTGTGGAACAGGCTGAGAGAACAATTAGCCAGGTGACCACCGATGCGACCCTATCAAAAGGGGAAGAATGGATCCCAATAGATGTTGGCATGTCCAGCTATCACAACGTTATCATTACGCTTGGAAAAGAATGTAGAGAATGGGGCAACATGAAGGCTGCTCGCAATTAAGCAGCTGATAGATAATAATGCAAGGGATGATGATGTTGTTGTTTATACTGATGGGTCTGTGCATCGTGGTGAGAAGTCAGGCTGGGGTTTCTAAGTTAGTGCGCGACGCCGAGTGGTTAGAAGGAAGGCACAAATTTGGGGTTAATAATGACCACTGTTGCCTGCCGCATTTCGTAAGAGGCGACTAAGGAGGTTTGGCTGAAATCGGATGCACGTGTCCTAAACGTGTAGAAATTTATGCATTTAGGGGCCTACCAAACCAATGTACAGCGTATACACGTTCTTGGCAAAGATCAAACATATCACAAAGAGTGATTAAAATTGGTCGTAAAGAACGAACGCGAAGAAGAAGAAGAAGCTAGTGCGCATGGTAGGATTGTTGCAGAAGGAAGTGGAGCATACAGAACAACTATTTCCAGTATGAGGATGGAGGTTGATGCCGTTACTGCTGCTCTCCATTGACTCTCTGGCAATATGTTTACTGGGGCCGTTGTCGCTTCTGACTCTCAGTCGATGCTTTAGAAGATCTTGAATGGCAGGTTGTGGTATAAATGGATGCCGTCTATAAAGGTTTCCAACCTACAGAAACTCGGTTGATCTACTGTCCTGGTCATACGGGTGTTCGCGGCAACTAGAGAGCGGACACGTTTGCATTGAAAGCATCGATTCTTGGGGAGTTTAGGATGGATAAGGGGGAATTTCTTGGGTTTTCTTTGCGATCTACTGTTGAATGAGGCAGAGCCAACTATAAACTACTGGGTCTTCGGGCTCAGGTAAGAATTGTGAAAAATCAGACCCCAACTACAGCAGTGACCTTCGCATTCCAGTATTGGTGTACATAACGAATTCATTTTAAAATCAACACAAAATGCTAACTCGAAGTCATATTATGCAACAAGTTAAGTTTGACAATAAGGAATATCAATATTATAAATATTTTTCACCAATAAATAACCATAGACTCACAGAATTTAGTAAAATTGCAAAAAAGCGTGCAGTGTTCTATCAAACATCGGTAATTTCCAGATCCCTTTTCTTATCTAGGTCAGGGAATACCCGGCCAGTTGTCTGGCCTGTGCTAGAGCCTGGCTGTGGATGAGGGCACTAGAATAGACGTCGAATCAATAGAGCGACTTAGGAAGTATGGAATTACACGTTGTACGAGTAAAGCTGGTTGCTTGATGGGCAGAGAGAGAGAGAGAGAGAGACGAGAGAGGGCTTTAACCCGAGTTACATGAACTATCAGTCCGCATACCTACAAATCTGTTGGGGAGCACTGAGCACTTGTGGGTCTGTCCGGAGTGCTGTGGAGTCAGTCCAATAACCAATAAATCGTTTGACGTCAGCGTCTAAGTTGGGCACTGATAGCCTAATGTCGGGAGAAAGATGATGTTGAACAATGCACTTATAGTGTTCATAGTAACATGCTTGCATTTCATAATTGGTGCCCTTTGTCATATAATTTGATATGCCTTTTTTGTATCCATATTGAATTTTGTTAGTTATTCTTCTAATTGCTGAAAATGTGCTTTCTAGTCACACATAAAAAAAGCAATCATTGCAAGATCGTATTGCGAAGTATTGCTTTCAAACTACAGAATCTCAACGAGAAAAGTTATATAATAAAATTTAAGTCAGGAGAAAGTAGTGAATAACAATATGATCCCACCGAAATTATTAACGACGAAAATGGAAATGCTCGAAACCAGCGCTATTAACGCTACGCCTACAGACGCCCTTATGATACATTCCTGGATCCCTATTTTACTCCGCCGACTTTAAGACACCTGTGCACAAACACCCAGTGTGAGATTATTATATCCACACTTTCCCTGCTACCAATTGAAAATGTATATGAGATGAGTTGTAAAAGAAAATCATTCTACGACGCCGTTATCGACACATTCGTTCAGAAAGACGACATTAAAATTGCACCAATGTACAAATAAAGGTGCATTTATACTATTTATTTTGTAGTTAATTGTTTATTGAAGCTTTTGAAACAATATGTTGCAGAAAAGTTATTAGAACATCATGGACAGAGGAGAGAAAAAACAAAGACATCCTACAAGACCTACATATCAAGGAGCATTGAATCATAAATAACATCATGTCCTGAAAGATGAACTATTTTGGTCACGTTAAACGTCACAGTAGTCGAGAGAACAGTAATGGAAGGCATGGTTCCCGGAGTACGAGGCAGGAGACGACCAAGACGAGGTGGCTGCATGACATCAAAGAAACATTGAACTTGGCACTGGAGAGGCGGGAGAACTTGCTAAGAACAGAGTTTTTCAGGCGGACTGTGATGAAATCGACGTTCCGCAAGGGACATGCTAATACTTGAATGTTTATTTTTATTCATGTGTTTGTTTAATTTATTAGTTTATTTATATCTCCATATATGTCTTTTGTTGTTTATTCCATTTCTAAACATTATGCAACGGTTGAAAGAGCTAAACTGTGTACATCGTGACCGGTAAAAGTATCATATTCATCGCTTAATCCCGAATCTAATCTCTCTCTCTCTCTTGCCTGTTTACCCGGGTTGGGGCATAGGCCCTCAACCAACTCATGCCAAGTCTTCCTATCTCTAGCTATCTCCTGCAGCTCCCTCCAGCTCTTCTTTATATTGTTGATCTCCGCCTCCAAATCTCGTCTCCATGTATTTCTCGGCCTCCCCTTCTTTCGCTGTCCCTGCGGGTTCCAGGCAAGGACCCTTCTTGTTATATTCCCTCCGGTTTTCGCAAAGTGTGTCCTATCCAGCGCCAGCGTCTTTTTAACCTGTTCGTTCACTGGAATCTGTCCTGTTCTCTCCATAAGTTCCTCATTTGTGACCCTATCATACCATCTTATTCCCTCTATTCTGCGCAGACCGAATCTAGTCATCTTTGGAAAAAAGTCACCGCTTGCACTGTTATTCCGTCTCTTCAATTGTGGTCTGCTGATTTGTCAGTGCACATTTGTATTGTTATAGTGGTATCCTATTTGTCATTTAATATGTTTCAAAGGTTAGGATCTTCTGTGGATAAGTGTTTATGCTGTTGCATTGCTTTCCGGCGGTTGTGGGCTCGAATCCGGACCGCGTCGTTTTGGTACGGGTACATTTCTTCCAGTCTTCTTTCTTTTGTCATTCTCTGCTTTTTTGCCGCTATGCGTAGCATGTTTAACTGATGATCGGTTTCCGAGATAATGCACGCTCGGTCGCTTGATATGGTGTGGTATTGTGGAGTTTTAAGATGTCTGTAACTCCATCAACCCATCTTTTCTTGGTCTGCCCTTTCCTCTTGATGATTCCATTTTCAGGTTGTACGCTCTTGCAACTGGTATATTCGGGTTCATTCTGACCAAGTGGCCAAACCATTTGAGTCTCTGTTTTTCAATAAATCTAATAGCAGGTGTTGTTCCGACTGTTCTTCTAATTTTCTCATTTCTTATATGGTCTCTTCTTGTTTTATTTACTGCCTTCCTCAGGCATCTCATTTCGCATGTGGTAATTTTCCTTTCTTGTTCTTTTGTCAGTGCCCATGAAACCCATGTGGTTTCTTCCAGTGACCCCTAGAATTTTTGCCGGAGCTACGGATTTCATGCAATGCTCTCGGCAGGTGGCGTCTCCTTTCTGTGGAGAGAGAGAAACCGAGCCAGTGGGATAAAACGACAGTCACCAACATCAGCATAGGAAAGAACGTTGATATAGAACCTTGCTTGAATTACATTGGGAACAAAAAGTGGTTCGGGAGACCACAGTTCATAGTTAGCGCACATTTGTATTGTTATAGTGGCATCCTATTTGTCATTTAATATGTTCGGCCACTTAATAAGAACGCAACCAAGCTCTACTGTATACAATTTTTCTACAACAGAACACCAGGAAAGAAGGCAAATGGAAGACCAGGAAAAAATGTATAAATGGCATAGACGAATCCTGTCAAATAGAGAAACAATTATCTCCCTAGCGAGTAGAGCGGGCGAACAAAACAGAAAACTGCGACACTGGGCAACAACCGGTAACAAGGTGAGGACAAAAGTAAAAGAAAACTAGTACCGAAAAAAAGCAAGTACTGAAACATTATGAATTGTGTTGCATATCACCGTGTCTTACTATGTCAGGGTCAGGTGCTGTTTTCAGGGTAACTTTCTTCGGTTGCTCAGCGACCGCCTGTTTGATGAGGACACGACATTTGATGTTGAGTATACTTTATTTTTAGGAGTTTGGAATCACATCGTATATCTTTCTGAGGAAGAATGATCACCTACGAGTCTGCCCAGAGTGCTATAACATCGGTTAATTTTATAATCTAACTGAACAGCTCAATTTGTTTTGCATTGAATAATATCAACATCGAAACCATATCGCCATCCGTAGTCGGTTTGTTTGTTTGTTTAGTAGGGATTAAAGCCTCTTTAAGCCGAGGCACGCCTCTTTCAACCTAAGGCGAACCTTTATTGGTTATATCAGAGCGTGTAGGCCAACAAACATGAAAATAAGAATTAACTCCTTTCGGAGAATCCAAGAATAATAAGTATCCGTAGTCGGCGGTGTGCATGATGATGATATACTTGCCGCTAAAGTAGATCCATCTCACACAGAAACAGTTTGTGTCATCCACCAATCAGATCTGAGTATATTTTGGTACAATCCATCTTGACGCATTCTCGAAGGTAAAAAAATATCTAGGTCATATTACACCCACATTAAAAGTAGTTCTTATATCATTGAACATTTCAATAGCATTTCTTTATAAACACAATATAAAAGCTTGATTGTGAAATGACAAAATTGAATTTAATGAATTAATATAGTATTTTGGATTAAAAATTGAAAAATTCGAATTTTGACATATCATATCGCCTCGGAGTGTTATTTTGGCAGCCATGTTTGAATTGGACAGCTTGATCGCCATTACGACAGAGCAAAAAAAAATTGATGAATTTTCTCTTATTGTGTCTTAAACGTAGTATTTATGTGATGGGTAAGTGTACCAAAAATTATTTAAATTGCCGCTTTATCAATATCTGTAGTTACTAAAATGATTTATTTAGGGGTTATGGTGATATTAGTTTTATTAAATACAATTTATAAATCGCATTGTCGCGCGTCTTGTCCGATTATAAACATAAACCAAAACGAAGGACGATTCATAAGTGGCTGAAGCAAATAAAGCATTTTCTCGTAAGGCACTAACGCCTTCCACTTATATATCAGTCCACATTTACATATTGTCGTTTGATTTATTCAATATTTGCGATTTATCTGCTTCAGGCTAAACGATAATTCCTTGTTCTGATATTTAGTCGAGCAGTCGTCAGCCTGTTGAGATCTCAACAAGTTTGAAGTTTCTTCCAGGCTAACGAAAAGATAATTCATAAGAAAATAACACGGAAACTGATTTGTTTTGCAATAATTTTGAAATCACTAAAATAATGCGAGCTTTTAGATGTGTAGTATATGTGCCTTTTTGTAGCTTGTTATGAAAGGCATCATACTAACAACTAACTTATTCTCAACTTATTGTGTTCAGAACTTTACTTAAGTTAGTTAAGTGTCAATGATTCTGAACTCATACTAAGTTCAGTTATTTTAGTTGTTATATATGTCATAATAAGTGATAATATGTTTTATATATATACTAAATTATAGTTTTAATAAGCGATTCATAAGCAATATGAGGTTAGTCTTGAGCTTGTAATCAAAGCTGTGCCACTCATGGGCTGCCTGCCAGTTTCAGCTGTGTAGTATGATTTAATCACACTGAGTGAGAGTGTTCAGAACTGTGTTAATTTGTAACTAATAGTAATATACTTAAGCTGAGGTCTCATGTCATAGACATATGTGTGTTGGTATGAGTGTCACCACACCATCAAAACAGACTTTTCAATCAATTTGACCGTACAGGCCCATCCAAAAGGCAAAGGTGGAAAGGTACATTTTAGGAAGATCAAACACACCCAGCATCTATAGTAATAGCATTTGCATGCTGGTATTGGATGTCATTTGTGCCTATATTACAGGTGTAAAGTAGTAGAAGATGGTCTATCCATCAGTAATAAAGCAAGTAAAGACTGCTTGACCCCATACATTGAATCTAATGGAGAGCCCTGTGTAAAGTTAAAGCAGACCATCCTTATAAACACATCTTTAAAATTAGCAGTTTGTGATAAAATTAGAGTAAATATTACATTCTTTATTAACAATAAACTAGTATATCCATTTCATACAGTTATAGATGTATTGTGAATCTTTTAAACACTTAGTCCCTTCATGTATTTGTTACTTTTTTGTGTCTGGTTTACTCAAGCTTTAAGGTATCAGTATATTTGATATCCCTGTTAGAAGGGGCATCGGGCCCCAACCAGGTGCACCTATAGGTGGGGAATAGTCTGACAATCTTCAGGCCTGATGCAACGGTGCTAGGGTTCTTACTATTCAACCCAGTGCCAGTTCTACACACATTGGCCAGAATTGAAGAGGGACTTATCAGCTAGGAGACTGCAGTTTAGTTTTAGGATGTTTATATTGTGAAATGAGGGCAATGGACTTATGCTCGAAGTCTTGAAAAGTGAAGATGCACCCTGAAATAGATAAAAATATAAAAATTCCTGCAGCAAGCAGAAGAGAAAGTTGCAAGGAACATATTACTGAACAAAGCTGAAGTTTGCATGTTGGCCATTCTTTCAGGAGTGCATTATTGTTGAGTTCTCTATGATTGAAGAAAGCTGCTGCTACTACTATTATACATGGTGTTCAACTTAAAAGCAGCCCGTGAATGGAGCTAATCTGGCATATATGTATGGGAAGGTTCAGTTATGACGTAGTATAGGTCAAGGTTGTGTGATGGTGTGTAATTTTAGTGCGGGAAGGGGCGATGAACAAATGTGACGTAGGAAGAGCTAGTCAGAACCAGTTTAAATAGTAAATAAACACAACTCAATGTCTACCTGGCAACATTCAAATTGTTAATGGGGCTGCAATTATCTTGAACACCCTGTACAATTTTTGACCAACTAATATGCTATTTAAAGATTAGGCATTATGTATGCACATGACATATTTCCAACACATTTTGTAACTGGAATTCTTTCTTGTTGGCAAATTAAGTCTTTGTGTCATTATATGCTCCCTATATTGTGTACAATTTGACATGATCATATATTTTTTGTTTTCTTTTAGGTACAATGCAGAACTATCAATTTTACGACCAAGACATTGGTTGATGTGACAAACCTACCTTGATGTCATTGTTTCATAATATGTGATCAGCAACACACGAATCATTTACATGTGTGCACAACAATATATAATGTAACTCATTCTTCATTTGAATAATATAGGCTTTTGAGAGCCTAAACTATAACACATACTTTCATAACCATCATCATGGTTAAGGGAAGTGAAAAAATGGTAGAAGTAAACTCAACGTATCTAGAGTGGATTTTGGAAGCTGTACTCAAGATTAAACATCAGAAACAGCGACCAAACAAGGACAGAATAGTAAATGTGATTCGTCAGAATCACCAAGTGTCGGAAGAATCAATTGTTGAGCAGTTGGAATTTGCTGTCAGGAGTGGGCAACTGTTGCGAGTTGAAAATAATAATGACTTCACCTACAAAGACCCAGGAGTGTCTACACAGACAAAGTCATTGTCTTCTCAAACGAAGTCACTGTCTTCACAGACAAAGTCACCGTCTTCACAGACGAAGCCGCTGTCTTCTCATACAAAGTCACTTTCTTCTCAGACGAAGTCACCATCTTCACAGACAAAGCCATTGTCTTCACAGACAAAGTCACTGTCTTCTCAGGCAAAGTCTTTGTCCTCACAGACAAAGTCACTGTCTTCTCAGGCAAAGTCTCTGTCCTCACAGGCAAAGTCTCTGTCCTCACAGGCAAAACCATTGTCTTCATCAGCAAAGTCAAAAAATATTGAACTTGACAAGAAGACAGATCTTACTAAGATTGTCTTACAGTGTCTGCGAGAATCCAAGGATGCAAGAGGCCTTATGCTTAAATCAATTGAAAAATACATCAACTCAAAATTCACTGCTAAGAACAGTGATGATGAAGCACTCACAAAAAACCTTCGCATGTGTGTGCATAGAGCCGTACAGCGAGGTCGTCTGGTACAGACAGGCAAATTCATCCAGTTGCCTGCTAAAAAAGGAGAAGCTAATTCTGTTAATTTAGAAGACGCCAACTTTGATGTAATTCTGCCATTTGAACGAAACAGGGTAAGTCTTTTCTGACTTCATTACTAACAATTTATTGTAGATGTTTAGTCTGTATGTTGAACATAATGAGCAGATCAGTTAATAGAATAGCGATAATCTGTAAATTATAACAAAAATTATTCACCATGTATTGATTGATATATGTTTATAATGAGACTGTCGATGTGTTGCTCTTTTATCCTGTGAATGATGAAGGGCGTTTGATTATAAATATCGCTGTTTCTTATTTTCATGCTATGTAAAATTTGGTTATTTGTTACTGAACCGACATTATAACACTCCTGGCAGACTCGTATTTTCTCAAGTCTGACTCAACAGATGTCGAAGGGGATGCATACAGATGGTTCCTGTGAATTGTTGGTTAAAACACTCCTCACTCTACCCCTCTGGCCTCTATTTCTACTTGTACAATGTGTAACCCCAAACTCCTTAAATCACCCAGGTGGTTACCGGGCCCAAATTGAGGTGGAAAGAATAGAACCACTGTTACCTGCCACGCATGTCGTAAGAGGCGACTAAGGAGGTTGTGTGTGGGGCTAGCTACATCTCACACCGTAAAAAAACACTAGATGGCTACAGAACAGAGAGCGAACCGAGTAAATGCTGACTGAAACTGGACACATCGTTGAAGGATAAGCACCAGTGCTTCAAATGGTGCTGAAGATGTGACGTAAAACACATGAATGCTAAGGCTGCATGAATCAGATTTTCACATGAATAGAATTTATGGGAAAATCTGGTACATCGGTCTGGGTGGTGATCGAGAAAGAGAGAGACTCCTTAAATTGTTGAATAGATTCAACACCAATTTTAGTGACCTCATCCAACAGGTAGTTGCCAAAAAGCAGAAGAACATTCCCCTTATCCATCCTCAACTCACTAACAATCAATTGTGTTGATGCAAGCCTGTCTGCTCTCCTTGCTGCAAACACCTGCGTGTCCAGGACAGTAGATCCATATAAGCCTCTGAAGTATGAAAACCTCAGAAGACGAAATCCACTGATACTGCACCTGCCATTTTGGACCATCCATTGACCGACTTTCAGGCACAACATCAACCCCAGTAAACAGTCACTAGAGGGAGCAGAAACTGCATCAACCTCCATTCTCATGCTGAAAGTCCTGTATGCTATGCATTGCTCTTCAATTACCCTTCCAGGGCTTTAGCCCAGAAACCCCAGCCTGACTTCTCACTGCTAAGCACAGGCACATCAATATAAACAACATCACATGCACTATGTTGTCGAATTGTGAATTAGTCTTCCTGTTGCCTATCTCAACATTCCCTTCCAAGAGTAATGACAACATTGGGGTAATTGGCCAGAAGACCATCTATCAGGATGCATTCTTTCCCATTGAGAGCTGCAAGACCACGTTTGCAATGTCATATCATTCGTACAACATGATGTTTAACAGATAGACTATGATCAAATGTTATTCAAGATAGCAAAGCCTATCACAACACTCGATGGCCTGTCCATCAAAGGTGACTCCGGGTAGGTAAGCCCTAACTGAAATTATTCAAAGAGCGCCACAAGATAAACGCATCATCAGGTTTAGACTTCCTACACCAACACAAGATGGTATGCATGCAATGTTCTCTAATGTCTTGGAATTGACCTGAGAGTGGGACTCACTAAACCACTGCGAGATGGTATGCAATGTTTCCTGGAAGGCCTTAACATAAGCAAATGTGCCTGCATTCTCCCATGTCCCTTTCATTGGCTGGTAGCTACCTAAAGTGTTAGGAAGGATGTAGTCTGTCTCTAAGGGACACATCACCTTTATGGTCACTATCCAGTAATTTGCCATATGCATATTGTATTGTGAGTATACGGTAACTGCTAAGCAGTCTAGGATACATCCAATATTTATGAAACGGTCATAAATAGCTATAGAGCCAATCCTCGGATGCCACAGCATTCTGTAAACTATTGTTGAAATCCATCACAACCGCATCAATACCCATCTTGTCAAACTGGTGTGGTGATACTGGACACTACCTGACCCTGGAGCAGTGCTGTGGCTGGCTTAGTGCAGCATTTACATTTGTTACAAAATCAGTGTACGGTTCTCGAGTGTTATTATTATCACTAAGAACGTTTATAAAATTATGGCGATCATCCGTATCACCCTTTTCTCTCTAATTCACAAAACACTAAAGGAACCACTTCCCCTTTTCTGCATCTGCTATCAATAGGGCTTCTTGGGTCATATAAATTAGAAAGGACTGTTTAATGGTCCTCCTGTTCATTTTGCGATGAAACTGTCAGAATTGACGTAGAGACTTTCCCACAGACGTTGTGTATGAAAGCCTCTGATAACTCACTCTTTGCTTCACTGGCATACTCTTGAAAAATCATTAGTGGCCTTGTGTCGGAAATGTAGTGACTTTGTAGCAGTCTTTTTTACCAAACTGCTTTTTCAACCTTTTCATTCCATCACAGTATTTGCAAGGAGAAAGTCTTCTTTCTGGCATTCTGCCGCAATACACACTATGATATGTTGTGTGTTGAAAACAGGTTTGGACCTTCTGTGTCGCAAGGTTTTGACCATGTCAAGAAGGATATCGCAAGAGTAACTTTTCTGCGCCCTAAGGACATTCCATCAAGTAAAAGCAGAGTCGATAGTGGAGATGAGTGCGATGTCGATGAGACCATCTGTGTTCTCAGGTGCGGATGCTAAATGAGTTAGGCGTATCGTTGTGTTTACATATTTCATCCTTAATCTAGTATACTTGCATGTGCGGTTTAAATAGAATTTCATCGGAGTATCTTGTTGCAAAAATGTCCAGCGTATGTGAATCAGAGATAAAACTAATATGGACAACAGTTGTAGGCTGACAATTACATTTTTTAAAAAAATTCACATTGACTGAAAACCTGTAAATAGAAAAAAAGTGGGTTTTTATGTACATAATATATAATTACATGCTATTCCAAACTTACATTTGGAACCTTAAGTGTAAATTTTGTCACTTGCTAGAAAACTGCTACTCCACTGGTGTTATGCAGCTTTTGTTTAGAGGGAGCAGACCGGAACCGGGAAGGAAATTGGGAGGATCTGATATCTTGTGCTGACTGTGGAAATAGTGGTGAGTAGATTTAAGTTTTGAGTTGTAAGCTGTAGCTCTAGAAAAAAAGAACATTGCTGAGTTGATTGGTACAGCAGTTTGGTCTGTCTTATTCAGTAGCTAGAACACATCCTTTATTGCTTTTTTTGCTCTACAGCAAAAATAAAGAAAATATGGTTTAAGGAGAAAGTTGTTAAGGGATGAGACATATCTTCTTTTCCTTGGCCACAGACCATCAAATCAGGCAGCGGCCAACACATTAGTGGTATCTCATTGGGCAGCAACAAAATCTCTTCACCGTACTTGATCCATGTGATCATTTTTCAGTGCTCTAACTGGTACACAATGTAAAGACTATTTTCCTTGAGGGTGTGCTTGGTCCACCTATCTTTTCTCTCCTCAGTCCATTGCATGCCAGTTCTTCTAATGGTTTCTGGATCGCTTGTAAGTATGTTGTCTATATAACTCCAATGTCTACCTTTTATTACTTCACATTTCCTCCTGGTTGCACTTGTTTTTTACTCAGACATGATGTATGAAGTTATGACAGCCTTGCATTCTTTTTGTTTTCTTTGTTCAGATCACTACAAAAGCACTTAAAAGTATACAATTCTCTTGTATCCTTTGTTTGGTTTCTTTTGTTGCACATGTAAGATCTCCAAATGTTTAGATTGACAAATGCCATTGTAGCATTGCTCATTCTTTTGTTGATATTGCTGCTAATTCCTCTATCTCATGTTACTACCTTTTCAGTTATGTGAATGTATTTGTTGTTGCTAGTTTATGATTCTTTATTTTTACAAGTTTAGAGTTTCTGGTCTTTTTTAGACTTATATTCAAACCCTGGAGCGCATTTCGACAGATAATGACTCAGTATGAGTAGGTTCTACAGGGGGTCTCAGGGTTAAGCATTTGCTTTGCTTCCAAAGGTGGGTTCAAATCCAGGCAGCGCTGGTCTGATCACAAGAGGATTTTTTCCAAAGACACCTAGGATTGTGGCAAGAACTACAGAGTTTGTGCAATACTCTTAGCAGCTGGCGTGCCACTTCTGTGGAGAGAAGCCAAGCTATATGGAGTAAAACCGGTGCAATGGAGTAAACCTTTCGATCCTTTTGGTTCTACATGTGGCACTTTGAAGTCAGTATGGAGACTGACACAAACTAAAGAGGTGTACTTAATGCTAAGAAAGTACCCCCAAAGAAAATGAATTAGTGCCTTTCCCAAATGGCATTACAGACCAGTTCTGTGAAGAAGAACCATAGGCAGAGACAGTTGGGCTGGAAAGTTGTGCCTGAACAAAGGTTCGCTGAAATCAAATGAGTTAACAAACCACAGACAGGTTAAAAGATTATTATTATAGAGTATGTGCTAGCAACAAACATTTAATTAAAGTTAAATGGCAATGAGAGAGCAGACAGGCTGACTGGCTCTGCCGCCTTATCAGAGGGCCAGCCAATGGACAGAACTGACATCTTGAACGTCCTCATAGAGCATGGCCGCAGAGAAGACCTTCATCTTAACCAATCCACGTCAACTACTAGAATGCGAGAGCTGGGTTTGAAGATTGGTGTGGCAAGAAAAGAACAGTACAACAGGTATACGAGTAGGCTCATCAATCAAAATAGAACTGGTATGGTCAGTCGCTGGGCACTGTTGGTAGATATTGCGAAGGAGATTGGAGCACCAATGGACATGTCCGGAGTGCAATGAAGATATTCCAAACTGAAACTGAAATTTAATTTAAAGTTGTAGTTGCTCTGTTGTGAAAGGGGAAAAAGAAAATTTGGGATAGATAAATATATATTTACTTGTTAGGCTGCAATGTAGTTTGCAAAACTTCCTTGCATATTTTGTGTATTGGAGTTCTTAGAGTTGATTAATAAGTGATGTAGCTATTGTATAGTCACATATAGTGTTTGTAGAGATAAATACTAGTGTGTCTTTTCTTCCAGGTCATCCATCATGTTTGAAATTCTCTGACATGCTTACAGAAAGAGTTCGGAAGCTGCGTTGGCAATGTATAAACTGCAAAAAATGTTCATTTTGTGGAAAATCAGGAAAAGAGGTACGTAAAAATGAGTGTAAAACCTTGTAGTGTTGGGGAGCTTAAGTATCTCTATGATCCAGAAAGTTATACTGACAGGAGCTTTGCTTCTAGTAGGGACATGTTGAAGGATAGAGAACAGACACAATTTTATGAATAGAAGAATGGATTTCATCAGGAACATAACTTAAAAATATATTTTTAAAAGCAGTGTCTTGGGAGTGTTATTATACAGTAACCAGTGCAGGAAAATGACCCAGATCATCATACACAGGTTGGAGATTCCAAAATAAATGTTCACTAGAAATCCTGCAAATTTTTTGGCCAAAAATGATAGCAAATGTTGAGCTTTCAAAACAAACATTGGAGATCATACTTAACTGATTAGCTACTGAATTGAAAAACGGGTTGGGGCTGAATTAAATTTTGGTCCTATTTTCCCATTGCTGGTGTATGTACAAATTCAGCTGCAGTTTTCATAATTATGAACAAATTTTTATGAATACTATATAATTTTGTTGGTAAATGAATTTTCTTTAAGATCGTTCTAAAACAAATAAATCAAGGTGCTCCCAGCGGCTTATATGAGTCAATCAGTTAAAAGATGGAATTGGCATGCATGTATGTCATATGCCAGTAGGGACATTGACCAGAACAATTTCTATGGACAGCAGATGGGGGAAAAGCCCTGGATGCCCAAAGAAAACATGAACTGTGAAAAGGGAATTGAAAGAGTGTGAACTGATGTGAGAAATGATTGGTAGAAAGTTGGCAGAATGATAGCAATGGACATGTCTTGTGGAACTCTTATGTACAAAGAGAATAAGTATTGAAAAATGACAGTAATGTTAGAGAGGGTGAGATATTATAAGGGTATTAGGATACTATTTTAAAATAAGATACTGTCTAGTTTAGAAAGAATAAAAAATTTATTATAAAACAAACGTACACGTAACCCAACCAGTCTACATGCACAACTACCCTGCACATGAAACATTTTGTTGTTACTGGAACTTCAAAGGAAAAACATGCTTTCAATGCCTCATTCTTGAGACAGTGTTATACTGTCAGAGTGAGCAGTGGTTGGGCCAAAGTGATCACAATCTTACATGAGTATCTCCAAATGGAAAAGACAGATCTTAGAACACTCCATGTCAACCACTTGTTAACCAATGTGTAAACAATCCTATCAAGTCACATTTCTGAAGGACTGGATGTATTCAGTGATCTTGTAATGTGCAGCTGTAGCTCAAACTTATAAAACTACAAATGCAGACCAACACAGACACATACTTCAGTAGTGGCTCTGAAAGAATAAGATATTGCCAGAAGTACACAATGAAAACATTAAAGAACATATTGTGCTTCATGTCAAACTTATGTTTATTCCAGGATAACATGCTGTTCTGTGATTTGTGACCGTGGTCCACATGCCCTGTTGTGATCCTCCATTGCAAGCCCAAGGTGGCCCAATACTAGTTTAGCACCATAACAATTAGTTCATTAACAAAAATCTCTACCTTGTCATTTCAGCTTAAAATTATTTTTTATTTTACCCCAAAAAAATGTGTGTCATTTTGAATGATTGCCTGTATAATGTTGGTTTTTTTTTACACCCACCCCACTTTTACATCACATGGTATATAGTGTAATACAGTGTTAGGTCCGTATTTTTCATTGATCGTCAGCACATGATGTGTGATGTGGTCAACATCACTCCGGCCACCTTTACTTCCAGTGTTTTTCTGGTACCAAATTAAGGGTGGGTCGACATGAGAACCATTATGGCCTGAAAAACTCCACACTTACTGTGGAATTGAACCAGAACAGCTAGCCCAAGAAGTGAACCTAGACCACTAGCCTAAGAAGCAAGTTCACTAACATCTTCGCCCAAGTGGTTATCGATGCCCAAATATGGGGTGTAAAGAATAGAACCACTGTTACCTGCCACGCATGTTGTAGAGGCGACTAAGGAGGTTTGGCTGAAATCGGATGCGCATGTCTAAACGCGTAGAAGTCTATGCGTTGGGGCCACCAAACCAATGTGCAACGTATACACGTTCTTGGCAAAGATCAAACAAATCACAAAGTGTTTAAAATTGGTCGTAAAGAACGAACGCAAAGAAGACTAACATCTTCACTACTGCTGCTCTCTGCCTGTAGAATAGTTATCATCAGTTGATTGTGCTACTACCAAGACATGTGTCATTCTTATGACATCTTCACTATACATGTAGATATTCTGTGTACTATTAAATGCTCATATTGTGCACGCTCTAAGTAATTATTTCCAGGGTAGAATAGTTCCCCTTTATAGGCTAAACAATGTTTCTGGAAGAATGTGTTCAAGACTTAGTCATTATAAATGTCTTTGGTGTATTTAACATATATTCCTGGGATTGTAAAATTTGTGTCTCAAAACCAGTGTTGTGGTCATAGACATACATGTATTGTATAAGGTGTCAATTCAGAATGAGAGTCTGTGATCTCACACAAAGTTTCTACTATATCTCCATACTGACTGATTGGTCATGTCGGTATGATATATTGTTCATGTCCACAATTTTTGTTCCTGACCAGAAAATAATAAGAGAGTAAAAACTCATAATTCCTTAGGGAGACGAAAATAACATGTTTGTCTGTTTAAATACTATGATCTCTGAGAAGCTTTCTGGCTAGCTCTACCAGTGTTCTACAAATCATGCCAGTATTCTCTGTTTCCTTATTCTTTGCAGCAAAATAAAATAGTGAAAACTTCTATTTACTTGTGGGAGACACTGCCGATGGATATACCATTCTTTACTCAGATTGATCTCCGAGAAGAAGCAGGTTAGCACTTGAGTGTTGCACTGTGAATTTGAGAATAATGATTTCAGAAAGAATACACTAGATGCAAACAACCTGTCCCATACGGCTGGTGGTGACCCGACCCAGAACAATCTCCCAGAAAAAAGGTCTGGTGGGTGCACACTACAAGCCACTGCAACAGAGAGACACAGGTGTTGCCAGAGTGTGGTGGCTGTTGTGGGCTAAGGAGAGCAATCCCAAATAAAACACATGCAGAAATGGGATATATTGTGTCAAATAGCACAAATATCAGAACTTAAACTAATGGTAGAACATGGCTCAAATCACATTAGTTGTTCATACATGGTTATTCTAAAACAAACTCAGAAGAAAGAATAAGAAAAAACTAATTAGTGAGCCAGTCAAGATATTCATGTAGTTCTGGAAATGACCTCTTACCTCCCTAGAGGTGCTCCTTCATGTTAATAGTTTCTGGCCAATGCTATTGTAATAAACATATTGATACATTTGGGGGGGAGTCTCTCTGGCTAAGTGATGTTGTGCCTTTGCCTTGCATTCCGAAGGTTGTGAGTTCAAATCCGGTCCACTGCGTTCTGTTCACTGGTGTATTTTTCCAGGGACCCTAGGACTGTTTCCAGAACTACAGAGTTCATGCTTTGTGCAATACCCCTGACAGATGGCGTGGCATTTCTGGGAGAGGGCTGGGCCATATGGGGTAAAACCCGGTGCAATGAAGTCAATCTTTCGACTTTAGACCCTTTAGACATATTGATAACTTTCCCAAATGTTACTCTTCTCTGACTGTCATGACAGTATATTTTATCGTTGTTTATGTATAGGTGACTGGAAATGTAACTTGTGTGATCCAGAACGGGGTTCCAAGAAAGGTAAATCTTTCCTAGAGGCAGCCCTGAATTTCTCCGCTAAAATGAAGACACAGATCCAGGTCACCTCCAGGGAGAGAGTAAAGAAAGCCAAGTATGAAGTATTCAAGCCTGTTTTGTCTTATCATCTTTTCCCATTCTTCATTCAACCTCAGTCAACTACCCCCAAAGTATTTAGTTTTCTTCTGCACCAGTTAATATTTAATGTGATAGTATGTCTGCTAGCATCATACAGTCCTCCTAATTACATATGATGACATATTTGGTAGGCATCCTCAGCATCATAGGACAAGATTGACACAGACAGTGTGTTAAAGCTCACCAACCTTCATTTTCATTTCAAATTTATTAGAGTAAAAAGATTGCTATTTTTCATGTTAGTAATTTTAACAAAAGCAGCTGTCGGTTTCTCTCTCTAGCGATCATCGCCCAGACCGATGTACCAGTTTCCCATAAATTCTATTCATGTGGAAATCTGATTCATGCAGCCCTAGCATTGGTGTGTTTACGCCACATCTTTAGCGCCATTTAGAGCTCTGGTGCTTATCCTTTGGTGATGTGTCCGGTTTTAGCCAGCATTTACTGGGTTCGCTCTCCATCAGCCTTTGGCTGTCCCCAGCCGATCTGCAAGGCAGCAGGTTGATTTTCTGTTTGGGTTTACTCCCATAGCCTTTGTCTCTCTTGATGCTCCCACAAGGCAGTGGTGCTATTTGCCCATAGCTGGGGGTTTGGATATCAGGGTAAATCCACTTATATTACAAGTCGGGGGCAGACCTTGTCGAGATTTTTGTCGTGTTAACTCCCCAAGGACATTTAAAACAAATAAATATCCTGACCTAGGGGAGTCCATCTCCCTAGGCGAGCCATTGCCCCATTAGCCTTTGACCTCATGGTCAAAGTTTCCTGGTCTACACCGCTGGGAGGTGGGGGTTGACTTGTGTGTTCTGGGGGTCATCAGCAGGCTACTAATTTTCACTTTTCGCACCTCCTAAGAGACTAGCCGATCCCAACCCTGAATGCAGGTCTAAGCTCGGGACACACCTTGTAGACCGCTGTCGGTTTAAGGTATCCAGCATTGCTGTATAGGTTTTAAATAAATGGAGACACAGCATGACCATGCGCTGCTTCGCTTATTGCTGTATGTTGTGCAGGTATTTGGTTATCACAGAGCTGGTACTACAAGTACCAAATACACAGATCTTTTGAGACAATCTTGCACCTCTATATGTATGGTGACCCAGTCTTCTAATGCAACCTAGTAGCTGGAAAATATGACATGGTCGCACCTGGAGATCTGATAATATGATTCTTTCTGCACAAGAGCTGCATTTGTCACAATTAACTGTCTTCTGCGCCATACCACTTTTAGATGTATATTTTTTAGAGGAACTTTCATCCTGGAATTAACCCTTTTGCTGCTACATACTTTCTGAAGATGGATCTAAAAATAGCTACTCTTTGTTTCTAGGTCACAAACACGAATGAATGCCTGTAGCAGTGACAGTAGAAATGTATAACATGTTAACGCATCTTTAGCAGTGAATAGGGAAACCGTCTATACACGTCCATAGCAGCTAAAGGGTTAAAAGGTAGACCCTCTCTCTTACCACAACCCATGAATGTTACCTCAGCCTATGAATGGGTGTGCTTCTAATTTCAATAGTATCAAATACCTAAAATTTAAGAAATACTATTTGTTTGTTCTTTCTATCTTGTTCCTTCTATCTTTGTTTTTTTCAATCCATGCTTGGAAAGGTCCCCATATGGATGACTGCATTTATGATCAGCTTAGGGTAATTTTCAGATACACCTGGCCGAGTTCGGTTGAATCATCTACTGGGACATATATGAATAAACATTTTACCCCTGAAGTCGGAGAAGGCACGCCTGTATGGTTAGGGACACTGATATAAAGGGCAGCAGACCCTCACACAAAAATCAGACGCATAATACCAGGTGCCCTGACTATGCCTGCATTCATAGTCTTACCATCATCTGCTCTGAATAAAAATGAAACTGTCCACTCTTATTACATACATCAACATTCAAACATAACTTTAAGATCACATTAAGATAGATTATATCAATCATTTATAGATTTTATATTATATCAATAGTGTAATAATTTAACAGTTTGTTTATTATGTTCTCACATTTTTGTTTGTTTATTTGACTAATTATTTGTTTAAATTGACTTACTCTTGCCGCAATACAGGTTGTATCAAGCAACAAAACGAAAAGTTAGCAACTTCAGAGTCAGGACCATAGGCAACAAAAGGAAGAGAAAGAACACAGAGAGCAGCGAAGGGGAAGAAAATAATGCAGACTCGCAGGATGTTCTATCCCCCAGTGAGTTTGCTGCCTTCAATGGGGGTAGCAGTCTTGAAACTTTATCAATTTTGCCTGAAACCAAAAATTTGGTGGATGGACTGTCTCGCTTTTTCACCCCTTCAAACAAGCGGTTATCACGTGTGTCTCTCAGTGCAATTCAGCCTCCCCTAATAGACTTATCTTCTAGTAAAGACATTGAGGAAACTAACAACAAATGTAAACTGAAAGCAAAACCACCTCGCTCAGTATCATTAAAATCTCACCCTAAGACAACACACAGTAAAAGTCAACAAGCAGCCACTAAGCTTATCAAGCGTTCTAAATTGGTGCAGGCCACCAGTGGACGCAGAAAAAGTGAGGGACCTCCCCTAAGTGGACAGCTTCGTGGTCTTTTTGATGGTCTGTCAGAATTTTTCAATGCAACAGGTGAGCGCAAGAGGACATTACCGGTGTACAATCCATATAAACAGAAAAAACATCCCTTTCAACATTTCTCTAATTCAGCAAACAGCTATTCCTTGTCCTCTTCCAATCATTGCTCCTGGGATTCCCCTAGGCAACACTTATGTGATAAACCTGGTGCTGGTTTGAATGTGTGTATAAGTGACAGCTATGCTAGTAGCAGATGCGGACCACAGTCTGCCCCATCATCGGCAAGGCATGAGCTTTCTTGGTGGGATGAAATGAAGTACCTGATGCAGATGACACTGGAAGAGTTTCATCAGTATGGGGCACATCCAACAGATGCTCGAAATAGATGTTGGGCTGCTCGAGGACAGAGGACATGGTTCTCTCGTGGGAGAGGTCGTAGCAGGGGCGGGAGCGGCAGAGTATTCAGGGGTAAGCTTTCGTCCCACTACCCATCATTCCTGATACTACACCCTTCTGTGACTGCAAGCGTGTGTGCATGTGTGTCTGGCAGCAATCATCCCAACCTGACCATGCCACAAGTCCATCTTTATTGTGACCATGTTCATCCCACTTCTACGTGTATCACATGTTAAAGATATCCAGTACTTCATCTGAATATATACTAGCTTAATACATATGTGTACAGTGCACCACAATGTCCTCTTTAGCTCACGCTGTGTTGAAACTTTGAGACAGGTAATAAAAACTGTTATCCGTTAGATTAGCTTTTGAAAACATAGTTATTTTGTGATAAATTCAGCATCAGTAAATTGATTCAACATGATATATAGATTCTCAAGTCGGAAACATTAAACCCGGACATTGGTCTGCTAGAATTATTTAGATATGATGTTATTTTAATGGCTTTGTTTGCATTAGATAATCGGGTAATAATTCAGGAACTTTACTAAATACTAACAAAACCATCGTCAGTCCATTTATAATCACAAGCACTGATTGATTTGTAGTCTAATATCTCATGGCAGGTTATTGATTGATCCCGTTTTAATATTTTTCTAGATTCGATTGATTTGTAGCCTACTCAATTACAGCCATGTGCTTTATTTGCAATTCTATACTTCATTCAGTACAGCTAGTTTATTTAACTACTAATATTTCACTATAACTATATACATCCTAATATATTACTAGTCACTTACTACCAGTTGCAGATTTACTAATCTCCTCTCTGCTCTGCTGTTTCTCATACTAATTTATAGATACCTGACTTGCATGTACCCTCCCCTTTGTTCAAAGTTGGTCCCGCAGTGTTTTGTTTGTGTGTGTGGATGACTGAATGGCAGCTTCTTTTTTTGTTAACACGTGACCCACTTACATGTATCTGTGTAACCAATTATAGACAACAAGCAGTTAACAATTTGTATGCTATCATTCATTAGATGTAATCATATAAATAACATCAGTTAACTTCTGTGTAAGTCTACATACTCAATGCTTGCATTTGCTGTCATATTTAAAAGATAGTATCATTAAGATTTTATGTAGATTATACATATAAGAAGGGGTGTGACATTCAGAATGGTGTCCCGTATCTTCCAGATACTGTCCGTCGAAGCGGCATGGTGTTACCATCATACGTCACAGAGGAAGACATTGCTCTGTTCAAAGAAGCTCAGGAAAAGGCACAAAAGGACCTTGATACGGTAAATAAAAAAAAATAAATGTTGTAATATATATATATGTAAAGAATAGAACCACTGTTACCTGCCATGCATGTCGTAAGAGGCGACTAAGGAGGTTTGGCTGAAATCGGATGCATGTGTCCTAAACGTGTAGAAGTCTATGCGTTTAGGGGCCTACCAAACCAATGTGCAACGTATACATGTTCTTGGCAAAGATCAAACATATCACAAAAGTGATTAAAATTGGTCGTAAAGAACGAACGCAAAGAAGATATATATATCTACGTCCTAGAAAATCAACGACTCGTTTACTGTGGTTGATGTCTACGTCCTGTAAAGGATATGCTACGATTTTCATTTCAGGCTAGAACTAAACTATGAATTTTTGCAGAGAACAACTGCTAGTATATTTAAATATACTAGCAGTTGTTCTCTGATAGTACTTATCCTTTACAGGGCGTAGACATCAACCACAGTAAACAGTCGTGATTTTCTAGGCACCACTTATAGGTTCAGTAGTCTGCCATTGCTTTCTGAATGGTGAAAAATTAGATTTTTACTTTTCGTAAAAATCCCACAGAAACAAATTTGTTTCAAACTTGCCCACCTTGGGGTTTGAACCAGGTATGCTTGGGTTCGTGATCGAGCTCACTACCGCTTGAGCTACAGACGCTCACTAGTTCTAGTATAAGTATGTTTAATGAACCAATTTAGAGGATGTTGTTGCAGATTTCCTTTGAGTTATCTAAAATGCAATGTGTGGAGGTGACCATACATAGTTTTTTTTAATGAGAAGTTTGATACGTCTCAGTAGGCTCCTGTAGAATCTCATCATCAACTGGCATGTCCCATGCAGAACATCACTTTGACAGCCTACCTGAAAAGCTCGCGTCTCTAACAAGTTCTCCCATATCTTCTCTCTCACGATCGTTCTTAGGTCCTTTTTATCATTCTAATGTGATATATAAACAGCCAAACATCAAGAACTCAAATTCAAAACAAACACAGGAAAAACAAAAATTATGACAAACAGTGAAATCCAACAACCAGTAATGTTAGAAAATGAAACACTGGAAAGGGTTGAGCAGTTTACATATCTTGGTAGCGTACTGACACTAAATGGTGGCACAGAGGAAGATATAAAATCACGTCTAAGTAAGGCCAGAACTGCTTTTGCCAGAATGAAACCAGTATGGAAGTCCAAAATCTACAATAGGACCACAAAGCTTAAACTCTATAAAAGCATTGTTTTGCTCTACGGATCGGAGTGTTGGAGGATGACCAAAGGAGATACTAGCAGGCTGTCAGTTTTCCACCACTCTTGTCTTCGCAGAATCTTGGGAATCTTTTGGCCAGTAAAATATCCAATAACCAACTACTCCAAGACACAAGACAAGAGGCAATGAATGACATACTCAAAAAGAGAAGATGGAAATGGCTCGGACATGTTATGAGAATGAGACAAGAAATGCCTGCAAGGATAGCCCTCACTTGGACACCAGAGGAAAGAGAAAGAAAGGCAGACCACGGACAACATGGAGGCGCATGATGGAAGAGGAACTGGACACCGCATCTCTGACGTGGGGCTCTGCGCTGAAGGTTGCACGGACAGGAGAGCATGGAAAGTCCTTTCTGAAGCCCCATGTGTCACTAGGCATGACGGGATTAAGTAAGTAAGTAAACATCAAGAACGGATGTATGTGCACAACCTTCAGTACCTCTTGGAGCTCAGGTGCTTATCTTCTAACATCATTCATCATCATCAAATAGCTTGTCCTGAGCAGAACCCCAATAGTCTCCGGAATTTCTCTCTCTCATAGGCCAGATGTCCTGCCTCTGCAGCCGTCATGTTCAAACCATCAGTTACATCCTGAATCCATCTTCTCCGTGGTCTTCCTCTTCTTCTCTTTGCTGGTATGCTTCCTTCGTGATGTCCAAAATATTTCAATTTCCTTTTTCTTATTTGTAGCATCAGCCAGTTTTCTTTGATTTTGAGTTCTTTCTGGATAGATCTATTTGTTCTCATCTCTATCCAAGATATACGGAGGTCTCTTCTGTAACACTTATATTCGAAAGCATATATATGTTTTCCACTGCTTTATTAAATGTCCATGCTTCACACCCATACGTTGCCACTGGAAATATGTATGCTCTTAGTATTCTGATCTTTGAATCCAGTAAACGCTGGCTGAAACCGGACACATCACCGAGGATAAGCACCAGAGCTCCAAATGGTGCTGAAGATGTGACGTAAAACACACCAATGCTAAAGCTGCATGAATCAGATTTCCATATGAATAGAATTTAGGGGAAGGTCTGGTACATCGGTCTGGGCGGTGATCGAGAGAAAACAGAAGAGTTTCAGATTTGTGAATCCTACTCGCTTACCAGATTGAGAGAGATGGGTGTCAATATTGGTACAGCCCGTAAAGAGTGGCATACCAAAATGCAAAGACACTAATTAATCAACATCGAACTGGCGTGTTAGGCCGCTAGACGCTGCTGGATTTGTTGAGGCGGAGGTCGAAGCACCTATGGACATGTCCGGAGTGCTATGATGATAGTCCTCTGATAACTGATTCTGTCCATCTGTCTACCATATTTTTGTCTCCTCCCATTATAATTTCTTATTCGTTTCATATATCGGGCATCCAGTATTTATATTCTATTATTCCTGTTAATTCATTTATTTGTTTGTCAATTGCTTTTGTATATTTTCTTTTCATTGTTTTGATTTCAATGGATCTCTCACCCGAGTGGTTACCGGGACCCAAATTTGGGGTGTAAAGAATAGAACCACTGTTACCTGCCACGCATGTCATAAGAGGCGACTGAGGAGGTTTGGCTGAAATCGGATGCACATGACCTAAACGCGTGGAAGTCTATGCGTTTAGGGGCCTACCAAACCAATGTGCAACGTATACACGTTCTTGGCAAAGATCAAACATATCACAGAGTGATTCAAATTGGTAGTGACGAACGACAAAGAAGAAGAATGGATCTCTGATTATCCACGATTCTTTTGCTATCCTGCATAAAAAATTTTGTATGCACTAGCTGTTTTATAGATTTTCCATCTTCCTGGTCTACATAGGTAGAAGGTATGTTCTGTGAACAATTATGTTTATTAGCATATGGAGCTATCCTCTCAGAAAATTTAACATAGACAAACAAGATCATTGTTCATAGTTCATAAGTATGGTTCCAACTTCACTGCAATGGGTTACCCCATAATTGCTCCGTTCCTGTGCCAATGAAAATCACACGGAATGCTAACAACTGTGAAATCTTTCCTGTGTAAACTAATTCCAGAATGAAACAGCCGAATACCACCACAAAAAGCAACCTGCACCGCATAAAATGCATATGGCCATTGCTAATGTAGCAACACAAAATTGTTCATCACTTGAATTGCAATTCTTGTCGAAGGAACATCAATCATGACAAAATCCAGCTTTCTGCACTCGCAATATAACTGCATATGGCAGATTGAGCGTGTTCGTCATAACCGCTGTCCGCCATTTTCTGAATACACACAACAAACGCACGGTTGGTTGACACAGCAAAAAGCATTCCATGTAACAGTCATAGCTTACAGTGTTGCTCAAGCACTAACTCAGTAGCTCGGCAAACGAAACCAGAAAATACCAGACCAAACATGAAAATGCACTTGCAAAGTGTGTTCAGAATCAAACAGTTCTGACTCTGAATGGCCATTCCGCCATTGCTGGCCAGATTTTCTACAAGATCATTGAATACCACAGAAATTATATTTACAAAAAAATGTGTTGAATTCCTGCTATAACCACTATTTCAACATTCTTGTTCCAAGTGCAAAATATGACATCAACTAATTCTACACTGTCTACTCTAGGCTGTCTTCATTAGCTGTCCATGAGGCTCAGATCTGTCTGACCTCATCTACTATTCTTGGCAGGTGTTTATTTGGTATTCCCATTCTATAGCTGAATCTCACTTATACAGGGTGTTCAAGATAAAAGCGGCCCCAGTGACAAATCAAAAGTTGCCAGTTACTGATTGCGCTGTGTCTATTTACTATTTAAATCGGTTCTGACTAGCTTGTCCTACATCACATTTGTTCATCGCCCTTCCCTCACTACAGTTACACACCGTCACACAACCTTGACCTATACTACGTTATAACATAACCTTCTCATTTTTATAAACATATGCCAGATAAGCTCCCTTGACGATGATGCTTCCTTAACGATGAGGCTGCTTTTATCTTGAACACCCTGTAGCTTTAAAAAAAAATGTAGTTACACTATTAAAAGCAAATTCACACATTTCAGCAATTCTTTTAAATTGTACTGTTTATATAACATTGTTGAACAGCTATCTTTTGTCTCAACTTTATATTTGTTTCAGTTCTCTTGTGTCTCACAATTGAAATAAAATGTCATGTACTTTTCAGACTCAGAGTCAGCCACCACAAGAGCCTCGATCTTGCACCCCACATCAGTTAGATAGGGCAGATACCCCAGATATTAAGCCTATTTTGGAACTGCCACGATACCCACCATGCATAGAACTAGGCCAATATGAAATACAAACCTGGTACTCATCACCTTATCCTCAGGAATATGCCAGGTAATTTATTTTCACAAATTTTTCACATTTTTGCGGTTACTACTTGGAATATGAAGATTTTACCCTTGCATTTCTACTATTTTGTCCATGATTAATGAGAAGTGTCTGGCCGATTGGACTAGAACGCAGACTCCCATTCGGGAGACCCGGATTCAATTCCCGTTAACGCCAAGGAGTTTTGTTCTGTGGGGCATAAAAAATCCTAACCTGAACAGTTTCATTGTGGCTGTACTAGCCATGCGACCATTAAATTAATAAGGCTCATGTCCCTCCTCTCCTACACAACAATGAAAAGTGGTATTACACTGGCAGTAAAGACAGTTTTATGGCCATAATATGGCTTTCTGGAATCCTAATAATTAGGACAACTTAACATGTCCAACTCTCAGTTATTTCTGTGAAATATCCAAGCAGATGGTTGCCATAATATAAACACAGATTTCAAACCTTCATTGCATTGTGTGTATCTTATTTCCTGTTCATGCTAGTCATCATCAAATAGCTTGTCCTGAGCAGTACTTTGCCACCCCAACATTCCTCCGGAATTTCTTTCATAGGCCAGATGTCCTGCCTATGCAGCCTTCATGTTCAAACCATCAGTTACATCCTGAATACATCTTTTCCTTGGGCTTCCTCTTCTTCTCTTTGCCGGGATGCCTCCTTCCATGATGGTCTTCTCCAGTCCTTCATGTTTTTTATATGTCCAAAATATCTCAATTTTCTCTTTCGTATTTGTAGCATCAGCCAGTTTTCTTTGATTTTGAGTTCTTCTGGATAGATCTTTTTGCTCTCTTCTCTGTCCAATATATACGAAGGACTCTTCTGTAACATTTATATTGAATAGCACATGTTTTTCCACTGCCTTATTAATGTCCATGCTTCACGCCCATATGTTGTCACTGGGAATATGCATATTCTTAGTATTCTGATCTTTGCTTTTCTATCAGTTCCGTTTCATACTGTTTTTAGTGTTTTTGTAAACCCATGTTTGTTTTTCTTTTAATTTCCTTTATCCCATTTCCGTCTGTTGTTAGCAGTGAACCAAGATATTCAAAACTTCACATTTTCTACTATCTCTCCATTTATAAAAATATCTTTTGTTATGTTTGTTTTATCTGTTGTCATTATTTTGATTTTTGCCACATTGAGATATAGATTTTGTTTTCGCATTTTCTTGCACTTCCTCTAATAATTTCTCAATCCCTTTTTCTGATGTTGACAGTGACGCACCTAACGTCTGTCTATCTTAGTTTGGTATTTCTCTTCCTCCAATTATAAAAGGATCGTATTTTTCCCCACTATCTTCTGTAACATTCCTCAGGATGTTTTCTACATATATGTTAAACAGACAAGACGACAATATGCAATCTTGTCTGACGTCCTGCCTTATGTCAAACCAATCTGCTGTATCATCACATGTTCTTAAGCCGCCATTTGATCACTACAAAGTTCTTATGATCTGTATTAAATATAATTGAAATTCCATTTCTTATATTATTTTCCACAATTCCTGATGTTCTACACAATCAAATGCCTTTGAGTAGCCAATAAAGCATGAGTATAGATCTATATTATACTCTCTAGACATGCAGGTGCTTATGATAATGAAAGAGATGACTTCAAAGACGCCTATTTTTATTGTCTTCATTTTGTCTTGTTTAAGGAGCTACATTGACTCCTTTATCCCAACATCTATTCAGCAATGGCTAAGCTGCCAGCAAGTCTCTCATTCATTTGATATTCATTTCTCATCAATATCTATTTTTGAAGGAATGCTTCACGCTAAATGTCTATATTAATCAAATATCCATTTTTGAAGGAATGCTTCACGCTAAATGTCTATATTAATCAAATATCCATTTTTTAAGGAATGCTTCACGCTAAATGTCTATATTAATCAAATATCCATTTTTTAAGGATTGTTTCTCTAAATGTCTATATTAATCAAATATCCATTTTTGAAGGATTGTTTCTCTAAATGTCTATATTAATCAAATATCCATTTTTGAAGGATTGTTTCTCTAAATGTCTATATTAATAAAATATCCATTTTTGAAGGATTGTTTCTCTAAATGTCTATATTAATCAAATATCCATTTCTGAAGGATTGTTTCTCTAAATGTCTATATTAATCAAATATCCATTTTTGAAGGATTGTTTCTCTAAATGTCTATATTAATCAAATATCCATTTTTGAAGGATTGTTTCTCTAAATGTCTATATTAATCAAATATCCATTTTTGAAGGATTGTTTCTCTAAATGTCTATATTAATCAAATATCCATTTTTGAAGGATTGTTTCTCTAAATGTCTATATTAATCAAATATCCATTTTTTAAGGAATGCTTCACGCTAAATGTCTATATTAATCAAATATCCATTTTTGAAGGAATGCTTCACGCTAAATGTCTATATTAATCAAATATCCATTTTTGAAGGATTGTTTCTCTAAATGTCTATATTAATCAAATATCCATTTTTGAAGGAATGCTTCACGCTAAATGTCTATATTAATCAAATATCCATTTTTTAAGGAATGCTTCACGCTAAATGTCTATATTAATCAAATATCCATTTTTGAAGGAATGCTTCACGCTAAATGTCTATATTAATCAAATATCCATTTTTGAAGGATTGTTTCTCTAAATGTCTATATTAATCAAATATCCATTTTTGAAGGATTGTTTCTCTAAATGTCTATATTAATCAAATATCCATTTTTGAAGGAATGCTTCACGCTAAATGTCTATATTAATCAAATATCCATTTTTGAAGGATTGTTTCTCTAAATGTCTATATTAATCAAATATCCATTTTTGAAGGATTGTTTCTCTAAATGTCTATATTAATCAAATATCCATTTTTGAAGGATTGTTTCTCTAAATGTCTATATTAATCAAATATCCATTTTTGAAGGAATGCTTCACGCTAAATGTCTATATTAATCAAATATCCATTTTTGAAGGATTGTTTCTGTAAATGTCTATATTAATCAAATATCCATTTTTGAAGGATTGTTTCTCTAAATGTCTTTACTAATCAAATATTATTTTCTCAACAGTCTGCCAAAACTTTACATATGTGAATACTGCCTCAAGTATATGAAGAGTCGGAGCGGTCTTCAAAGACATTTTGTAAGTAATCATAAAGATATATTTGTCTCCAATCTTTTTTTTTTTTTTTAAGTGGGGAAACTTCAGTAAATCATGGTAATAATAGGTGAATGAGTGGGGGGAAGTTACATACTATACCATTGAGAGAGAGCATCACACAATCCCATCAGTTGTCTCTCTTCTGCTTCATTTCCAGTTCAAACCTAACATATGTATCTGGTTGTGGTCCACCCTAGAAATCACCATGTCTTGTACATGGCTGTTATTCATCTACACCTAACTATATGAATTTCTGGTTGTCCAGGACATATTTTTTCAACTAGTACTGTAGCTTGAACTCATGATTTCCTCAGTTTATTATGTAATGTTAGGCTCTCAGCATGTTGTACCACTAAGGAACACATCATTTGTTTGATGCTCTAGAGTGGTTGTTCAAGCCTAAGTATTCATTAATCGTGTAGTTATTCTTTGTTCACCTTGAGCATGGATGCTTGCTACATTTTGTCAGAGTTTGTAATGGGGGCTGCAATAACTGCAACTTGCAACCAAACATACTTGTAATCAGCACCACATTTACTTGTAATCCACACCACATTTTTGGGACACGATACATCTCTCTTGTGCACTCGCTAACTAGAATGAAATAGTGCAGCAGTCTGTTACCAGGCTCACGACTTTGAGGTAAGGTGGTGTCTTGGTCACCTTTGGTTCTCTAATGTTGACTTGTTATATCATTTGTTGTCTCTTAATCGCTCATCAATACCTGATGCCAGAACACAGGTTGAGATATGCTGTCACTTGGAATATGTATGCTCTTAGTATTCTGATCTTTGTTTTCTTATCAGTTCCATTCCATACTTTTTTAGTTGTTAAATTCTTTGTACGGCCATCTTTGATCTTTTAATTTCTTTCACCCCATTCCCATCTTTTGTTAGCCGTGAACCGAGACTGTTCACATTTTCTATTTTCTCTCGGCTGGTAAACATATCTTTTGACACCATTGTTTTATAGTACTAGGTAATTGACCTCACCTACCCTAAAGATCACTGGAAAATAGCTTGATCACTCCTCAAAATTTGCTAATTTTTAAAAAATAGGAAGCAAGCACTGTATCTCAGTACAGCAGATACACCACCCAAAATGATGTAACATTTACCCTTGATTAATATGTTTTCACAGGAAAAATGTGATCTCCGACATCCGCCAGCAGATGAAATCTATAAAAGTGGTGAGCTATCAGTTTTTGAGGTGGATGGTCAAACAAGTAAACTTTATTGTCAAAACCTCTGCCTGCTGGCCAAGTTGTTTCTCGATCACAAGACATTGTATTATGATGTTGAACCTTTCCTCTTCTATGTCCTGACAGTTAATGATGAATATGGCTCACACGTTGTTGGTTATTTTTCTAAGGTGAGTTACATTTAAAAAAGGATGTGAATTTTCTAATTTGTATTACTAATTATTGAGAAACATTGCTAGAGATATTTTTTACTTGTGGATGAGAGCAAGCTGGAAACCAGTACTGCCCATTATCAAAGATGATGATGGATTGAGCAACATAATTAGACATGGATATGACTTGAATACACAGGAATAGAAGAGTGGGGGGGACCTAAGAATATCTGGTGAAAAAACAGAAGAAATCAATACAGTTAGAAGTCTCTTGACCAGAATTTAAGAAAATGTCACAAAATAGAAACTGGTGGAGAGCAACAGTTGCTGTCCTATGTTCCATTGGGAACAAGATGGTTTAATGGTAATAGTATGTATTTTCTGGGTCCATACCCTGTAGCGTCGCAGCGGGTGAACCTAGTTACGGTTGAACGTGTAAATACTCAGTTCATCGCCATTCTTTTAAATGAGAGCTGCTCAGAATTTGTATTAGTTGCTTATTGGTTCTTGAAGGCTTTCACCTTTAGGTAACAATCAGGTGGGCACTACACTTTGATGTTAACCAAAAGGATGAGAAGCAATGTTAAAAGTATGATGAAAAAAATGATATTGTTCGTTAGAGAACTGTTATTCATTTTCATCATCATTTTACTGTTTGTGTTTTGTATCATGTGCATGACTAAGTGGTTAGAAAATTTGCTTATAGTGAAAATTTAACAGTCTATGGAAGACACTAGAAGAGAGGTCTACAGACACATGTTCAATCCAAACCTCATTGACGACAACAACCACCTTACAAGGAGATATCAAGCTCCATTTTCAACTCAACCCAACACATACCACTTAATAATCACATGAACACAGTTCAACCACAACACACTCCAAGTGTTGGATGATGTCAGGAAAATTCTACTTCCTCCAAGACTATATAAATGGAACACATTATATGGAACAAAGCAACAACTAACACGTGCAGATACCACTATATAACATTGATCTTGCGATCACCGCCCAGACTGATGTGCCAGACCTCCCCATAAATTCTATTCATGTGAAAATCTGATTCATGCAGCCATAGCATTGGTGTGTTTTACGTCACATCTTCAGCACCAGTTGGAGCTCTGGTGCCTATCCTTCGGCGATGTGTCCGGTTTCAGCCAGCGTTTACTCGGTTCGCTCTCCGTTCTGTAGCCATCTAGTGTTTTTTACGGTGTGGGGTGGCTAGCCCACGACCAACCTCCTTAGTCGCCTCTACGACATGCGTGGCAGGTAACAGTGGTTCTATTCTTTACACCCCAATTTGGGCCCTGGTAACCACTCGGCGTAGCATTGATCTGAATGACAAGAACCACTGGATCATTCAAGAAATATCAATGGGTTCCAAGCTTGGAGCTGATTCTGAAGGCAGTAACATCAGCACTTGTGACTTTCATCTTTTGGGGCCCCTCCCCAACCACTCCCACCCTCCCCACATACACACACCGCGAAAATAAAATTTTTAATAAGAGTTAAATACTGTACATATATTTATAACTTGATGGTGTTTAAATAGACACATGTTCTCAAAGACATTTTGTATCAATGTAAACATATCCTAATTTACATCTGTCTTCAGGAAAAACATTGCCAGCAAAAATATAATGTATCATGTATAATGACCATGCCCCAGTATATGCGGAAAGGTTACGGCAGACTACTTATTGACTTCAGTAAGTATTTTAACGCAGAAGAGTAAATTTTGTGCTAGTTAATGGGAAATAGTTTTTGTATATATGTGAATAGAAGTAATAATATAGGATATATTGTGACTAGTTCGATTGTACTTTGGCTCAGCTTTTATTTAGCGTGTGATTGTTGTTTGTTGTTCATTTTTGGGCTGGCATGGGGAGTCGGAGCAGAGTTGGGATCAGCTTTGTTCTTAGGTTGATGCTAGTATTCAAGCTAGATACTTGGAGTCGCTAACTACAAGTATCTTCAGTCACTATCTTCAATCACAACAGTCAAGGAACTAAAGATGGACTGGGAAGGGAGTAGTCTCCTTCGGTTTCTCTGCGGCTGTATTTTTTTCTTCTTTCCTCTATTCCCTTTGTGCTTTTCAGAATAGAGTTCAGTGAATGATAATATTTCTTGCATAATGCCGTTAAATAATACAGAAGATTAGGTTGTATTTCAGGAAAAGAAAACAGACAAATAAAGAAGATCTAGAAAAACTAGTAATAAACAAAGAATTGCGCTGGAAATAAAAACGGATCGTATAAAATAATTAGGACACAAAAAGATGTGACACATTGATAAAAACTTTATTAGAGGGAAAAGTTGAAGGTCAGCGAACAAGATAAAGACCAAAACAGAAGCGGGAGGAAACATCAAAAGGTGGCGAAATTATAGCCTGCAGAGTGCAACATCAAAACAAGAGATGGGATGTTGAACATCAGAGCTGCATCTCAACTCTATATGTCCTTAATTCTATTTGGGTTCCCTCTTTGCACAGCCTACATGATGCACCACATGGAGGTGCTTGAGTGGTCTTCTGCTATCAGTTAGATATGCTCAGGGACCTTAACAGTGAAATGAGATGAATCCTAGGGTTCACACAAGAACAATGTGGCTTACTTCTCTTAGAACTTAATAAGAAATGTGTTTAGTATTTGAAAAGTTATGTGTATATAAGTTATTTTGAATTATGGAAAATCTGGCCAACAATGGCGGAATGTTGGAGGGCCATTCAGAATCAGGACTGTTCGATTCTGGACACGACTTTGCTAGCGCATTTCCACCATGTTTGTTCGGGTATTTTCCGGTTTCGTTTGCGAAGCTACTGAGTTAGTGCTTGAGCAATGCTGTGAGCTATGAATGTTACATGGAATGCTTTTTTGCTGTGTCAACCGTCGCTTTGTTGTGGGTATTCAGAAAATGGCTGACATTGGTTATGACGAACTGACTCAATCTGCCTTATGTAATGATATTGCGTGTGCAGAAAGCTGGATTTTGTCGTGATTGATGTTCCTTTCGACATGAATTGCAATTCAAGTGATGAACAGTTTTGTGTTGACACTTTAGCGCGACCATATGTATTTATGCCATGCAAGTTGCTTTTTGTGGCGGTACTGTACGGCTGTTTCATTCTGGAATTAGTTTACACAGGAGACAGTTGTTAGCATTTAGTGTGATTTTCATTGGCACAGAAACGGAACAATTATGGGGTGACCTGTTGCAGTGAAGTTAGAACCGTACATATGAACTATGAACTATTTTGAATTATCCACTTTTATCATGCAGGTTATCTATTGACAAGGAGGGAAGAGTGCACTGGGTCACCGGAGAAACCATTGTCGGCATTAGGTGCTGTCAGCTATAATGCATATTGGCGCAGTGTCATTTTGGAACAACTTCATGCAATAACTGACAAGGCTGTGAGCATCAAAAGTAAGATATTATTGTTGTATGACCTCTATCTGTGTGTGTGTGTGTACATGCATGTTATTTAATATTTTGGCGTTTGTTTTCTATAACAACAAATAACACCTTCATGCATTAATATATATCCATAGCAACTCTCTTGTTGCAAATCATTTATTGGTAAGAAATGCATGGTACTGTTCTGGCTCTCCACGACAGAAGAGGCAACTGTTCCCAACCAGTCTCATCCATCTCTGGAGAATAGTAAAGCTTCAGATATAGAATTGGGCGACTTTCAGTTTGGAATAAACAGCAAGAATTTCCTGCAGAATTGAATGGGACAACAGGCAACATTTGTGTTTACAATTAAATTTCCAATGGTGAAAAAATACTGCCACGTCACTATCTAAAGAAACCGAAATAAACCAACTAACCTATTGGTTCAACAGTGAAAGACAGAAAAACTATGGATGGTTCTCCAGACAAAAAAAAACATCATCATGGAAGATTTTGTCCAGAAAGTAGTAAAATAGGAACACACAAATACATACAATGATATTAGCATGCAAAGATAAAATATTTGTTATGGTGTTGTACCTGTTAGTTATAACCAAATAGGAGAGAATCCGCTCTTTTACGAGACTGCTACCTGCACCTAGAGAAGACAAGAAACTTTATAATTATGGTTGTCCATGGTAAAGTGATCAAGCCTGAAAGTCATGGGTTCAAATCCACACAGCATTGTTCGATTTACATGAAAATTTTGTTCTCACAAAGATTCTTAGGATTGGTGCCGAAACTATGGAGTTGGTGTTTTGTGCAATACTCTTGACAGATGACATACTATTTCTGTGGAGAGTGGCCAAGCCATATAGGTATTGAAAAATGAAAATCGTGGCATATCCTTTACAGGACGTAGACATCAACCACAGTAAACGGGTCGTTGACTTTCTAGGCACTACTTACATATTCAGTAGTTTGCCATTGCTTTCTGAACGGAGAGGTCTATTTTTACCTTTTGTAAAAATCCCACAGAAACAAATTTGCTTCCAAACTTGCCCACTGTGGGGTTTGAACCAGGTACGCTTGGGTTTGTGATCGAGCTCACTACCGCTTGAGCTACAGATGCACACAGGGATTATCATATAGGGATTACCTTTTATAAAAGATAAGCACCGAAAGGTCTGGATGGCTCCTAGTGATTAGCAGTAGTATAGTCAGCAACAACATGTATGAGTGGTACCTAGAAATTCAAGGTACCTTTGCCTTGCTAGTCGAAGGTCGTGGTTTCGAAACTGGATCGCTGCCTTTTGTTCACGAGTGCAGTTTTTTCCAGAGACCCTAGGATTGTTGCAGGAGCTACTGAGTTTGTGCTTTGTGCAATGCTTTCGGCAGGTGGCATGCCATTTCTGCGGAGAAAGACCGAGCTATATGGGGTAAAACCCGATGCAATGAGGTCAATCCTTAAAGAAAGCGAAAAATAAAAAGAGAGAAATGTATGAAATTTTTAACAAGTTATAATTCATTTCTTGTTACTGTCATTGTTAAAATATATGAAATTAGCTATTGAATCTAGTTGACATTTGGAAGAGATAACCATGAGAATTAATATGGATCTCCTGTAACATGCTTGTCTGCATTTTCTTTCTGATCACAGAACTCAGTGAGAGAACGGGCATGTGCCCTCTTGATATATTTCAAGCACTGAAAGATCTGCATTTCTTGAAGCATTACAAGGATAGGTATGTTTGTTATAATAAAGCTTTATCATTTTCAGATTAGAACAAGTTATCAGTCTGAGCCTCAGAACAGGATGACACAATCAACTCAGCAGCCAGATGCATACATAAATTCAAGATTAGCAATTCAGCCATGTTTGCATGTGGACAAACACCCCAGAATGCAGAGCACATACTTTCAAGACTGTTCCATATATGGTATACTAAGACAGACTGGCCTAGTGAAACAACACTGAAAAAAAACCTACATAAACTGGGAACCACAAAAGACCATGACTTTTATACAAGAGACATTACAGATGTAGATAATATTTCAAACCAATGAAAGGGTGGACCTTCATTTTAATGTGAGTAAGCGCCTGGGCTTGAAGGGGAGCAAAGATTAGTAACACTAACCTGCAAGCCATGTTATAAGAGACGACTGAGGTATGGGCATAGGGAAACTACCGTAGTAAATAAAAAGCGCTGCAGAAATTGGATGTGCTGGCCTACCTGTAGACGCATAACTGGCACAACGTCCAATCGCTCTTAGGCTCGAGTCACATACAAATCACAGAGTAGTTAACAAGTGGTCGATATGGAACTTTCAAAGAAGAAGAATGTGAATAAGAATAGCTTCATGTACTAAATACTCCTTGAGCTAAACATTGATCCTTGTAGCCAACTTATTGTAGCATTTCTTCCATTGCAAGCTTAAGTATGATATTCAAGTCATTAATTGGTTGCTGAACTAATGTCACAGCACTCCGGGCAGACCCATAGGTGCTCAGTCTACCCCAACATATGTAGAAGATATTCTTATTGATGAGTCCGGGCTGTCGGTTAACCACACTCCTTTCTTTACCTTGTGGTATATTCTAGAAAACTGTTAGGTCCATATTTGTATTTCTCTCTCTCGCGTTCCCGGCCTAGGCTGATGAACCAACTTTTATCATGAATTTTACCGTGTTTTTAAGGGACTCAGTTTCTCCGTCAGCTTCTTGCAAGCTCTGTGTTTTTAGACCAGGTTTCTTTTCTTATGCCTGCTATCAGCTGACAATCTTGCAGAACATGTTCTGCCGTCATGTCCGCCTTTTGCAGGGCACGGCTAGTTGTGCCAATATTTGTATTTCACCAACAACACATGATGGTTGATGTGGTCAATATCATGCCGGCTGTCTTTACTCCCTAAGTTTCTCTGGTACCCAATTAAGACAGGGTCGTCCTGAGAGGTGCTGTGGTTGGAAAAATCCTCCTCAAAATGCTGGTGACTGGGATATAAATATTTTTGTTGATGGCAAGGTTATATCTGTACAGAATACTATCAGTAAAAGTATTGTTTGTTTTTAATGTATTTCATTTTGAAGAAATTCAGCTTGAATTCTGCGTGTTATATCATTTTGTTTTGTCTGATAGGTCTGTGATATCGGTAGATGTTGAGATGATCAAAACTCATGTAGACAAGCTGAAGAGCAAATCCCGGTTGTCGCTTGATGAGGACAGCTTGCATTGGACACCCATGGTCAGCAAGTCATTCTTATCAGACGAGGAGGAAGAGGCAGACAGGCAGGTGGGTCTTGCTTACATTTTGGTGGAGTACCGGTACTATTGTATCCCATCAAAGAAATGGTAGACTGATCAGTTATTACGACTAGACTAGCAAGAAAAAATTGAATGCCTGGGAGACTGCACTCCTTCCAACAAGGACTGCAAGTTTTCACTCTTGAGCAGCCAATGCCAATTTGTAGAATCTGCATGTTTTCTGTAGTTGTGAAAGGCTAAAGATAAAGAGCATGATGTACATATGTGAGAGGAGTTGTTGTCTAGCTTTTTGAAGTCCTAGGTCATTGAAGCAGGACATGCTTTACGTCACGCATGCATGACTGCACTTTCTAGCCTAGTAGGTGATTGAGGGTGGTTTATTCTGTTAGGTGGTAATTCAATCCAACATTTACCGATCTTAGCTGAATAATAGTACATTGATCTTTTCATTGTAGTAGATTTTTTTTTCTGCATGCATGGTCCAGGCCAGTCATCATCTTTTACCATGAAGTGTAGATGTTTGCCAGAGGAAACACCAGAATTCTTTTATTGTCTGTTTTCCTTTTGACTTTGTTTGTTCCATTCAAGTCCTCTTGTAGATTAGAGAATGTTGGATCCCCAGTATATCTTGTGTAGTTCTGGACCCTTGACCTCTTATACTTGTTGTGGTGGTTGATCCTCTCCCATTCTGAATATATTACTAAACCATCTTAGTTGTGACAGTTTCACTCTGGTTTGTAAGGCCTGGATTTTAAGAACGTTACATATTGCCTGGTAAAAATTTTGTCTTTCTTGTCACTTGGACCACCTTTCTTAGTTATCTCATTTGTGAGGTTCGAAGCTGACTTTCAGGGGTTGTGGTCATCATTGACCAAGACTCACACCCATGAGTAAGGACTGGCACATGTGGAACATTATTCAGTCATTTCCGTTCATATTTAACTTTTACTTGAGGAGTCCTCGATTCTTCTTTCTTTTGTCGTCACACTGCTACCGGGTTGTTGCCCAGTGTCGTGTTTTCTGTTTTTGTCTTGCGCTGTTCTGGTGGCTTGTGTGATTGTTATCTTTGCTCTTTCACAGGATTCTGCTACCCTATCTAACCATCTTTTCCGTGGTCTTCCTCTTGCCTTCTTTCCCGATGTTCTGTTGTAGAAGACTCTGTATATTGTGGAGTTTGGATGCATTCTTATTAAGTGGCCAAACCACTTCATTCTTTGTTTATCTATGTAATTCAAGCACGGTTTTGTGCCAACTTTCTTTCTTATGCTGATGTTGGTGATTAGTCCTCGATTTATGGCCTGAAATGTCTTCCAGCTTCTTTTTAGTTGGCCAACTCTATATCAATGTCTCCCTACCAATATATTACAGCTTCAAAGTGTTTCTTTTTCTATGAACCCCAGGAATCTGATATTTCTAATCTTGAGATACACTAGTTTTAGTTTTGGTCAAACTAGTAGGTCTAACTGAAGATGTGTCTGTTATTTAGCAATCAGAACCACATCGCCTGCAAACGCTAGCTCTGATATATGTAGTAAAATATAACTTATTAAATTATGTGAATTTTATCTTATCAATATTACACAGAATTAGTTGTCAGTACATGGTAGAATGAGACCAAGTGTATTATCCCCTATTACCTGGTGAGAAGAACATTCCGAAACTCCTTGAGTAACAAAAAATTGTATACGTGAAACCTAATAAAAAGCACTAAATATGCAAGCAATGCATACATTAAGCACTGTTAGTTAGCAACTCTGCATTATATATTGATACTTTTGAGCTTTAGATAAGCATGACTTCATGTTGTTGTTGGTGTACTTGTAGTTCTGCCTGCGCTGGTGGTAGTGCTTCTACTTTGCTTGATGGAGTTGTTACATGTTTCCAAGTAAACCCGTTAATTACAATGTTCTCTGTGTATGAATGTTAGTTCCCTGCAGTACTGTGTCATGGTTAGAGATGGATATTTCAAAGTCTAATTGTTATATATCACAGTAAGTTCATAGTTCATATGTACGGTTTCAATTTCACTGCAACGGGTCACCTCATAATTGCTCCGTTCCTGTGTCATGAACTAATTCAAAAATGAAACAGCCGTACCGCCACAAAAAGCAACCAGCACCGCATAAATGCATACGGCCGTAGCTAAAAGTATCAACTAAAGCGTTGAGCAAGTCAGCTGGTGCTGCCAATAAAATAACCATATGTCACTGATGGAAACATCAAGTGAGCAAGGATAACTATTAGCTCTAGTCACAGGGAAGGACACCTCAATAAACTATCCAATCTGAAGGGGAACAATTTACTTCATTGCTCCTGGTTTCCACCATATGACCCTGTCCCTGTCTGCAGAAATGGCATGTTACCTGCCGAGACTGTTGCACAAACTCCATAGTTCCAGCAACAATCCTAGAAATCTCATGAAAAATTGCACATATGACTCGGTTCAGATTCGAACCCACAACCTTCAGAATGACAGGCAAGCATTTTAATAACTTCGCCATAGAAACCCCCATCTGTCCAATCTACTGCCATTGTCACTATTGGGAGATGGAAAGAATATGGGAAACAACCTAGACAGATATGGAAAACAACCCAGACAGAAAACAGTGTCATTACAGCAGCATAGATATACATAATATGTACAGAAAATTACATTCTGGATCATCCTCTTCAGCATTGCGTATGATCTCTCTCTCTCTCTCTCTCTCTTGCCTTTTACCCGGGTTGGGGCATAGGCCCTCAACAAACTCATGTCAAGTCTTCCTATCTCTAGCTATCTCCTGCAGCTCCTCCAGCTCTTCTTTATATTGTTGATCTCCGCCTCCAAATCTCATCTCCATGTATTTCTCGGCCTCCCTTCTTTCGCTGTCCCTGCGGGTTCCAGACAAGGACCTTTCTTGTTATATTCCCTCCGGTTTTCCAAAGTGTGTGCTATCCAGCTTCAGTGTCTTTTTTAACCTGTTTGTTCACTGGAATCTTTGTGAGACATTCTTTGATCTCCCCACTCTTTTATGTCCCTTTGGGTTCCAGTCAAGTGAATGCTGGTTATGTTGAACAGTAGTTTTCTGATGGTATGTATGTCTAATGCATTGTCAATTTCTCACTTTACTTTCCAGCTATGTTGCTTCTTGTCTTATTCCTTTTGTCCTATTCTCAAGTCTATATTTATCACTTCTGGTCATCTAATACAGAGTATGTGGAGAGAAATAGATATTCCTCTGTTGGTGAAAATCTACAGCTTGGATGTGGCATTCTTGGTTGTTTCTCTGCATGCCATTTCTCATAGTCATAGAGCAGGATGACTAATTTGACATTTTTATTGAACAGTCTAGACTTATTTCCCAGAGAAAACTTTCTCTGAGATTGATTTGAAAGCTTTATTTCACTTGACAGAGAAAGTTGAAATTGTACCTGGTTTTGTTAATCCTATCTGCTCAAACAACAATCATCATCATCCAAGATAGCCATATTTTCTGACTCTAGATCCATGCTAAACTATACAGAATGCCAGAAATGAACACCAGCTGCATGAACTTTGAATGAAATCCCAAAATATAAGAAAATGTATTCGTTGTTGCCCTCCTACTGTAGAGATAAGAAATTGGTAGAAGTGACAAAATGGAGCAACTTGGTCATCCACTGTTCTACAGAGAAGTCGAAGACTATAATCTGCAACCAATACACTTCGAAGTGGAAGAAACATAACATTACTGCCCAAATATTAATGTAAAATTACTTAAATTATTTGGTTATTAACCATACTGAAATAATTAGAGGAGTTTCTGGCCAAATGGATTAGAGCGTGGCTCCTGTGCGGGAGACCTGTTCACGGTTAGGCCAAGGATTTTTTTCTGTTGTGAGCATAAATGAAAAATCCTAAACAGCTTCGTGTGACTGCACTAGCCATGCAGCCATTAAATTCCTCAGTTTTCTCATCCTACACCATCCTAAAAAGCGGAACAAGTTTTTTTTTAAAGATTGAAATAATTTTATTTGTTCAATCTCATTTCTATTATTTTGTTTGCATTGATGTGTTGGTCCTGTTTTATCTGCTTCATCTGTTAATAATTTGCTGCATGTTTTGTTGTTTTTATCACTGAGTAAAGGAAGAAAACGGTAGTTAGGAGAACAATTTGCTTGGAGAGCAATTAACTTAATTCTATGACAAAGTACCAGTAACACTGAGAGTCTCTAACACTTCAGTTTAAATTTTTTAAAGTGTTCCATATCAAATATTGTGTGACCTATTTCCTGCATGTTGTCCAACTTCCCATTTAGTTTTTGTGTGATGTGCTTTTATTTTTTTCCATTTGCCTGGCTGTTTGTAGTTGAGTGAAATGCGCGAAGTGATAGAGAGTATAGTGACAGAACGTAAGGAAATGATAAAAGAGATAAAGAATTCCCCGATGAAAGATGATGCCAGGATTTCCTCCCTTTGTTCTCCGGGCACACCAGAGGAAGACCAGACAGATAAGGTATTTTGTCTTGTTCTGTTCTTGCTAGATGTTTCTTGTCTTATATATTGTTGTATTGTCAATACATTTCTCTTCATATTGGAATACGCATAGTTTCGTAAACTAGTTTCTATCTGTTAATGTATCTAGTATTTGGAAGTCTCTGTGGCAAAGTGGTCAAACCATTTGCCTTGCATTCTGAAAGCTGTGGGTATGCATCCAGATCACATCATTTGGTTCACAAATGAATTTTGTCAGTAGGATTGTTGCTGGACCTATAGTGTCTGTGCTTTCTGCAATACTCTAGGCAAGTGGCGAGCTGCTTCTTCTTCGAACGCTCCATATCGACCACTTGTCAACCACAATTTATTTGAGTTTCTTATTGTAAACTTCAATAATAGTGGTGAATCTCCAAATCTAACAAGACTGCAAGAATGCCAAGTCAAATGTGGTTTACTAGACAAGCACTACACTGGTAGAGAATCTTTCAGAATGGAAGAGTTTCAGAGTTGTGAAATCCCAGTTGTTGATCAGATTGAGAGAGATGGGTGTCGATATTGGTACAACCCAAAAAGAACGACATACCAAATATGCAAAAAGATTGAACTGGCACGTTCTGCTGCTGGATTTGTTGGGGCGGAGATCAGGACACCTATGGACATGTCCAGAGTGCTATGATGATAGTCCTCTGATAAACTGCTATACTGGTAGCCAAAAAAGAATAGTAAACCAATAAAGAACTTCTTCTTTTGTTGTCACACTGCTACCGGGTTGTTGCCCAGTGTCGTGGTTTTCTGTTTTGTATAGATTTTGTTTTTTATTTTTAATAAAGAACTTGTGTTGTTAATTGCCACATGCCGAGAGGAGATATACTGAGGAGGAACTTGGAGCACTTATGGACTAATTGGTTTGATGTGCAGTGCTGATGATCTGACGACTAAACTATCTTATTGTAAACATGATATTCTGTGACCACAAAATTAGTGGTCAAACTATTCTTACATTGGTTACTCTAACAATCTTCTATCACACTGAGCAGGGCCATACATGCTCAGTCTCTTCTAGAAGATTCAAAAGTATGTTGATGGTTCCTGTTGTTCACAGAAACACACTCAGTATTTGACCTTCGGTGCTTAGTCCTACTCATGCAACATGTTAAAATTGCTTCTGTCACACTGTAGATTTTATCATTTGCTGTGTCCTCATCCAATAGGCATCTATTAAGCAGCATGTAACACTTTACAGACTTGCATGATATGATTCTTCTGAAGCTATTTGAACCAGCTATCATACATTTGTAGCATGCTTGTACTGTAAACAGTAGTTTGTTATATCTTTATGCTGTTGTTTGGACATGTGGCGATTGATGTGCTTATCTTTATGATCCTGTCTCTCATTTATTCAAATTTAGAACTTATTTTAGTCCCTTTCAAATTTGATTTAGTCCCATTCAAATTTCAAATTTGAGTGTTAAAGTCCCATTCAAATTTAGAACTAAAGTGTTAAAGTCCGATTCAAATTTAGAACTAAAGTTCTATTCGGTTTTTATTTCACATATTGTACCCAACTGAAGGCAATTCTAAAATTTAGTATGATCTGTTAAGACTAAGTTATGAGGAAGATTGCAGTAAATATGATGTAATAAATTTGAAGAAAAAAAACAAACATGATTTAGATTAGTATTATAAATTCTTGCTACAGACGAATTCAGTGTTTTGACCACAATGACTTTATCAAGAGAATAAAATTAACAAGTTATTTCTAAATCAAATTGCAAAACACAGACAATTAGAAATACATTTGCTCAAGTGACATACTGTGTACTGTTTCGTCACTTCTCACTTGTGTTAGAAAACTTTCTGTCTGGAGATTGTTTGACTAAAAACATGACTATAGTCATTTAACAGGGGACAAAATTAGTTATAAGAAGTTCACAAGTAATATGATGATAATAAAATTGATAATTAGAGGTGCACTAGATAATAAAATTGATAATTAGAGGAGTACTTTTAAAAGTAATTTAATACAAAATTGATAATTAGATTTGTACTAGATAATAAAATTGATAATTAGAGGTGTACTAGGGGGACTGCCTAGAGTAGTTGATAGTAGCTCGGCCTGCTAGCTGTGAGACCCCTCATAGCTCGGGTTCGAACCTACTGTCCGGCATTTGTTCGAGTCCCTGGTCTTACTCAGGACGATAACGTGAGTACCTCTGAAGTCGAGAAAATCTGCCTGTATGGTGAGGGAATACTAATTACGAGTACATTGAGCACATGGCTGCCAGTGTAAAGTAATTTACAATGTGCACGCTGCTGCCATTGAAGAAATTGGAAAAGGATTTTCACGCAAAAATCAGTTTCAGAGATGAAACTTTGCCTGAGTTGAAAGCGGACGAAAGAAAGAAAAAAAAGAGGTGTACTAGATAATAAAATTGATAATTAGAGTACTAACCATAATACTTCCATATATCATTTTTGAGTCTCTTCTTTTATGCTGTCTGCTCTTTTTAAAAGAGCTTTAAAGTCATGTAGAAATATGAATAATTAGCAGACCACATCATTGACATTGTATTTTCTATGACTGGATTTGACAGGCTTACAGGAAAAGGGCATGCCAGTTTGCTCACATTGAAAAGTATATTCCAGTAAAAAAATCTGCCAGGAGGCCTCGTCTGTTGCGAGGTTTTGTCTATAATTGTTGACACATTTGAAAGTTTGTCATTCAACTTGTTCAGTGTTTATCATTCAACTTGTTGTTCAGCCTTATTTTCATTTCTTTCATCAGTTCAGTTGTATGTCATATTTTTTAAATGCAACAAATAACAATTGAACTACATGGAAGACTCCCTGTCACTCTGCATTTTCCAAAACATCAACTGAGAGTCGGATACAACAGCCCCAATAACAGTCTCAACCTCCATCCTCGTAGTTGTCATGTATTTTCCACTTTTCTCTGCAATGACGCTACCATGTGCACTAGCTAGGAAATCTCAACCCGACTTCTCACCACGATGTACAGATCCATCTGCACAAACACCACCATTATATATATGCTGGGTATTGTAACACCAAACTGAATATAGCTTGTCAGAGACAAGTCCAGCTGTAAGCAGACTCAGGATACTGGTGAAGATTAACTACGACAGCTTACAAATATGAAGTGTACTAGGAGAAAGCAGCAGCTTGTACACAATCCCCTGATGGTCGCTACATCCATTTTATTCTTTGAACGCACCATATCGACAACTTGTTAACCACTCTGGTTTTTGTTGTTGTTTTTTTGTTCTTTACGATCAATTTTAATCCTCTTTGGGATATGTTTGATCTTTGCTAAGAACATGTATACGTTGCACATTGGTTTGGTAGGCCCTAAACGCGTAGACTTCTACACGCTTAGGACACATGCATCCGATTTCAGCCAAACCTTCTTTGTCGCCTCTAGACAAGCGTGACAAGTAACAGTGGCTCTATTCTTTACATCCCAAATTTTGGGCCCCGGTAACCACTTGGGCGACCACTCTGTTTGATTAGTATGTGTTCTGAGCGTAAGAGCTATTTGTACGTTGTGCCAGTTATGCGTCTACAAGTAGGCTAGCACATCCGATTTCTGCAACGCTTTTTATTTACTAGGTAGCTTCCCTAGGCCCATTCATCAGTCGTCTCTTATTCGCCCGAGTGGTTACTGTGGCCCAAATTTAGGATCTAAAGAAGAGAACCACTGCTACCTGCCACGCATGTCATAAGAGACGACTAAGGAGGTTTGGCTGAAATCGGTTGCATGTGTCCTAAACGTGTAGAAGTCTATGCGTTTAGGGGCCTACCAAACCAATGTGCAACATATACACGTTCTTGGCAAAGATCAAACATATCACAAAGAGTGATTAAAATTGGTTGTAAAGAATGAACAAAGAAGAAGTCGCTCTTATGTACTATTCTTTGCTTCCCTAGCGGGCCCGCACCACACCGCAATTGCCTCACTTTAAATTTGTTGACCTAAACTGAAACTTGTGTGTTTTCTTACTTACTTACTCATTCCCCATCACTCCTTGTGGAGCATAGGGACTCAATAGTTGTTTGCCACTTTTCCTGGTCTCTTTCTGTTTTCCTTATGGTATTCCAGGATATTTCTCTCTGACATGGTGCCTTAGTTTGTCAGAGACTCAAGTTATTAGTGTTGCAAAAAAAAAAAATTGTTTAGATTCTGTAACTATGTCCTTTTTTAAACGGATGAGTAGTTAACCCATCACACAACTCCCAACCAGGATGCCACATTTAGTCCGACGTCTGACATGTCCGGCTGACACTCATGCGTTTATTGATTTGAAAATATTTTTTGTTAGTTATATATTTAAACTGTTCAGTTGATTTATATTTTTGAATGATTTGAAGAAACAACTTGTTCTTCATTTATTAAATGCTGTTTAAATTTGAAGTCATTAAACAAAAATCTGTTGAGATGCAGATGTAACAAAGAATGGGGCATATTTCATGGAAACAACAGGAAATAAAAAAGTATATGGAAAGAGGTGGGAAATATATGTGTATATACAGTAGACTCTCTAGCAGCCTACAAAGAAATAGAACTCTATATACATAAAGTAACATTTTATCCCAATAAAATAATTTCTGTTTGAAATGTAAGTTTTAACGTGCCATCAGTAAGCTTCGAGCACCATGTTTTGTCTTCACATTCCAATTTACCTCATGGGACATACCGGTCGGTTGGGATCAATTGTTGCTCACATTGCGTGATCTCACTCAATCCTAAAGAATGCAGAAACAAGTCCCAAGTAAGCATAAATACATAATTCTTACCCACAAGCAGAAGATGGAAACATACAAGTGATAAGAGAGTGTAACAAAGTGAGAGTTGCAGTGTTCATGGAGGAATTTAATGTTTGTCAACGATCTATGACATTACGGTTCAGTCTAAGAAGACTGAGCTTTAATGTGTTAGTGGTTTTCGATAAAATGATCTGAGTGGGGTTGTATTTCATATGTTAGTAAAGTTGATTAAGTTAACAGTTATTAACTGCCATTTAACTAATATGAACACTGCATTCAAAACAAGCTGTTTTTAAAATATTGCAAAACTGTTATTTCAAGTGAAGTTTGTCTTAATTTGCTTGTAGTTACTGTATTTCAGTATTATTATCATTTCAATATATAGTCTATGGTAGTTAGAGGTATAGTATTAGTTATACCCATTTCATTAGTAACTCGTTAACAACTAGAAACTCCAATTATCCAGCATCTACTAATCACCATCAATGATGGCTAAATGACAGTTACTGTACTATTACTAACGTGTACTTACCTTGCCATACACAGAATCTGAATCAATCCAGATATGAACTGAAGTTGCAAATCTGACATTTATTTTGGGGGTGTTATCACACAATTTGTGTTATTTCAAACTTGAGAAACTCTTAAAAACTATAAAAACAGGTTAACTTCTTTTGGACCAAACCCGCACTAAAGGGCGTTTTACTCTAAAGTAAATTTGCCCTGCTCCATTAAGAGTTAAATTAGGAACCAGAGTTTGTACCCTTTAATTAAGTTAGTTTGAGATTGCATCACACATTTACTCACTAAGTATATTGTCTGTGTATGAACCATGTAGAGGCAACGAAAATTATTTAGTCGATGGTCGAACAAATTAATCTCTTTGTGTCATAGATTGATTGATAGGACCATCATCATTGCACTTCAGTGAGTAACCATGTGTGTATGGCAAAAGAATCTGCTCTTTCTAGATGAACATTCACTGTTGTCATTCTTCTTGTCATTACTTTTTGTTGTAGACATCAAGATATGAATATGTAAACCATTGTTATCATTTGTCTCAACAATTTTATATGCAGTCTATATTTCACTAAATACTGCACAATTGTGATAATCACCATATTTCTTTGTCTGCAGTGGCCAAGACGGTTTGGCGAAGCTTCCCAGTATGACATGGGGCGACCCAGGTGTAAAACGGCTCCGCAGAGGAGAAGCCAGTAGTGAAGGTAGCATCATTTGTCCGTACTGTTGACATGTTGTTTTATAAACTAGTACTCTAGGTAGTCACCACCTTCTCTGTATGTTTCAATGTATTTCATTTGTACTTGCCAAATAATGAAAAGTCTGTCACATTATGTTTCATTGTCACATTATGTATCATTAATAACAGAATTCTTACACTTAAACAAATATTCAAGATATCTTCACAATTTGAGATGTTTATTGCTGTTTTATTAATTCATTTATTGAAGTTAAAAGAGAGAAAAATCTCCATTAAAATTACAAAGTTTTCAAACTCATGTGCATGGTGAAACTGTTTGATATATAAAACTGTGAGGTATGATGATGTTGTTGTATATACCGATGGGTCGGTTCAACGTGGTGAGAAATCCGGCTGGGGTTTCTTGGCTAATGCGCATGGTAGGGTTGTTGCAGAGCGAAGTGGGGCATACAGGACAACTACTTCTAGTATGAGGATGGAGGTTGAGGCGTTACTGCTGCCCTCCATTGGATTTCTGGGACTTCATTTACTGGGGCAGTTGTTGTATCTGACTCTCAGTCGATGCTTCACAAGATCCAGAAGGGCAGGTTTCGTATGAGTGGATGTCGTCTATAGAAGTTTCTAACCTCCAGCGCTTACGTGGATATACTGTCCTGGGCATGCAGGTGTTTACGGTAATGAGAGAGCGGACAGGCTTGCATCAACAGCATCGATTGTTGGGGAGTTGAAGATGGATAAGGGGATATTCTTGGTCTCTTCTAGACTCTCTGTTGGATGAGGACACTAAAATCGATGTTGAATCGATCAAGCGATTTAAGCAGTTTGGAGTTACCCGTTGTTCAAGTCGAACTGGATGCCTGAGAGGCAGAGTGAGAGGTGTGTTTAATCAGCGAGCCACAGGAACCATCAGTATGCATACTCTTCGATATCTGTTGGGGAGACTGAGCACCTATGGGTCTGCCCGGAGTGCAATGACGTCAGTTTAGTAACCAATAACCAATAACTGTTAGGTATACACTGTGAATGACATACTTGACAACGGAAGATTATTTCTGACAACTTTTCATATATCAGCATTTATGAGTAGATGAAAAATTCCAGATGATAAAAATAATAATTCATTGTTTTATTTTGCCAGTGGAGTCCATCAAGTGCCCATTTGAGTTTGAAGCTGAAGAGGACACAAAGATGCTGCCTCCAGTTCAACCTCTGAGACCACTGTGTATTGAAAGATCCCCAGCTAGAGCATCTATTAGCTCTTCACCTTTAAGCCCCATCAGTCCTTCTCCATTCCGCCCTAGCAATGATTCACCGGTGAAAACACCAGATAAAAGGCTTTCTAAAAAGGCAGCTCAATTATCACATGATTCTGAAACAATCCCCACTGTTGGTAGAGGTAGACGGAAAATGAAGAGACGGCCTGGAAGGCCTCCAAAACAACATTCCCGTGACCACTCAGAATCTCCACCCAGGTCTTTGAAAAGGAAAAAGCCTGGTCGGAAACCAGGGCGAACAATAGTTAAAGATGTGGATGACGAAGACCAGTCTGTAAGAAAACCAGGCCGCCCATTCAAGCGGAGACCAGGAAGACCTCCCAAGAAACAAGCAGCAGATGAAACAGATGATTACTCCAGTAAATCTGCAGGAAACAAGATTGTTAAACCTAATGCGAGAGTTCCTGGAAGAAGGCCAGGTCGACCACGAAAGGTCAGTATCATAAATTTATTCATTATTTTTCTGAGATGTTTGCATAGTTAAGTAATTCCTTCTAGGTTTTAATTTGAAGAAGTTGACACATGCTTTGTGTTAGTGAATAAAAAAATTTATTTTACATTACATTAGTCTGCATTACAAAAACTTACAAACAAATGCTGTCACTCTGTTCTTCATTCTAATGTTTGTTAAAGCATTCACAGTGCAAAAGATACAATGAAAGACTTCGTCTTTAATAATAATTCCTCTCGCACAGTTATACGTTACATAGGGCCTGCAAGCAATTTCTCCATACCGTTCTATCCTGGACAACGCATCCAATCTCCTCCATGGAACTGAGACCGACATTTCTCGCCTCTCTCAGCAAAGTTCATTTCAGGGTCTCCTTAGGTTGTTCTCTCTTTCTTTAACCCTCTGCATCCCACTTCAATGCCTGCTTTGATATTCTTTGATAATTTCTTCTCAGTGGGTGTCCACATACTCCATCATCTCCTTCTTATAACAGTTGTTATTAGTGGTTGACCAGACATTTCTCTGACTTCTTCTTTGCGATCGCTGTTTTGATGATTATACCATCAGACTTGTTTTTATGATGAAATTGACTGTTATCTGGAGTTCATCTCTGGTGGAATGTAGTGTTGTAGGCCAGTATCACTTTCTAGGGATATGCATGAGACAGTCTTGCCGGACATTTTCTGTGGTTTGACCAGCGATGGTATAGGGACACAGAGGGGATAGAGACAGTCTTGCAGGACATGTTCTGTGGTTTGATCAGCGATGCCATAGGGACACAGAGAGGATAGAGACAATCATAGCCTGTAATGAAGGACCAGAATTCAACAGTTCTAGCATGGTTATTCTTGCACTAATTAGTATTTTGCAATACATCAGTAGTTTGTGGTTACTCTTTCAAAATCTCTTGATAATCAAAAATAAAATCAACACTTACTATCAGTCGCTATATTTTGAGATTTTCACTATACTGTTGTATTCTTGCAAACTGGTTATGTCTTTGCTTCTGTTTGCACTATTCACAGTCATGTGTCATAGATAAGGGAGAGACTTCAGTGCATGTATGTTGTTTCCAGAAGATTGATTGACTCTCTTTCTTACACAGGAAGATCTTAGCTGCAGTGCACAAACTCTGTAGCACCGATGTGGGTCCCCGATGTAATTTTGAAAGTGGTGAAAATATTTTGTAGGGATTTTATTTTTTTATTTTTCCAATGAAATTTGCCCCAGACAGTGGCTTTCCAGCCTGCTCTTCTTGGATTTGAATTGTCATGGGTTCTTTTACGTGCGCATGTTGAACATATGACCTACATTTTATGGTCCGTCTCCGATAGGACTAGGAAGTCGGTCTCACCTACACTGAGATTAGGGATCTCTAGAAGAGAAGATAGGTAAAGGGTTATACCTTGAGTGTGTTGGGAATACATTGTTAGGTCAGTATGTTTTTGTAGCTCACACCTGATGGGTGATGATCCATATCATGTCGATTTGATAATTTGATCAACTAAATATCAGGAGTAGTATATTGTATGTCCATAGTATACCATAGTATGTCCTGCCTCAGACCTAGTGTATGTCTTGTCTCAGACCGTAGTGTATGTCCTGCCTCAGACCGTAGTGTATGTCTTGTCTCAGATCTTAGTGTATGTCCTGTCTCAAGACCGTAGTGATGTCTTGCTCAAATCTTAGTGTATGTCTCTGTCTCAGACCGTAGTGTATGTCTTGTCTCAGATCTTAGTGTATGTCTTGTCTCAGATCTTAGTGTATGTCTTGTCTCAGATTTTATTGTATGTCTTGTCTCAGACCATAGTGTATGTCTTGTCTCAGATCTTAGTGTATGTCTTGTCTCAGATCTTAGTTTATGTCTTGTCTCAGATCTTAGTGTATGTCTTGTCTCAGATCTTAGTGTATGTCTTGTCTCAGATCTTAGTGTATGTCTTGTCTCAGATCTTAGTGTATGTCTTGTCTCAGATCTTAGTGTATGTCTTGTCTCAGATCTTAGTTTATGTCTTGTCTCAGATCTTAGTGTATGTCTTGTCTCAGATCTTAGTGTATGTCTTGTCTCAGATCTTAGTGTATGTCTTGTCTCAGATCTTAGTGTATGTCTTGTCTCAGATCTTAGTGTATGTCTTGTCTCAGATCTTAGTGTATGTCTTGTCTCAGATCTTAGTGTATGTCTTGTCTCAGATCTTAGTGTATGTCTTGTCTCAGATCTTAGTTTATGTCTTGTCTCAGATCTTAGTTTATGTCTTGTCTCAGATCTTAGTGTATGTCTTGTCTCAGATCTTAGTTTATGTCTTGTCTCAGATCTTAGTTTATGTCTTGTCTCAGATCTTAGTTTATGTCTTGTCTCAGATCTTAGTGTATGTCTTGTCTCAGATCTTAGTGTATGTCTTGTCTCAGATCTTAGTGTATGTCTTGTCTCAGATCTTAGTGTATGTCTTGTCTCAGATCTTAGTGTATGTCTTGTCTCAGATCTTAGTGTATGTCTTGTCTCAGATCTTAGTTTATGTCTTGTCTCAGATCTTAGTTTATGTCTTGTCTCAGATCTTAGTTTATGTCTTGTCTCAGATCTTAGTGTATGTCTTGTCTCAGATCTTAGTTTATGTCTTGTCTCAGATCTTAGTGTATGTCTTGTCTCAGATCTTAGTGTATGTCTTGTCTCAGATCTTAGTTTATGTCTTGTCTCAGATCTTAGTTTATGTCTTGTCTCAGATCTTAGTTTATGTCTTGTCTCAGATCTTAGTTTATGTCTTGTCTCAGATCTTAGTGTATGTCTTGTCTCAGATCTTAGTTTATGTCTTGTCTCAGATCTTAGTGTATGTCTTGTCTCAGATCTTAGTTTATGTCTTGTCTCAGATCTTAGTGTATGTCTTGTCTCAGATCTTAGTGTATGTCTTGTCTCAGATCTTAGTGTATGTCTTGTCTCAGATCTTAGTGTATGTCTTGTCTCAGATCTTAGTTTATGTCTTGTCTCAGATCTTAGTTTATGTCTTGTCTCAGATCTTAGTGTATGTCTTGTCTCAGATCTTAGTGTATGTCTTGTCTCAGATCTTAGTGTATGTCTTGTCTCAGATCTTAGTGTATGTCTTGTCTCAGATCTTAGTGTATGTCTTGTCTCAGATCTTAGTTTATGTCTTGTCTCAGATCTTAGTGTATGTCTTGTCTCAGATCTTAGTGTATGTCTTGTCTCAGATCTTAGTTTATGTCTTGTCTCAGATCTTAGTGTATGTCTTGTCTCAGATCTTAGTTTATGTCTTGTCTCAGATCTTAGTTTATGTCTTGTCTCAGATCTTAGTGTATGTCTTGTCTCAGATCTTAGTGTTTGTGTATGTCTCAGATCTTAGTGTTGTCTTGTCTCAGACCTAGTGTATGTTTTGTCTCAGATCTTAGTGTATGTCTTGTCTCAGACCGTAGTGTATGTCTTGTCTCAGATCTTAGTGTATGTCTTGTCTCAGACCATAGTGTATGTCTTGTCTCAGATCTTAGTGTATGTCTTGTCTCAGATCTTAGTGTATGTCTTGTCTAAGACCGTAGTGTATGTCTTGTCTCAGATCTTATTGTATATATTGTGTTAGGTCTTACTTGACGTGTAAGTGATGAACATTTTTCAGTACTTCTGTTTACCTCACTCGTAATATAACTTAATGGTTTGTGTATGTTTTAATACCTCTGTTTGGTAAATATAAATAGTCATTACAGTTCAATAGATAAACATATGCGACTAGATTTCTAAATCTTTAGGCATGCAGACCTGATGTACTTTGTGTTTATTTATTTTTTTTTTATGTTTACAGATGGAACCCAAAGTTGCAACAAATGTAGATGAGGAAAAGGAGAGTGATAGTCAAGAGGAAGAAAATGATGAAAATGAAGGCAAGAACAACAACTCATCAGAGAAGAAAAATGAGACAAATGATACCAAAGCAGCCCAAGCAGAATCAGATAATGATTTCTTGCCATCAAAAAGAACTGCTAGCACCAGTCCTGCCCCAAGGAAAAACAAAGTTATTGAAGAGTATATTGATTCTTCCTCCAGTAGTGATAGCAGTGGTTCTTCTAACAGTGATTCTTCAGATTCTGATGACGACGATGATGAAGATGATAATGATGGGGATAATGATGATTCAGAGGAGGAGGATAATGCAAAACCAAAATATGCAACTGATGTTATAAAAATGGGAAAGTACAAACCCTCTTTCGGTGGAAATTAAAACTAAAGTGGGACGGTTGTCAGCATCTTCATCTGACGATGATGACAGTGTTTCTATTCCACAAAAAGAGGAAGTTGCAGATGCCAAGAGACAAAGTGACAAATCCCTGACAAAGGAAAATGATGATGACAGCGGAGACAACAGAGTTTCACAAGTTGCTGTTGGTATTAACAGTAGTAAATTATCGTCCGATTCAGGTAGTGATAGCGATGATGATACCTCCACAACATCTGCTGTGAGGAAGCACAAAGATGAAGCGGTCAACAGTAAAGAGGATGAAAAGGTAGATGTACCTATAGAGGAAAGAGGTGAAGAAGATGAGGAAACTAAAGCCGCAAGCCAGAACCTTGCAGACATTGTGAAAGATTTAGAAGAAGCTGATGTGGATAAAAAACCTGATAGTCCAGATACTGATGCAGACACTCAGACCAGTGTTCAGTCAGATATTGCAGCAGAATCTTCATCTTTTGGTAGCATTGATTCATTGTCAGATGCTTTCAGTGATGCCCCCACTCCCACTGACCCACAGATTCCATCCTCTCCTCCACCTGCTCCTGCGCCAGTCATTGTGAATAGTGATGATGAAATGCCGTCGCCGTCAGGCAGCATGGGACGAGGTCCAACACCAACATTGCCGCACTTGGTACCAGAGACTGATCAACAAATGGGTAGATCATCAGTTACACCTCTGATGTCCTCCCTAGGCAATCAGCACTTGCACCAGATGCAATCTGTCCAACAAAAACCACTCATGTCACCAGGGAGCCAACCTTCCATGTCTATCATTGTTCCAGCCTCTCCAATCTTAATATCTCCATCACCTGAATACAAACAGCATCACACACCTCAACAAATACATACCCCATCCTCAGTCAAAGATTCATCTCATGAAGATCTGTATCAGAGCGTGGGTAGTGTACAGGGAGCGCCTCTTCATTCACCAGCACAATTAACATCTCCATCGCAGCATCCATCACCTGCACAGCTGACATCGCCATCTCCTGCCCGCCTTACTTCCCCTGCCCACTTATCTTCACCAGCACAGATGACAGGCAGCATGCTTAGTCAGCAAGAGAAACATCTAACTGTACTGGACACCTCTCCTGGAATCCCACAGCAGAAAGGTCACTCTAGCGGTGGAATGAGCATGTCAGCCGCTAGAACCACAAAACCTCAAGCATCCCGTTCACAGCAACGGTCACGGTCACAGTCGGGTCAAAATCGTGTCCCGGTATTCCACCCACAACCGTCTGGTGGTCCTCCACCTCTTTCAAGTATTCAGCCTATACAGCAAACTTTTGATTTGAACGTTGCACAATTGGGTCTTGGTTCTCCTGTCTCCATCAGCAGTGGAGACATGACAGGTGATAGTGCTCAGCATATCTCTTTGAACAATCTCAACTATGATTGTGCTCAGAATATGATGTATTGCAACAATGGTCAAGGTAGGAACAGCTTTATGGACACTGTTAGCATGGGTGGTCATCAGGCCATGTTGACACTTGGTGAAGGCTCAGGGGGAGGCTACATTAATCCATCTGTGGCAACCACTAGCTTGAGTTACCATCACCATGGATCTCCTATCTCAACATACAGTCCAACAATGTTACCACTCCAGTCACAATCACAGCAGCAACATCAGCGGCAGCAACAACAACGTCAGCAATCTCAGCAACAAACTTCCCAGCAACAGACACTTCAGCAGCAGCAGCACAGAAACTCTCCCGCTTGCTACAGTCGTCAACACCACTGCCTATGACAGTACAGCAAGTAATGCTTCAGGGTGGCAGTGTTTACCAGACTTCAGGTCAACAACCGAACAACTGTGATCTTATCAAGCTGCAACAACTTACTAACCGTATTCAAGACCTACCAGTGGACAGTTTACAAATGACTCCGCCTCAAAACATGACTCCACCTCCAGCTGCAATCAATATGACAACCACTTCAGCTGTCATGATGCGTTCCATGACCACACCACCTATCCCTGGATCTATGCCCCATATTGCTCTCATGGGCCAGCCAACAGCACCAAACTATAAACGTCAGCGTTCATCTTCATCGACTACACGCAAAACCCCAAGTGTACCCCCTCTCAGTCCAAACGTGACAGTAACCCCCAACATGAGCCTATCTCCCAACGTGACAATCCAACCAAGCGGTAGTATGCTGCCACGTTACATAAATTATCGAATGCCACAGGGAGTGATCAACTCTGGTTATATTACAGCAAACTCTCATGGCTTTTTACAACCACAACAGATTCCAATGCAGATGCAGATGATGAATATGAATGTTCATTCTGCTGGAGTACAACAAGCTGCTTTCCAACAACAGATCCAGCCTGGTCAACCAGGTAACCCACCAACTGTTTATACTCCTTACTACATCAACATGAACAATGCCATGCGCAGATAGCAGTGAGCTTAGAGAGCGACATGTCTCTCATTTCACTCTCTTCTTGACACGTTCCTAAACTTTGTTTCCCCCCCTACGCCTCCCATTTGTTTTGTATGAGGTCCATCATTACTAGAATGAAAGTTGATATCGCTAAACATTTTTTTGTTGCTTTGCTGTTTTTGTTGTTGTTTTTTCCGATCCAGAAGCACTTGAGCTGAAAGCTCTTTGGCTCGGTGCCACGAACATCGTAAATCTGGGGAACCTGTAGCTTTTCTGCCAGTCCGCGGAGTTGAACCCGCACTTACAGAGGACTTGTCACCCGTAGTCCAACGCGCTACGAACACGCGGGCGCTTTGCTGTTCCTGTTTCACTTCATTGTACACTGATTTATTTTGGTATATTTTTAAGATACAGTTTTATCCAAAAATATATGTGCGTTTAAATAAGAGATATCCATTCTTGTCATATTATGAAACATATATCAATCTATGATATATATGTGTATGTATAGCATTAATTGATAGAAAAGGTGAACATTCATTTAGATACATTTGTAAGATTTTGATCACAGTGTTTACGTCATGAGAACTTAATGACGACTATGTTTGAAAGATAAGCGGTAGCCATAGTCTCAGTTTAGATGGCAAATAATTCACCTGTGTGTTGTCGGAGCCCACAAGGGGGGGAAATAATAGCACACTGCTATCTGCAAGGCATGTTTGCAAGAGGCGACTGAGGTGGGGGCCTAGAGAAGCGACTAGTAAATAAAAAGCTTTGCAGAAATCGGATGTGCTGGCCCACTTGTAGGTGCATAACTGGCACAGCGTACAATCGCTCTTAGGTTTGGATCAAATATGAATCACAAAGAGTGGTTAACAAGTGGTCGATATGGCACATTCGAAGAAGAATGATGGCAAATATACTAATCTAGGGTTGCACATGTTAACCTTATTGCAAATATATCAACCGGAACTGCTTACTTTCGCTGTCTGATTTGATGACAATTAGGACAGTAAGAACCACAAACTGCCGTTATAAGAATGCTTGAACAAAGATAAGATTACTAGAAATTACTTGTGAAGTCCTTCTCAGACTGGGTAGAAAACAAATATCCATCTCAAATTATTTCTGCACTTGTTTAAAAAGTATGATGATTGCTTTCTTGCTTTGTTTATTATTGTCATCAGTAACACAGATCATCCTTGTTAATATATATCTCTTGTGCATTACAACATTTCTCTTGCTGTACTAATCATCTCTGATAATATCTTCTATATAATATCTTCTATATCATTATGGAGTTTATCAGCCGTTCATAGCCTGTAGTCTTGGACAGTCTCTGTGGCTAAGTGGTTACGCCCTCGCCTTGCGTTCTGAAGGTCATGGGTTCAAATCCGGATATGAATCGTTCTGTTCACGAGTGCATTTTTTCCTGAGACTGGTGGTGTCCCATTTCTGCAGAGGGACTGAGCCATATGTGGTAAAACCCAGAGCAATGAAGTAGTCAATCCTTCGGCTTTCGACCCTTTAGTCTTGGACACAGAGGACGGAAACTTCGATAGAGAAATAGAGACAAGGTGTCTAAAAGCAAATGCAGTGACCTACCAGCTGGCACCATTACTACAACATCTAAAGATCAAGATGGAAGTGAAAAGACAGATAATAAAAAGTATTTTCTTACCAACACTTTGTTGCCAGTACCAAACTTGGTATCTTACAGCAACACATCACAGAAAGCTCACCACGTGTGAAATTAAATGCTTGAGGAAGACAGTGGGAGTCACCAGGAAAGACAGACTACGAAATGAGGACATCAGAAGCAGAGTGGGCATAACTTCACGCACCGAATACATCGAAAGACAAGTACAGTGGTTTGGACATTTAATGAGAATGGAATACAACCAACCACCAATAACAGCATACAATAAAAAGAGATCGGGTACTAGAGCTAAGGAAGACCAAGAAAAAGATTGATTTATAATATCAAGACCACACTACATAAACACAGATATAACACAACAAGGGCGACTCATCTGGCCCTAGAACGCAAATTAAAGCTCCCATCCCTATGCTTAACGGCAAAAGTGGACAACCATCTCCATCTTTCACCTGGGAATAGACAATAGTCTTGGACAGTTTCTCTAGCTTGCTTCCAATTCACCCATCATTTATACGCCAGCTTAAATGTCTCAGTGAACTCTTGTTCATAAGAGATTTTCTGTTGCTGTAGGTTTCAGATTGAGGCCATTCTTTTCACAATTGTCTAGATATGATCACACCTTTGCATACAATTTTCATATGTTCTTGTTCCAGCGTTGGCTATGTTATTTACAATCTGTCATGCAAGTTTCAAAACTATACAATAAAAATTGGTGAAGAACAGTGTGGGTTAGTTGACGGCAAGAGCACTAACAATGCTGTATATATCCTAAGAATACTAATAGAAAGAACGCTAGAAATAAAAACAGATCTGTATGTGCGCTTTATAGAATACACTAAGGCGCTCAACAAAGTAAATCATCAGAATTTGTCTAAAATGTTAGAGAACTTGCAAATCGACAACGAGGATTGAATCATTCAGTAAATATTGGCAACCAACAACAGCCATAAGAGTTGATAAACAGATAGTACCTTTCCAGCAGATCAATGAGGGAGTTAGGCAAGGATATGCTCTATCACCTGATCTGTTCTTTCTCTCTGTGTACAGCAAACATATTTTGAGATCAATAATTGAGATAATTGGAATAACAGTACCTGGACATCATATAAATAAGTTGAAATATACTGATAGCACTGTCCTGATGGTGGAATAAGTGCCCGTCTGCCCAGCGTGTTCGTAGCGCGTTGGACTACGGGTGACTATCCCTCTGTGTGTGCGGGTTCAATTCCCGCGGGATGGCAGAAAAAGCCACAGATTCCCATGATTTACGGTGTTTGGGGCACTGAACCGAAGGGTTACGATGTCCATGGCAACGGGGCGGAGAGCTGAAAAGCTCAAGTGCTTCTGGATCGGAAAAAAAAATAGTGGAATAAGTCATGCAAAAACATTGTTCCAGAAAATAGAAATTAAAATGAAACATGTTGTCTATTGAAGTCAGAAAGTTCTTCAGTTCTACGTAGAATCAATACTTGGATGCGAGTCATGGACAATAAATAAACAGATAACAAATTCTCTCGAGACCACAGAAATGTGGTTTTACAGTAGACTGCTAAGAATCTTATGGTCTGCTAAAATGATTAATGTTGATGTGTTGAAAGAGGTCACGGCACAGATATAAGAAAGAGGCAGTCATCATTTTCCAGCATGTAATAAGAAAAGGAGGTTTAGAAAACATTGTCACAGCCAGTAAAATCAATGGGACATCATAGTTATAAGTACAGAAGGGTTTTTTTTTACTAGCATAGGTCATAATCATTCTGAATGTAGTTCTCATGTCAACAATGAACACAAGACCAAACACAATGCTACCCATTTACACTGAACAGGACATGTTGAACTGAATTACCACCTACACAGAATAAACCCCACACACCTACCACACTGTAGAAAGTGCAGTCATTCATGTGAGACAGTACATCATATCTTGCTTGAATGCCCTGGACTACATAAAGCTAGACAAGAACTCCTCCCACCACACCCATCTGTTCATAATACACTTTAGTCTTCCACAATTACAGAACACATGCAGATTCTACAAATTGGCATTGGCTGCTCAAGAGTGAAAACTTGCAGCCCTGGTTAGAAGAAGAAAACCCATGTACACTGGATACAAAGCAAAACGTCAGTCCAGGGAAAGGTGGAACACAGAAATAGAAGATGCAATGAAAGACACCATGTGCGAGGCACACATAAGAACCTGTTTTAGAGGTCACTTCTTATCCTGATGCCGTGAGTCGAAAAAGGATTCTAGAAATAAGAAGCATCATTGAACATTCAAGCTAGGTTTAACATTTTTATATTTCTTAGAATTTTGTCAAAATCTGATAGTTAACTTGTACATCTAATTGAAAAGTGTGAATATAGAACTTCATTCCTAGGCACCATTTGTGATACTTATGCTGTGTTGGTCAATGAATTCATGTGGAGTTATCATGTTGAGTATTTCATAAATGTTGAAACATGTACTTTGTTATTGTTCTTTGTAAGTCTTTTTTCTTGTTTATCTCTCTCATGTAGTTGGTCATTCATTTCTTTGGTTTTGTTAATCATTTTAAGATCACTGAAATCTATAGAGTTCCACTATACATGTCACTAAGTACATCACAGATTTATAGAGTTCCACCATGTCACATGCATCACTAAGTACATCACACATTTATAGAGTTCCACCATATATGTCACTAAGTACATCACACATAGAGTTCCACCACACATCACTAAGTACATCACAGATTTATAGAGTTCCACCATACATGTCACTAAGTACATCACTAAGTACATCACACATTTATAGAGTTCCACCATAATGTCACAAAGTACATCACACATAGAGTTCCACCACACATCACTAAGTACATCACAGATTTATAGAGTTCCACCATACATGTCACTAAGTACATCACAGCATCACATTTATGAGTTCCACCATATATGTCACTAAGTACATCACACATTATAGAGTTCCACCATATGCATGTACATCATAAGGTTCCCCATGTCACTAATACATCACTTATGAGTTCCACCACACATTCACTAAGTACATCACACGTAGAGTTCCACCAACATGTCACTAAGTACATCACACACTTATAGAGTTCCACCACACATGTCACTAAGTACATCACATATATTTATAGAAAATATGATAAATTGTACATAAGCACATGCTTTCTGTACCCCAAAAAATTAAAATAACTAAAGGAAACATTTTCATGCCATAATGTATATTATAGAATACAATTTTGAACCCATAGTTTTATTTGGCTAATGGGGCATGATGGGAAATGTAGTCACCATCAACTTTAACTTCCCATGTTTTTCTGGTACCCAATTGAAGTTAGGTTGACAGTCATTAAGGTTGGACAAAAATCTAATTCCCACTGGATTGTGATCCTGGAATCGCACACATACAAAGCAAGTGCATTAACCACTACACTATCACAGTTCTCATAATTTCCTATGTAAGTAGCTTATATAGCTGGGCAACACTATTTGCTACCTGAAATGGCAACAGTATATGTCATTTTTTTCTCTAATTTCTGTCAGAAGAGTGATACATATGCCAGTTTTACCCACACATGAGGTAGCGTCAGAAGGCTTCCGCAATAGTCAACTCATTTTTAACGAGGATTATATCATGGAGATTAAAGGATGATTATATAAATCGGAAAGCAACCAATACTAACACAAGATTCTTCTTCTTCAGCGATCTCTGGTCATGAGCTTAATTTACTGTGGACCACAACTGGGCAGTCAGCTTCAGGTCTGTCAGGTTTCCCCAAGCTTAGTTTTCACGTCGCTGGGTGTGGCCACATGTTGCTTCTCAGCTCACCCAGGAGAGGACAGTCTTGCAGGGATATGCTCGGGTGTCTGTTCCGCCTGCTGACACTGGCAGAGAGCTGTTTGACTTTGGTTATTGGTTACTAAACTGACGTTATTGCACTCTGGGTAGATCCATAGGTGCTCAGTTTCCCCAACAGATATCAAGAGTATGCATACTGAGGGTTCCCGTGGCTCGCTGATTAAACACACCTCTCACTCTGCCTCTCAGGCATCCAGTTCGACTTGAACAACGGGTAACTCCAAACTGCCTAAATCGCTTGATCAATTTTAGTGTCCTCATCCAACAGACAGTCACGAAGAGACCGAAGAATATCCCCTTATCCATCTTCAACTCCCCAACAATCGATGCTGTTGATGCAAGCCTGCCTGCTCTCTCATTACCGTAAACACCCGCATGCCCAGGACAGTATATCCACGTAAGCCGCTGGAGGTTAGAAACTTCTATAGATGACATATCAGTTGCAGTTTACTGGAATATCTGCTCCTTTTTAAACTGGTTCATTTGTTGCCAGCACAGCGTTGTTGGAACCAGGTTTGTATATCCTCTTCTATTCATGCTCACTTAGCCACACTGTGTTGATGCAGCCTGTTACTAAAACCACCCCATAAAGGTAAAGTAGGGTCTTGTCAGCTCTGATTTTGATTTCTGTTAATCTTATTCATTGCATCTTAGGACGCCTGTGTGGCGCGCACACCCCCACCCCCATAATGCAATAAATGTATATGCCTCAACAACTGTAGTTGGGTTCCGTTTACAGAGAGCACATTGCCAAAGAAAGCGACTCAGTACTCTGAAACTGCTGCGTCTTTATTAGAAAGATGAGTGCCAGGTTTAATCTCACAGAAAGTAAATTTATCTGTTAATGTGAGCAATGTCTATTATGTAAAACTGTGGTGCTGAACACTTTCCTGAAGATAATGTTTCATGTCTGGAATGCTATGGTACCTACCCATAGACTCGTAAGAGTCTTCACAACTCAGAACATTTGCACAACAGTTTTTAGAGTCTCATAGATATAGAAAAAGCTAGAAACACCCCCACTGCACTACAGAGGAATAGAGTTTTTAAGTCTCAAAGATATGACAGAAAAAAACTAAAAACACACCCACTGCGCTACAGAATAATAGAGTTTTTAAGTCTAAAAGATATGACAGAAAAAAACTAAAAACGCACCAACTACGCTACAGAATAATAGAGTTTTTAAGTCTCAAAGATATGACAGAAAAAAACTAAAAACGCACCAACTACGCTACATAGGAAGAGTTATTAAGAGTCTCATAGATATAGAAATTAAAAACTAAAAATGCCTCCACTGCGCCACAGAGGGAGGAAGAGAAAACAAACCGAGAATATAGTTGTACTCTTTCTTCATCCATTCGGTAACCTTCTTTTGAAAACCGTCTGTTTACTTAACTCGACTATCAATGTTGAGCAGCACATAATTCTAAGTATATTTCAATTATTATTTCGATCAATATTTACTTGATTTATTTAACTTTGTTAGTTTCAATTCTACTATCCTATCATTTCATACATTTCCAAATTGTATGTATCATTCTGGGTATCTGTAGCTTAAGCAGTAGTGAGCTCGATCACAACCCTAGTGTACCTGATTCAAACTCTGCAGCAGGCAGTTTAGAAGCAAATTTTTTCCTGTGGTAACGAACGGTAAAAATAGACCTCACTGCTCAGAAAGCAATGACAAACTACTGAACAGGTGCTTAGATAAGGGTTGTCTAGAAAATTGATGACTCATGTACTGTGGTTGATGACAACATCCTTTAAAAAATCTGCTATGATTTTCATTTTCACAAATCAATCACTATAGTGCAAAAACACATGTCGAAACAGATCAACTTCGAAGAACATGAATTAGATAATGGGAAGAAGAAGAACCACCTATGTATCATTGATTGTTTGTGTTTTTGTAAATGAAGCTCACATTGAAGTCAGTAACTTTACCAAGAGAAATGCACTGAAATTGTACAGTGAAACATCACTTTTCAATATTATTGTATGCAAATGCCTTTTGTATTATCAAGATAGCTTGGCTGAAATTGGATGCATGTGTCCTAAACATGTAGAAGTCTGCATTTAGGGCCTACCAAACCAATGTGCAACATATACATGTTCTTGGCAAAGATCAAACATATCCCAAAGAGTGATTAAAATTGATCGTAAGGAACGAACGCAAAGAAGAAGAAGATCAAGACGGCATCGAAAGTCTTGATTGTTTGGGGAGCTTAGGATGGATAATGGGGAAGTTCTGTCTCTTGACAATCTACTGTTGAATGACTACACTAAAATAGACGTTGAATCAATAGAACTATTTAAGGAGTTTGGAATGATATATTGCACAAGTAGAGATGATTGCTTGAGGGGCAGAGAGAGACGTGTGACTAACCAGTGAGCCACAGGAACCATGAGTATGTATACCCTTTGAAATCTGTTGGGAAGACTATGGGTCTGCCCGGAGGGCTGTGATGTCAGCTCAGTAACCAATAAACAGAATGAATGTACTGTGTGAATAATTTTATATGTTCAGTGTTTTATCGGGTAGAGTCATACACATACTTGGGTTGTAGTGTAGGAAAAGGAGAAACAGATAGAGATATAAGAATACAGATGGAAGTGTAGTAATCAAATCTAGAAAAGTTGTAATATTTAACTAATGTTGAAGCAGTTCTGTTGTATGGGTCAGAAACATGGAGAATTACTAAAAGAGTAACTAATAAATTGCAAACATTCATCAACTGGTGTCTTGTGCAGAATAGAGGGACTGAGATGATATGATTGGCATACAAATTAGGAAAGAATGAGACATCCCAGGGAACTAAGAAGTGAAGAAAAGATTTTGGCACAGGATAAGACACACCTTGAGAAAACCAGAGGGGAATATAATAAGAGGGACCCTTTCTTTGAACCCACAGGAAAAGCCTAGAAATACGTGAAGAAATTTGCAACATTTCTTGCAAAAAATAGCTGGTTAGGAAGACTTGACATGACTGTTTTATCGATTTCAACACATTTCATAAGGCTTGTTACATTTATGTCGGTTTGAAGAAAAAATTATTCCTTGAAAGGATTGCTTCTTTAATTTTGTATTATATGTTAAATTTCTCATTTTAATTTGTCCAAACATGATAGTCCTGAGAGGGGTTATGCCCACTGTATATATGTATATATAGCATACACTGATTTTACATATTCACATACTGTTTGAACCCAAGATTTAAATATGAACCCAGCCAGTGCTGTCTGCACTGGTTTCTAGTGTTTGTCTCACCTTCAGTGCTTTGTATTTAGCTGATGCAGATAACTTGTATTGAGGCTGGCTCTGAAATGTGTACATGATTTGGGAAGTTTCATTTCTGGTCTTTGTGTTCACGATCTTAGCGTTTTTTTTTTTTTTTTTGTATTTAATATTAGTAGAATTATAACCATTTACTGTACATTACTATTGTTATGTTGCTCCATGTTATGCTGGTAAATTTTTTTTTTTTTTTTTCATCACTAACTGATAGTCTGTCCACCAGCACATTTTATTTATTGCTTTCTTGAAGTTGGTTACTGTTCTTGTTTATGAACAATTTGAGATGAATCGTTATGATAGCAGACGTTAGAAAGTACTATATCTGACTTTCCTTGTTGGTTTTTTTGTATTAAATTAGATAATGTAAGATCTGTGATGAGAATTTAGTGTTAGAAAGTGTGACCAGGCAGCCTTTTGCTTTGTACAATAGCCAACCCCTATCTTTGAGAACTTTCATTACTTTTGTCAACGCGGTTATATGTATACGATGTATACTTATTTATTATTGATAAATTTGTTATGGACTGAGCAAGGTACACTAGTTTGCTGACAAATACACTGTAAATTGCACAGGGTGGTTATAAAGTCGCTGTGCAGTGAATTTTGAAAATATTTTAGTAATTACATCAGGAATGATGGAAACTTTCGTCATGATGTTTTGAGTTCCGCAATCCTGTGTGCATCAGTACACAAGTCGTTTTTATATTCATGATTTCATTGCTGATAGGAAATGGCGTTAACCATTGAAAACGGTATTTGTGGTGGAAAATACAAAGAGGCCAGTCAAAAAATGTCTTGAGGCTCATGGGTGGACATTTTCAACACATGCTGTAGACACATTTGTGTTCACAGCCAATTGACTGAATACAAGCCAGACAGGAGCAGTAGTATCTAGATGAATAATAACAATCTACGTTGTAATTTTTGGCCGTCTTTAAAGCCACAATTGAAAACCCCATTTCTCGTGACATAGTATCGCCCTGGCGTAAATTTCACTGTTCAACAACTTTATAAACACCCTGTATATGGTATGACTAGTTTGCTGACATGTACTGTAAATCATATATGGGATACTCGCTACGATAAGACTAGATATCAGAAAGAAAACACAAAGTGTGACAGTTTGACAAAGTACAGCAACAGATAAAATTAAAATTGTAGTTATCATCAATAAAATATGCATAAATCTGTTCAACTTTATGCATGGTTATCAAGGTTAGGAAATGCAATTAAAAAAACTGTTAGCAAAACTGTTGTTACTTCCTGTAATACCGCCTTTTAGAGCGGTGTAAGACAGGGAGGACATGAACCTCTGGAATTTAACACTTTCGCTGCCACCGGCAACAAAGTCGGGAGTACCAACTCCTTTCGCTGCCGTCGACAACTTTTGTTGGCAGATATGTGCCGTCGGCTTGATATCTTTTTAAACAGGGTATCGCTTCCGAAACGGGAGTCCCGTGACGTACTACTTCCGTATTGTTCCGACAAGCTCTCCAAAATGGCGGTATAAGTCCGTTTTTGCGTTTTTTGTGAGTAAACATAAATTTTCAAAATGGACGACATAGCTGATGAATAATGATGTCCAAAATGACTCTTTTTCTGACTTTTTAGCCAGTGATAGTGTTAAAACAAACTCTGAATGTGATATGAATGTGAACTGTGATTCACGTGACGATGTTTATAGATCGATAGCAGACATTCCCAGGGGTACAGGAGTAGGTGACGGACACCCAACCGAAAACGCGGCATATCATATTGTGGATAGGTAAGGGGATATCATTTACTACAATAGCTTGTGGATTATAAAGAATAGATTCCACATATAGACAGGTTAGTAACTCATTAATATATGAACACTATTCCATAGTTTAAAAGTCCTAAGTTTATTAGTTTACTTTTTACGATTTTTTGAAATTGTCACTCTGAAAACTGATCATGCTGAAAAATAGCGTGGCAGTTAGCCAGATTTTGTTGAAAAATGGCTGGCAGCGAAAGTGTTAATGATCGCATGGTTAGTACATCGTTGCAAAACAGTTCAGGTTAGGATTTTGTCTTTTATGCCCCTGACAGTAAAAACTCTTGGCCTGACCTGGGATTGAACGCGGGTCTCCCATGAATTCCGAAAATGGCTAATGATGCAAGGATTGACAACGATCTTTCACTATTTCGACTTTAGCATGCCTTAATGAAGTTATTGTAAGAGTTTTCCAGAAGATCCTCAGTTTGTAGCATCGCACCCATCGCCATATTGAACCAATCAGCCTTTTTTCAGGATTTTAAAGAAAACTGACTAACCACCACCTAATGAGAAAGAGTTGCTAGGTGAGGTCCCAATTTGACAGAGAAAAAAAATGCAAGATCTACAGCCTAGCACAATAATAACGAATGCAAACTCATAATTTGTTTGAAAAATCATAAACAAACATGTATTTGTGTCTTCTGAATTTGATCAAAACATTACAGTTATGGAATGTCCAACTTAAGACTGTTTCTGTACTTGATCAAATTGCTATACTTTAATGTCTAATTTCTAACAACATATGAGTGGGGTACTATGTAATGGTGACATTTGTTATTTTTCATAAATTGTGATACAAAATGTCCCTGGCTTTGAAATTTATTGTAAATTTGACATGAATGTCCCTCCACACAACATTGGACAAACATCAATGTTTCTCATCCAACATTTGGCAAACATCAATGTTTCTCATTCAACATTTGACAAACATCAATGTTTCTCATCCAACATTTGACAAACATCAATGTTTCTCATTCAACATTTGGCAAACATCAATGTTTCTCATCCAACATTTGACAAACATCAAAGTTCCCTACACAAAATATGACATCAATGTCCCCCACACAAAATATGACATCAGTGTCCCCTACACATTTTACATCAATGTTCCCCCACACAACATATAACATTGATGTCCCCCACAGAACATAAAACATCAATGTCCCCCACACACAACAGATGTGTTGAGTCCAACCACAAGCAGGCAGTGTATGTTCTGGTAATCTTGTTCATCAATTGTCAAGTTCCATCAGCACTGTAACACAGTCTTTCCTATCTGTTAGTCTGTGTGAGCTTCATTGAGATGCTAATTTGTTCAGTTTTTTCCTGGTATATTAGAGTATGTCCATTTCAATTACCTTATTGCTTTCTGACTAAAACATTAGGCTGATGTCATTTGGAAAGTATTACAAATTTGTTTGTACATAGATGTCAGCACACACACATTTGTATTGTATGTTTTTGTATAGACTGTATAGAACATATATATATATCATGTACACTTGGCAATACAGTTGGATACAGAAGAAGAAATATTGGTCTGGTATCTATTTCACATCTGCATGAACACTGTAATCTGTTTTTAAAATTCACATTTTTCAACCCCAGCAGAGTTGATCTGATAGTCTTGTCCCCTTCACATTCCACAAAATGCCTAACTAACAGTGACGAAATATTCTAACTTGTCTAGCTAGCCTTTTTCAACTTCTTTTGTACAAAAACTGTTTATGCCCTTCCAAAACTGTCTATGTTCTTTCCATTAAACTATATTGTATTTGTCACTTTTTTTTTTTTTTTTAATGTTTGCCAAATTCTATGAATAACATTTTTAAATTGTACATGTTTTTGTGTGTGTGTGTAATGTGAGAAATGTCATTTGATTCTTTGTAGAATGCAAGAAATTTCATCTCTTTGTAGAAGGCAAGAAATGTCATCTCTTTGTCAAAGGCAAGAAATGTCATCTCTTTGTCAAAGGCAAGAAATGTCATCTCTTTGTAGAAGTCAAGAAATGTCATCTCTTTGTAGAAGGCAAGAAATGTCATCTCTTTGTAGGATGCAAGAAATGTCATCTCTTTGTCAAATGCAAGAAATGTCATATCTTTGTAGAATGCAAGAAATGTCATCTCTTTGTAGAATGCAAGAAATGTCATCTCTTTGTAGAATGCAAGAAATGTTATCTCTTTGTAGAATGCAAGAAATGTCATCTCTTTGTAGAATGCAAGAAATGTCATCTCTTTGTAGAATGCAATAAATGTCACTTATTTCTGTGTATAATGCAAGAAATGTCACTTATTTCTGTGTAGAATGCAAGAAATGTCATCTCTTTGTCAAATGCAAGAAATGTCATCTCTTTGTATAATGCAAGAAATGTCACTTATTTCTTTGTATAATGCAAGAAGTGTCACTTATTTTTTGTAGAATGCAATAAATGTCACTTATTTCTGTGTAGAATGCAAGAAATGTCAGTAGTTTTGATGATTCTGAGTTTAGATGGAACAAGAACACTTTAGGATTCAAATAATATATAAATTGTGACATGCATACGCCATGTTTGTTGTTGTTGAGCAAAAACACCAACAGAAAGTTCTTATTTATCTTGATATATTTAGCAACTTGTGATTTCAACTAGTTTTTATTTCAATATCACTTAGATTAATCATTTAATAGAAATATATTCTGGTTTTTTTTAACTGTTGTTGTTGATGTGGTAGAAACATATTATGGTTTGACTGATGTTCAACTTGTAACACAAACATATTGTGGTTTGACTGATGTCCAACTTGTAACACAAACATGTGGTTTGACTGATGTCCAACTTGTAACACAAACATGTGGTTTGACTGATGTTCAACTTGTAACACAAACATATTGTGGTTTGACTGATGTCCCAAATTGTAACACAAACATATTGTGTTATGGCTGGGGAGATTGAGTGAAGTTGAAATTCAGAATCCTTGTCACATGCCGCCACTTTAAATAAATGCATAAACTGTTTTATAAAACAATGCATACTCAAATTACTGATTAGACCAGAGTAGACAAATATTTGCGTTTAAATGGAAAAAAACAGGGTATCCGCAGAAGTCATAAAATAGAATATTGAAATACAACCCAGACAGGATATTTCGAACCCTCAGAATATATGACTATTCGCTCATGATGTGTAGGCATTAGCAGCAAGACTAGTATATAAATATTTTTTTTTACTTATTTCTCTCCGCTTCATTTAACAAACCTTTATGAGCTGTTTGAGGGTCGCAGTAGCGTAATTGTTAAGGAACTCACTTCTTAGGCTTGTGGTCTGGACTCAATTCCACAGTGAGCATGGAATATTTTTCCAACTGCAGCAGTATTCAGCCTGATGTTGACCACATCACCCACCATGTGCCGACAGTCATTAAATAAAATACGGTCCTAACAGCATATAACCCACTATGCCCCGAGGTATGAAAATGGAAAAAAAAAACACATCTTATGCAAGCTACCTATGTCTCAATTGACTAATGGTGTACCCATAACCGGAATTTATTTACAGACGAATGACTCAGTGCCCAGTTATAGAGTACAGACTTCTACAGAGAAGAATCACATGTGGTACCCTGTAGTTAGTGGGGAGAAAATCATGATCTAGGGAGAGTGAAGCCAAAAAAAACATGCTGAAATAAAATGTGATGGTCCGAAATTTGTAAAATATCTCAGCTTTACTGCTGTAAACCACATAACATACTCATACCAAGTGACCGAAACCATAAAGAGCAGTTATTCTGTAGCAAACATAGTAGAAAAACAGTAAGAGTAGTAAGCTGACTGCGCATCGGACAGATAAATAGATGCTTAGTATCTTTTAGCAGATAACGACATGTGCTGATGGTTCTTGTAGTTCGCTGATTTTGAGTTGAAAGTTTTGTAACAATTCATTGCTTGATAGTATTCACATCTTGGTTTAATTCATGTTTTGCTTAACTAATTTAATAACACATTGAGACTAGCTAGATATTGAAATTAGTCTATTAACTTTTGTTTGGTTCAGAATAAATGGATATGCTTTTGTGTAGATTAATTGTGTACGTTGTATAAATATCCCATGTTCTGTTCTGGATGTAGTGTACGTACATTCACCCAAGACAAACACTCCTGCCTGTACCATATGGTTCACTCATATTCAAACCATATAATTCACTTTGAATATTTATCTTGTCACAAATAACCCTGTTATTGTATGTACATTATTTCATTGATTCACTGTTCACTGACACAGCAATGTTTGCACTTCAGAAATGATGACAATTTTCTCAAGCTGTTACATGTAGCCATTCATTGAGTAATATTTGCACATTATAACATGGTTGATTTTCAATATGTACAATGTGAAACTCAACTGTTTCCAATAAATTATTGCAAATTTGTGAGTTCTTTCAAGTTGTTTTTGGAATGTGTGGAATTTTTCTCATTCGAAAGCTCCATATCGATAACTTGTTAACCACTCTGTGTGATTTGCATGTGATCTGAGTCTAACATCGATTTGCAATGTGCCAGTTATGCGCCTACAAGTAGACCAGCACATTCGATTTCTGCGATGCTTTTATTTACTACGGTAGCTTCCTTAGGTCCTACATCAGTTGCCTCTTACGACATGCCTTGTAGGTCGCAGTGTTACTATTCTTTGCTTACCCTGCTGCACACTGGTGGAATTTGTGTGAAGGTGTGTTTATATCTTTCTTTTCTTTAATCTTGTTTTGCCGTACAGCGTCAGGATAAGAAGAGATTTCTCAAAGTGTTTTTCATCTCTGTTATCTTATGTGTCTTTTGCTTTCTACAGCCTTTTGCTTTGTATCTACTGTATCGGAGTAACATTGCTCTTTGAGCTTATATAGATATGTTAAAGTAACTCACCCGGGAGAAGATGGATTCAGAATGTAACTGATGGGTATACAATAAAAAGAGATTGGGTACTAGAGCTAAGGGAAGACCAAGAAAAGATGGATAGTCAATATCAAGACCACACTACATAAACACGGATTCAACACAACAAGGGTGACTCATCTAGCCCTGAACGCAAATTAAAGCTCCCATCCCTACGCTTAATGGCAAGAGTGGACAGCCAGCTACATCTTCCACCTGGGAATAGACTGATGAGTTGAACATGACGGCTGCAGAGGCAGGACATCTGGCCTATTAGAGAGAGAAATTCAGGAGGACTGTTGGGGTGGCAAAGTTCTGCTCAGGACAAGCTATTTGATGATGATGATGAAAGTAAATCAAAGAAACCTTGAACATGATGCTGGAAGAGGCAGGAGAACTTACTAGAGACAGAGTTTTTCAGGCGGGCTGTAATAAAAGCGAAGTTCCGCAAGGGACATGCTGCTACTACTTGAGTAGACATCGTATAATTTATACCTTAGAATGTGAAAGTGATGTGGTCAGTTCTTATCAATATTTTCTCTTCTATGTAATTCCCTGAGTGGAGAGCTCAGTAGGAAAGTCATTAGTGCACTTTCTTTCTAGACAAGTTGTCTCTCGGTTTGATCCCTAGTTGGAGTTGGATTTTTTCAAAGATAGAAGACTCTCAGGTCGACCCATCCTTAGTTGACTTGACTTACTCCCCTCCACTCCTTGTGGAGCATAGGGGCTCAACAGTTGTTCGCCACTTTTCCCAGTCTCTGGCTGCTTTCTTTATGGTCTCCCAGGAGTCAAGCGTCAGAAACATGGAGAACAACTAAAACAATAGCGCATAAATTGCAAACATTCATCAACTGGTGTCTGCGCAGAATAGAGGGAATAAGATGGTATGATAGGGTCACAAATGAGGAACTTATGCAGAGAACAAGACAGATTCCAGTGAACGAACAGGTTAAAAAAGACGCTGGCGCTGGATAGGTCACACTTTGCGAAAACCGGAGGGGAATATAACAAGAAGGGTCCTTGCCTGGAACCCGCAGGGACAGCGAAAGAAGGGAGGCCGAGAAATACATGGAGACGAGATTTAGAGGCAGAGATCAATAATATAAAGAAGAGCTGCGGGAGATAGGAAGACTTGGCATGAGAGAAGAGACGCTAGCTGAATGGGGGAACTAATAGGTTAAACTAGGAAAGATATAGATCAATCTGTAAGCTTTACTGTCAACAAACGGACTCACTGTTAGCTATACAGCATGGAATCCAAGGCAACATGCTAAGATGGATCCAATCGTTCCTGCATAATAGAAGAACCAGATTCACACTCGATGGACATCACAGCAAAAAGGTCTTACTGCGTCATGGGGTACCTCAGGGAGGAATTATGTCTCCAACTCTCTTCCTTGTCTACATCAATGACCTAGTAAATGATCTGCTAGCTGGAGTGAAGGCCGCTCTATATGCAGACGAGCACACAACATCTGCAACTGGTAGAATACAGCGAGCAGCAGATAAACTTATGGAATGGGCAGAGAAGTGGTACGTTACAATCAACACAGACAAAACCTCCACAACACTGTTCTCCCTCTCCCCAGGGACAAAGCAGCCAACATACACTTAGGAACCACTCCAATACAAGAAGAAAGCAATCCAACTTATCTAGGAATCACATTTGATAAACGACTCACATGGAACAAGCATATAGAAAACACAGAAGGAAAGGCCAGACGAAAAATTGGAATACTCAGAAAACTGGCAGGTACCAACTGGGGAGCTAATGAACACACACTTAAGAAAGTCTACAGCGGAACAATTAGACCTCACCTAGAGTTCGGGTCAACAGCATGGACTGCAGCTGCTAACACACACCTGCAGACATTGGACAGAGTGCAAAATCAAGCACTCAGGATCATCACCGAAGCCATGAAATCTACGCCTATCACAGAGATGCAAAAAACTACTGGAGTACAAGCCCTGGCTTACAGAAGGGAAACCAAAAATATAATCCAGATGGAGAAATACACCAGTATGCTCTTGCATCCAATGAAAGCAAGATTAAATGATCTGGCACTTGGACGACTAAAACGCAGCAGCTTTGTCCATCGGGGAAAGCGACTGAAAAGACAGTACCAAGATGACCTACCAATGCACACAACACCGCTGATACCTAGTCTCGACCCTGTTCCTTTGGGAACAAGTTAGCGATACAGCAAAAATCATCACAATAATTAGTGGAATCACAACTGGAGAAATACACAATGACCTGCAGAAGAGAACAGCCACTATGTGCATGATCCAAGAAAACTACCCTAAACAATCATGGATCCACGCCTACACCGATGGATCTGCAACAGATGCAATCAAGAACGGAGGGGCTGGTATCTATATTACATATCCCAACAATCACACTGAAACAAAGTGCATGCCAACTGGTAAATTTTGTTCAAACTACATAGCAGAGACTCAAGCACTAATACAGGCCGCAATCATGATCAATAATTCCAACTCTGACTGTCAACAAGTGGTATTTTTCACAAACGCACTATCTGTTTTGCAAGCCCTACAGAGTAACCATCCATCCCTGAGAAAGAGCTCAGCAAGATCTCTACCAACAAAAGAGTTACACTTCAGTGAGTACCATCACATTGCGGAGTGCCAGGTAACGAGAAGGCAGATAAACTTGCTAAAAAGGGAGCAGAAGGTGAACAAATAGATAATGAAATCACATACTTTGAAAAAAAAGCTATCATGGACATTAGAAAAGAACATAAACCATCCAACGATGACTACCGCACACTTGACAGACAAAGACAGACTATCATCTTCCGACTCAGGATAGGTCATAACAGACTGAACAAACACATACACATGCTGCGATTGTCCCCAACCCCTCTGTGCCTCTGTGGCTCCGCTGAACAAACCACAGAACATGTCCTGCAAGACTGTCCCCTGTATGTCCTCCCAAGAAAGGAATGCTGGCCCTACAACACAACACCACATTCAAAGCTACATGGCACTAGAGATGAGCTCCAGACAACAGTCGTTCATCATAAGAACGCGTCTAACGGTATAATCATCAAAAAAAAGCGATCGCAAAGAAGAAAGAAGAAGCTATACAGCTATAAAAACCCTGGAGGCTAAATCAGATGACAACACAGTAGGCCTACATACTGAACAAACATACTGTTCAGCTGTCAAAAAAAAGGCGGAAATTCACTTGCAGTGGATTTCATCTCACTGGCTACGGAGTTCGTGCTTTGTGCAATGCTCTTGGCAGATGACATGCCATCTCTGCCGACAGGGACTGAGCCATATGGGGAAACCCAGTGCAATGAAGGCAATCCTCCGCCTGTAGCCTTTTTTTATATCCCAAAGAATTATATTGTAAAAAACAACAAATATGTTTCCGTACACCATGTCGCACATAAATTATGCAAATTTCACTTTTCAAACAAGTCAATTTAATGAAACATGCAATTTGTCATATACGGTAGACCTACATGCTCTAATGAATTCTTCAAACAAGTCAATTTAATGAAATATGCAATTTGTCATATATGGTAGGCCTACATGCTCTAATGAATTCTTCAAACAAGTTAATTTAATGAAATATGCAATTTGTCATATATGGTAGGCCTACATGCTCTAATGAATTCTTCAAACAAGTCAATTTAATGAAATATGCAATTTGTCATATATGGTAGGCCTACATGCTCTAATGAATTCTTCAAACAAGTCAATTTAATGAAATGCAATTTGTCATATTAGTAGACATACATGCTCTAATGAATTCTTAATTTGTGTCAAGCTGATACCATATTATACATTGTGGTGTATACGCCCACATTAATGGAGGATAGGGGGAGGGGGTTTATAATGGTAATCATCTCAGCATGGATGTGCATAATATCTGCCAACACTCGAGTACCTATGAATGCAGTTAGGTCAGTTAACACACAAAACACAATACATTTATTAATGTTGTTTTTCTTCACAGGCAATGATGCAATATTTGCTTATTTCAGAGGCTGTTTTACTTTGTAATGAATCTAATTTAAGAAGTATGTCCTACCAGTTTTGGAAGTAAACTATTGAACAATGAACGGAAATATGTTTTTCGACGTTGTGGTTAATATAAATGTTACAGAAGAGTTCTTTGTATATCATGTACAGAGAATAGATCTATCCAGAAAGAACTCAAGATCAAAGAAACTGGCTGATGCTACAAATAAGAAAGAGAAAATTGATGTATTTTGGACATATAAAAAACACGAAGGAGAAGACCATCATGGAGGGAGGTATACCGGCAAAGAGAAGAGGAAGACCGCGGATAAGATGGATTCAAGATGTAACTGATGGTTTGAACATGATGGCTGCAGAGGCAGGCATATGAGAGAGAGAAATTACGGAGGACTGTTGGGTGGCAAAGTACTGCCCAGGACAAGCTATTTGATGATGTGGTTACTAGCACTGGAGCAATACCAAAGAAATGAACACACGCAAGATCATTGCAAAACTCGTTACTATATCTGTTGTTTTAGTTCTTCATAGTGTCACATTCTTTTGCTGTTTGAGAATCAGTTAAGATTTTAGAGTTTAGTTTACTAGTACAGTCCGTTGAATTAAAAGACATCTGATGTGTTTAATGGTATGACATCACATAGTTAATTCTGCCGTTGTCACCACTGTACCCTGATCTGACGATTTGGAAACAAAATAGTTGTCCAGTCTTTTTGAAGTGCTTGCAGTTTAAATACTAGATTTGCGCTTGACTCTTCCTTACATGGTCTGTTATGTCCGCTCTTCCCCCATATGAAATATAAATATAACATCTGGACAGTTTACACTCTACTTCGTGGTCATCTCTTCCTCGTTTTATGAAGGACCATTCTTCTGAATATCTTACATGGAATGCACATTTTCTCTTCAGCATTTTGAAATCCTTTCACACAATTTGTAAAAATATATAAATCTTTATCACCAATAACACACACGAACTACATTCATTTAGTTCAACCCGGTGCTTATATGGACCATGACTTACAACGTTATTATAATAATAGGGGATTGTGTTATAGGATTGGACTCTACAGTCACTTCCGCACACACCAAAGAAGTGCAGCAGCACACGTCTGATGCTGTCGTTATCATCGCTTGCGATGGACGACTATTACTATAATCTGATCCACAGCCAACTTAAAACTCATATTAGAGTCGGCTGTGTCTGATCAAATACGAGAAGGGAGATGACTCCGAAATAAAAACTTATGGTGACGTCTGTCTCTCCCAAGATGTGGCCGGATATATTTTGCTCGTGTTATGAAAATTCTGTAACATGTTGAATTAAATGTACGTACATAGCTTCCAGTTGCTGTCTTCCACGTAACTATATGTATAATAAATGTGATATTATATGATGGAAGTGCATGTTGGACTTTTAAGCTATCAAAATTGACAATTTACTCCGAGTATCACACGGACCATATATTCTAATAGTAATAGTAAATAGTAAATATTCGTATTTTATCAAATGAGTCAAGACTCAATATGACATATTTTAATAGGCATTTTGTCATTTCAGAACTTGAAAGTGAATAGACGATTGCCAACACCCTGATCTACGTGTTGTGATTCATTGACTACTACCAATAGACTGTTTTCAAGCATAGCTTGAATGTAATATTTTCTTTCTGTAATTTAGTGTAATTTTCTTCTACATCCGATACTGCGATACATTTTTATGATTTTAAAAAGTAATTTTATTTAAAGGGAAGTCATTTATTTAATTTATCAGATTTTCATATGATAACTCATATGACTCAATTGAATACAATTTTAAACTAAGTTTTCTCTTAGGTTAAAAAGAATGATGTCCAAGTTTTCTGCATTGCTTGATATACCTCAGTTTGAAGATATTTTTTGTTTTATGGGAAGGCAGTCGTAAACTACCTAACAGGCTAACTAAACTTAACCACCAGTCTACAGTGCCATAGTAACTATTATACCATAGCAGCTATGGTAAACATGCCTATATTTAATTTATTCATAAAAAGAAAAGTGCAGTAAAATTGTGTTATTTTAATTTACTCAAAACCAACATATCAAAACACCAATTTCCAAAGAACAACAAACCTTTAGTTTAAATCATAGATTCCCAAACTTTTTCGGCCCACTTTGAACAACATAAACTTTGTAACGCTTCCATCCCCATTATAACAGTTTGACACCCCCTCCCCACATATACATACATATGCTCTATTTTCACTTTGACATAGAAAATTGATATATATTTCTGTCATACATGATCAATTTTCAAATGATTCTATACATGAAATAGAAAATTGATGAAAAAATGGATAGTGTAAAATAGGCATAAGATGAATTAAATTGCAGAATTCAAATTTTAAATGATTATTCAATCGTAAAATCACAACAACAAAAACTCCAACAAATGCTTCTGAACCCACTATCGCTCCCCCTAGAAGGCTTCAGTGACCACTGGGGGTGGTACCGCCACTTTGGGAACCCATGGCTTAGATCAAAGGACATCATATCTCCATCCAGAGTGAAGGAGATGGGGCTGAAACCGGGAACTGTCAGACATGAACACTTTGCTAGTGGTTCAAGACATTTTATTAATCGACACAGAACTGGAAGGATCAGTCATCTGATGCTAATCTCTTTTATATGATATGGTAGAGTCTCAGACACCGGAGAGAGCGGGAGAATTAGGAGTTAAGTTAAGACATGCCAGACAGTGTCGTCTTTGTGGTAGAGAGCGAAGGTATACTAATCAACTTCTCATGGGTACGGCGAGCAACTGGACTTTAGGATGGCTGCTGCAGCGGAGGACAGAGTACAATGTGGGGAGAAAGATTGTGTTGAGCAATTCTCTTTTAGTGTTCATGGGGACATGCTTGCATTTCAAAATTGGCATCATTTGTCCTATTATTTGATTTGCTTTGTTGCATCTATGTTGGATTTTGTTAATTATTCTTCCATTTGCTGAAAAAATGCTCCATAGGTATGTAAAGTCTTTGACTTGTTTTAATGGGCGTTTGGAGATATTGGTAGTGTTATAGTGTATATAGTGTTTAGACATGCAAGTGTATAAAAAGTTAAAAAGTCAACTTTATATGACCTGAACTCAATACTTTTTTCCTATTTATCGTCAGATCTGAAGTATATCACGTCTGCAGCGGTTGGTGGGACTTGTTGGCATGACAACTAAAGTAACAGAAGAGACAAATGTCACAGGACTAGTAACCTCTATAAAAATCATATAACTCGTTAACAGCCATGGATAACAAACGAGTGATTCTTGAAATAGACACACATGAAGTGCAGAGTGTTGAAACAGCAGTTAAAGGTGTATTGGCTGCATTTTCTCACGGCATTTGTTCAGTGTCTTCTGCTTTTGTGTCAAAAGCCTTAATGGACACAATGGAATTTGATTTCCCAGTTTTTATCATGGTTACCCAAATGATGTTCACAATTTCCACCTTAGAACTGCTGTCTATCTTTGGGTTCATTAATCTTCCAGCTTACACTATAAAGCGAGGCCTCACCTTCATTGCTCCTGCTGTTTTCTATGGAATTAACTCTGTTCTGGCTCTGACAGCTTTGTCCCATATGAACATTGCTATGTATGGAGTGTTGAAACGTTGTGTGCCATTGTTTACTCTAGTTTTCTCGCTTGTCATCCTGAAGAAAGACCTGCCCAACAAATTAACAATGGCTTCTGTGTTATTGCTGACTATAGGCTGTGTTATTGCAGGTGAGCATTAAGCTGTATTTTTTACCTGTTATTCATTCCATGCATGTTTACTCAGTGACTCAACGAATATCTCTGATGAAAGCTATAATCTCTGAACCTGTCACGCCAACCTTCCAAAAATAACCATAGGGACTTTCAAAGCCGTTGTGTTGTTTCAGAATTTGAGACCAAGAAATATGTCAGGATAATTTGGATATCAAAGCTTATCAGGAAGAATTACTTTGTAAAAACTGTTGTGACTGCTGTAGTACCGCTTTTTAGGGTGGTGTAGGAAGGGAGGGGGACCTGAGAATTTAATATCCGCATGGCTAGTGCAGTTGCTGCAAAACTGTTCAGGTTAGGATTTTACTTTTGTGCCCCTGACAGAAACAAATCCTTGACCTTACCGTGTATTGAACACAAGTCTCCTGCATGGTGCCACGCTCTAATCTATGCGGCCAGACGCTCCTTGACAAACGTTTATTAACATTTTTGTTTACATGTCAAAATAAAAAAATAACCCATCATCTCTCCATTACTCCCAAAAGTATTCAGTTTGTTCCCTGCATGGAGCGATTAGGGTTGTTTTTTCAACACTTCCTGATCTCAATGTAGGTGAGATTAGTTCCTAGTCGTATTAGAGACGGATGATCGCCCAAGTGGTTACCGGGGCCCAAATTTGGGGTGTTAAGAATAGAACCACTGTTACCTGCCACGCATGTCGTAAGAGGCGACTTAGGAAGTTTGGCTGAAATCGGATGCATGTGTCCTAAACGTGTAGAAGTCTATGTGTTTAGGGGCCTACCAAACCAATGTGCAACGTATACACGTTCTTGGCAAAGATCAAACCTATCACAAAGAGTGATTAAAATTGGTCGTAAAGAACAACGCAAAGAAGAAGAAGAAGAGATGGATGATAAAACATAGGTCCCATGTTCAAGTTGAGCACCCAAAAAAAATTTGGCTGTTGAAAATCTGGAAAAGAAAGTTACAAAGCCACTGCCTGGCAAAATTCAATAAAATTATTTAAATGAAAATTCCTACAAAATTTTCACTATCTTAAAAATTATCTTGGTGACACTTGCCGGTACTAAGGAGTTTGTGCTCTACGGCTGATATATTTCTATGTAATAAAGAGATCAGAGTACACATGATTATTCACAAGTGCATTGATGATGATTTGAGCCAGTCAATTACTTCTTAAGTTGGTAAAGGCTTGCCTTTTAAGACAGGAGACACTGATAAAAGAGAGCCGCTGTAGCGTAGTTGTTAGTGAACTCGCTTCGCAAGGCTGGTGGTCTGGGTTCAGCTCCGCAATGTGCGTGGAATTTTTCCCGACCGCGACGGCTATCAGGTCGACCCAGCCTCAACTGGGTACTAGACATGCTCTGGGAAAGTAAAGGCGGCCCGGCGTGATGCTGACCACATCACCCATTGTGTGCCGACAGTCAATGAAAAATACAGGCCTAACACTGTATTGACCTATATACCACGAGGTATGAAAGGGTTCCTTACTTTTACTTTACTTACACTGATAAAAAAGGGAAAACATATCCTCATGCAAAAATCAGTCCTGAATGCCTGCAAGAAGAAGAAGAAGAATCAATCAACAACCCTCATGTAAAAATCAGTCAGAAGTGCCATACCAGACACTCTGACTACGCCTGAATTCTTAGCGAATGAACGGAAGAAGAAGAATCAATCAACAATCCTAATGTTAAAACAGGCCTGTGTCTGAATTTATAGCAGGTTAACGGAAGGATAGGAAGAATCAATCAACAATATATTTATATTGGAATCATCTGGTCCTTGCTGCCATGACTAATGTAACTGTATTTAATAATATTTTTAAAAAAATTGCATTCTGAAATGGAAATTTGCTTATGTAAACGCTTTTTTGTATGCAGGTTATGGCGACTTGGGGTTTAATCTGACAGCTTACATCTGCGGCATTGGAAGCAACTTCACACAAGCTTTGTATCTTCTGCTGGTCCAGAGACATTCAGAGCATCATCTGCCAGTTTCAGAGATACTCCAACTAAACAGTTTCAACACTTTGCCTCTACTTCTGTTTACTGCTTTAGTCAACGGAGAAGTTTCTGCTCTTTCTAGTTACCCATATTGGAAGGAGTTTCGTTTCTTCATTTTATTTGGTTCAGCTATCATCATTGGTATGCTCCTGAACTACTCACTGTTTCTGTGTACGAGTTTAACTAGTGCTCTCACCACCAGCGTCGTTGGGGGGCTCAAAGCTCTTGCTCAGACATTACTAGGATTGATCACATTTGGAGGCGTGTCTCATAATTTGTCAACTTACTTTGGAATCGGTTTAAATGTTACTGGCGGTGTCACTTACATATGGGCTCGCTATAGGGAAAGTAAATCCCATCCTAGTGGTCTTGCTAGCCTTAAGAAAATCTTAAGTTTCACTTCCTTAAATGGGGCTGTTCAGGAGAAACCTGATGATGGATTTGTACTAATAGATCAGAATGATGAACTCGCAAAACATCGCCACCATTCAGGTTTCGAACATACTAAGTCTTGATACCAAATTAAATTAGTTTCTTATGCTTCATACATTGTATTTTTATTTTGTGATAGATGTGATCAGATAACTTTATTACAAGTCTTCGGATTGTCTAGGCTGATGATTATCTCTAGGGTAAAGACCATGATGATGATTATCTGATGATTATCTGATGATTATCTGATGATTATCTCTGGGGTAAACCACTGCTTGGTTTAATTTGATTTGTTATGTTTTATTGTGAGGGTATATTTTGTGGATTATTTTTAAGTTGTTTATTAACTCGAAGTTTACTTGATTTTGAAGTTTGCCCGAGTGGTTACCGGGCCCAAATTTGGGGTGTAAAGAATAGAACCACTGTTACCTGCCACACATGTTGTAAGAGGCGACTAATGAGGTTTGGCTGAAATCGGATGCACGTGTCCTAAATGTGTAGAAGTCAACCTGCTGCCTTACAGGACGGCTGGTGACAGCCAAAGGCTAACAGAGAGCGAACCCAGTAAACGCTGGCTGAATCCGGACACATCGCCAAAGGATAAGCACCAGAGTTCCAAATGGCGCTGAAGATGTGACGAAACCCACCCATGCTAAGGCTGCATGAATCAGATTTCCACATGAATTAATTTTTTAGAGAGATCTGGTACATCTGTCTTTTAGGTGATCGCGAGAGAGAGATCTTGAAGTTTAGATCCTCAAGTCTGATCTGACTCATTGTCTAAAATTGCAAAGATTTGTTCATAAGTGGTTATTAGGGGTTGCCGATATCAAAGTAGATAATACATTGCTCAAGTGACTGTGTGTCATGGAAATTCCAGAGTTTGAGACTAGCTTGGGAAAAATATTTTTGGTATGTGGTTGGACTACAGACCTGGATCCTTTATTTAGGAATCTAAATTACAAGCACATCTGAAGTCAGAGTAAGGTTTGCCTGAATGGTGAAGGACACTGGTGAAAAGGTGAGCAAACCTTCACGCAAAAATCAGTCAATGCCATGACTACGTCTCAATTCAAAGTGGGCGAGCGTAAAATTAAAAGTGTAGTTAATATGGGGTGAGTGCAGAAGAAGGGGAAGAAACTTCACTACGGTCAGATTGTTTTATTTCTTGAGAAAATTAAAAAAAACCCAACCTGCAGACTGCATTATAACACAGTCCAAGCTGTCTTTAATCCTTTATGTAACTAATCCCCTAGTGACCACTTAACCAAGATTATGCTTACAACAAAAGTTGGTATTTTAAAAAATCATGTTGATTTATTCGTAGACGTATGAGTCTAATATATATTATATACATTTTACTGTTTTGGAAAACCCATATATCTGTGATTATTCATGATGCCTCGTCATAGAGAACCAAATTAAAGTCCTAAAAATTTGTAAAAATAAAATACCTGTTAATTTGTATAATCCTCTGAGAATTACATTTTGACCATCGTCCAGTACTGCAGAGTTTATGCACTGCCACTGAGATCTCTCTTTACACAGAGGAGATCAAAGGTCATATGGTTATTCTCCAAAGTGCAATGATGATGGTCCAATCAATCATTCAATCAATCAAAAGATGTTTATCAAAACAACCTAACTATCTATCAAAAACTTTTATTTCTTCCACCAAAGGATGTGGTTGACAATTGAAATTGATTTTTATTCCAAATAGTTTTAAGGGGGGACTCTGGTCTTGAAACTTTTTTCGTTGCTTTGGTTTTAATGTAGAATTTGTATAACAATTTTGAAAGATTATGACTTAGAATAGTAGAAAAATATAGTAAGAAATAAAAAGTCACAGCGTTGCCATGGAAACAATACAAAATGGCGCAAGCACAAAATTTCAAATCCTAAGGCTCTGAAGTTAATGAATATAAATGAATTCTGTTTTCACTCTAAGGTGAGCAATTGTAATATCTACAAAATTACACATTCTTTTTAGGATATATTAAATATTACATTTTTATGAATTTTGTGTAAACGCACCTCCAAAAACTGCTTTTTTGACCAAATTTTGAGGAAATTTTTACCCAAAAATTTATAAAAATTAAATATTTAATATATCCTAAAAATCATGTGTAATATTTTAGATATTACAATTACGCACCTTAGAGTGAAAACAGAATTCATTTACATTCATTAGATTCAGAGCCTTAGGGATTTGAAATTTTGTTTTTGGCGGCCATTTTGTATTGTTTCCATGGCAACACTTTGACATTTTTTTTACTAATTTTTTCTACTATTCTAAGTCATACTCTTTCAAAATGCTTATACAAATTTTATATTAATATGAAAACAACGAAAATAGATTCTTGATTTTCAAGACCCGAATCCCCCTTAATCTGTAATGTATAATGGAAGAATCATGGACGGAGAAATTCTGCCATCTATTATGTCATGTAGAACCAACACAATCAAGTTGATGTATAATCAAATTTATTAAGCTGATGTATATTAAAATGAAATTAAAGATGGAAATATGAAGTAATATAGTTTTACAAAGTACAAAAACAAGATTCAACAATGCTTAATCAAAAGGCCTTTAGCAAGGAAAGGATACAAGAACAACATGAGATACAAGACTATGATCGTATATGAAGAGACATCATAGGTATTGGGAAAACACTGTATTCTTAACTGCCCTAGATAATGACAAATAAAATAAATTTTAAAAACTAGAAATAGGTAATATATATGTGTTATACATATAATAATAATAATTCCTCTCATACCGTTATATGTTACCTAGGGCCTGCAAGCAATTTCTCCATACCACTTTATCCTGAGCAACTCGCTCTTTCTCCTCCATGGAATTGAGACCGATATTTCTTGCCTCTCTCAGCAAAGTTCATTTCTGGGTTTCCTTAGGCCATCCTCTCTTTCTTGAACCCTTTGCATCCCACTTCAGTGCCTGCTTTGATATTCGTTGATCATTTCTCCTCAATGTGTGCCCAACATATCTCCATCTTCTCTTTCTTATAACAGTTGTCACTAGTGGTTGACCAGACATTTCTCTGATTTCATCACCGCTCCTGAATTCGTTCCATTTTATATTCATTATTTTTCGCAGACATCTATTTTCAAATGCATTCAACTTGCTTTCTATATCTTTAGTCATTTTCCAACTCTCGCTGGCATATGTTAGAATTGATACAACATTTGAATTGAAAATTCGTAATTTAGTTTTAATACTATATATCTTCTTCTTCTTTTGTCGTCACACTGCGACCGGGTTGTTGCCCAATGTCGTGGTTTTCTGTTTTTGTCTTGCGCTGTTCTGGTGGCTTGTGTGATTGTTATCTTTGCTCTTTCACAGGATTCTGCTACGCCATCTAACCATCTTTTCCGTGGTCTTCCTCTTGCCTTCTTTCCCGATGTTCTGTTGTAGAAGACTGTATACTGTGGAGTTTGGATGCATTCTTATTAAGTGGCCAAACCACTTCATTCTTTGTTTATCTATGTAATTCAAGCACGGTTTGTGCCAACTTTCTTTCTTATGCTGATGTTGGTGATTCTGTCTTTTCTTGTGTTGTTGGTAACTTTTCGAAATGGCAACGCATTTCACATGTAGTTATTTTTGTGACTGCGCTTTGCTCAATGTCTATATTTGGCTCTGGTAACACAAAGTAGGTATAAAAATGCTGTTGATCATCTGTTGCTTAGCTGCCTGTGTAATTTTGAAATTTATATACTATATATAAGGTGTTATATAAGGTACTATAAAGTGTTATACATATATATATGAGAGCCACAGCAGTTGTTAGTGAACTCGTTTCTTAGGTTAGTGGTTCAATTCCACAGTGGGTGTGGAATATTTTTCAGACCGTAACAGCTCTCAGGTTGACCCAGCCTCAAATGGGTACCAGGAAAAGCACTGGAAAGTAAAGGTGGCCAGCGTGATACTTACCACATCACTACTTATCTGCTGACAATCAATGACAAATACTGGCCTAACACCTTATTACCCAATATACCTCAAGTTATGTCAAAGAATTCCTTTACTTTTATATATATATTTATATATAATATGTACCTATATATATATATATATATATATATATATATATATATATATATATATATATATATATATATATATATATATATATATATATATATATATGGCCATATGAGTCAGCGACGTCTCAGATGGCTGGGACACATATGCCGTATGAGCGATGATAGAATCCCAAAGAACATTCTATATGGTCAACTCGCATCTGGTGCTAGACAGCATGGCGCCCATTATTACGCTTCATTGACACCTGCAAGCGTGATCTCACTTCATGCGGCATAGACAAAAAACACTGGGAGCGGCTGGCCAAAGACAGGCAAGCATGGCGAGCGGCAGTGAGGGGGCGGCTCAAAAAGAAAAGAAGAAAAACAACATCACATGTGGAGGCAAAGAGAGCACAGAGAGCAGAGAGAACATCCCATGCATCGGCTCTAGTCTCCAGTTTTACCTGCAGCAACTGTGGCAAGGATTGCCACTCCAGAATAGGCCATTACAGCCACATGAAACGTGATTCAGCACAGAACATACTACGTGACGCAACACCTATTGTCTCCTGAAACAAAGAGGCCAATGATGATGATATATATATATATATATATATATATATATTAAGTAACACGAGGAAAGACTATCAATAATCATAAGGATTTAGTGTACTGGGTTCCATTTCTACATTCCTGTCCCTTTTACCTCAATATATGTGTATATATTTTAAATATATATATTTGTCTTTAAAATTTTCATTTCTTTTTTCACATTTATTTCATTTTTTAGTCGCAGATTTTAATTTTCTGAGACAGGAATCCATTGTATTCACTTTTTTCTGTGATGTCTTTTGTACACAATAGTTGTATTGTGTTCTGTGTTGATCTTGTAGCCTTTGCTTGATGAAAGTCTTTCGTTAGAAGTTTCACTAAGTCTTATTTTTGTACTCTGTGAAACTATCTTACCGCCGTGTGTTGCCGGAGCTCGCAGGGGGAGCAAAGAAGTGTAATACTGCGACCTATAAGGCATGTGGTAAGAGTTGACTGATGTAGGGTCCTAGGGAAGCTACCCTAGTAAATAAAAAGTGTTGCAGAAATCGGATGTGCTGGCCTACTTGTAGGTACATAACTGGCACAATGTACAATTGCTCTTAGACTCAGATCACATACAGATCAGACAGAGTGGTTTACAAGTGGTTGATATGTAGCATTCGAAGAAAAAGAAGGAACTATCTTACAAGCAGAACAGACTTCTTCAATGATCCAGTAGCACTTGAGCTCTTGCGCTTCAGTCCAATGCTATGTAAGTGGTATCTGTATGTATTTGTAAGTTGTTCTTTTGTTCCGTATAATGTATTACATTTGTCTGGCCTTGGAGGAAGGAGGATCTTCCTGACATCATCTAGTGACAAGCACAACAGACCATATCATTATATTTCACCTACGTACCGGACACTGTAGACTCAACAGACACATAAACTAGAAATATGTCACACAGCTCTCTGCCAGTGTGGAGCATGTCCTGCAAGACTGTCCTCTCCTATCTGAGCTGAGAAGCAACATGTGGCCACATCCAGTTGACCTAAAAACTAAGCTTTGTGGAAACATGACAGACCTGAAGCTGACTGCCCAGTTTGTGGTCCACAGTAAACTTAGCACATGACCATAGATTACTTCTTTTTTTTTTTTTTTTTCCGATCCAGAAGCACTTGAGCTTCAGCTTCGGCCTCGGTGCCATGGACATCGTGAATCCTCGGTTCCGGTGCCACGAACACCGTGAATCTGGGGAACCTGTGGCTTTTCTGCCAGTCCGCGAATTGAACCCGCTCACACAGAGGACTAGTCACCCGCAGTCCAACGCGCTACGAACACGCTGGGCAGGCGGGCGAATTACTTCTTTAAACGCTCTATATCGACCACCTGTTAAACCAATCTTTGTGATTTGTATATGATCTGATCCTAAGAGCGATAGGAATGTAATGTACCATGATTCGTCTCACACAACATAACATCATCAAATGCTGTCTCTTCATCGAAGGTTAGCTGTAATTTGTCCATCTCCTGATGTTTCCCTTCCATTTGTGTCCTAATCTTCCTCCTGATCGCCGTCCTTCAACTGTCCCCTCTAATAAGATTTTATATCAATGTGTCATATCTCTTTATGTATCTGAAATATTTAAATATTTTATTTCTTTGATTTCTCTTTTCTCCCTCCTATTAATTCTTAATCCATTATTAGTTTTTTATCATCATCATCATCTCGTGTGTATCCTTTATAGACGTCAGCTTTGCAGGTGTATCTGAAATTACACTGTCTCTAGCCAGTTCACCCACTTCCGATGGTCATATTCATGGTTCTTAATATCTTGTAACCATCTTCTTCTGGTCTGCTTTTGCTTTCTGGGATTCTCTAATATTGTTCTTCCAGGCCATGGACGCTTTAATGTGACCAAAGTATTAGTTTTTCTAAGAATTGATCCTTACCGGACTTTGTGAATCAACCCTACTTTTTAAGCTGTTTGATTTTTCTAGGCATTATTAAGTTCAGTAGTTTACCATTGCTTTCTGAACGGGTGGTGCCATCGTCCTTTTGTAAAAATCCACGTGAAACAATTTGCATCCAAATTGTCCAGCGATGATTCAAACTCAGAACATGCAAGTTAGACCGAGTCACTATCCCCTAAGCCACATATGACACCATTAGTTTTTCTAGAACTTCTTAATTTGTGTGCTTTTCCTTCCATGAAATAGGATCTATTCTTCTGTATATACACATCTTTTAGTTTAGTTTATTCCTTTCGAGCCAAAGCGCACATAGGGCAGATGTTTTAGATCTCCATGTGATACGGTTCTTTGCTAGCAGTTGGAGATCTTGTATGGTTTTACATCCCAATAGTTTACTTTTATATACACATCTAAACACATCTAAATTCTGTCTTTCAATCACTTGTTCAGCATCCATGTTTCTGACCACACCAAAATAAAGGGTAAATATAGCAGTTGATAATCCTTATCTTTAACTTATTTGTTATCTGTTTAGATATTAGTAGGTTGCTCACATCATTGTACTTTTGGCCAAGCAAATAGTTACATGTTAGTAGCTTGCTCATGTTATTGAATGTAGTTTTGGCCAAGCAAATAGTTACATGTTAGTAACTTGCTCATGTTATTGAATGTAGTTTTGGCCAAGCAAATAGTTACATGTTAGTAACTTGCTCATGTTATTGAATGTAGTTTTGGCCAAGCAAATAGTTACATGTTAGTAACTTGCTCATGTTATTGAATGTAGTTTTGGCCAAGCAAATAGTTACATGTTATAGTTCGTTCCAAAATTCGTGATCATCTTTACCGACCGATATAAAATCATCCCTTGACAAAAATTCTTGATTTTTACATAGGTACAGTGACGACCTTCCAAAAGTATTTTTTACCCACCCAAACCTTTAGTTCTGTTAGATTTTTATTATATGTTATTACTATAATTCCAGCGATGTTGGTTTGGTATGCTTGTTGAAATTTTACAGTACGACTGTCAAGTTTGTCTAAGCATTTCCGTGTTCCATATGCAATTCAGTGCAAGTCAAAAAATCGGGAGTCCCCTGAAATTAATCAGTTCACGATGTATTCTACCGACTGTCATTGGCGTATGTACGCAACATTTACTTTCATTTATAGAAGTGGAAGGTATCATTTGTTCACTATGTCACCTTTCTTTTTATAATATGTAATAGGGATACGCCTTTGCAAACATTCGCCACCATTTTGGGTATTAATGTAAATTCTTAACTTTGGTTACCATTTTGTTGTGTTTATGAAAATTATATAGCAAAAACGTTTTTGCATCAACTAAGCTACATACCAATTAGTTAAACATGAATGCGTAAGGTCGTGAGGTACATAAGACTGCACGCAAAAAATTACTTTTAACTATCAGGTAGATTTTGTACAAATTAAACCTTAATGTGATCATGAATTTTGGAACGAACAATAGTAACTTGCTCATGTCATTGAATACATGACCAAGCAAATAGTATAATGTAAATATTCCTGAGTTTATTGTATTTATTATGTTTTGCTATATATTTTTTATGGGGTTGCGTAGTCTTATATATATATATATATGTACATAGAAGAGATGAAATATACTGTCATGCATATTATGTAATATGTCTGTAGGAAACTGAAATTCTAACTGTGAGAAGAGAATAATGCGGTTTTTTTTTTTTTTTTTCTTTCCGATCCAGAAGCACTTGAGCTTTCAGCTCTCGGCTCGGTGCCATGGACATCGTAACCTTCGGTTCGGTGCCACGAACACCGTAAATCTGGGGAACGACTTTTTCTGCCATCCCACGGAATTGAACCTGCACACACAGAGGGATAGTCACCCGTAGTCCAACGCACTACGAACACGCTGGGCAGACGGCCTAATGCGTTTTTAAGAACTCCTAGCGGAAGCATTGGAGCATCAGAATATGATTAATAAATAGACAGTGTATATGTATTTGAGGCTTCAAGAAAAAACAATTTACCAAACACAGGATTCGAACCTCAAACTCTTAGTTCTTACTGTACCCATTGCATAGCTCTACAGATGAACATTTTTAAGAACCCAGCCAGCTATCGTTATCATCAGGTGTTGTGCCGGATGGCATAAGTGATAATGGATCTCCACAAATCTCTGGTGTTTGCTATCATCTCATATGTTGACACTCTTCGTGGCAAGTCAGGCTATCCAAAAATGTCTCCGCCAACCAGCTGTCTCATACTGTGAACGCTTTATAAATGTTATAGAAGATCTCTAGAAATTTCATGAAAACAGAAAAAATCAAGCTTTATTCAACGAGAACTCAGAATTGAAGAAAATTGGTTGATATGAAAAATGAGATTGAGAAATGTGAAGTAAATTTGACACATAAAGAGACATGAATGTTTGGACAAGACAGTTATGATGAAAGACATTCTAGAAAAGCAGAGAGGAGGAAGACTAAGGTAAAGAAGGATGCAGGATGGGATAGATGGCTTGAATATGATAGATGGGGGTTGTGCGTCTGCAAACTGTGCCCCCCCGTTTTGAAAATAACCGGACGGGCGAGCCAGTCAGCGAACGCGGTTCCCAGTGTCGATAACCAATTGCGTGCATAGTTCTAACGGCTGCGCGTGCCTCCTCGCTTTTTCACGCGAACGAGGCTCCAAGCGAATAAGGGACAAGGTAGCGTTCGCTATTAAGACTCGTTTGCTCGCCGCGCGCGGTCTTATTGGTGGTGTGTGTCATATCGGAGTTTCTCGGTCGCGGTGTGATGCAGTCAGTCTAAAATTTTAAACCCCTCGACGGTGGTCTCGTTAAAAGGCCCGGCCTCGCAACGAGCTTGTGGGTCCGCAGGTAGTAACATGGTGTCGTTTTTGCTTGGCGAGGCGCGAGTTTTGCCGGCAAACTGTGGGAAGCGAGCGCTCGGTCGTTTCGCTTCAATTTCGCATTTTCGCCGGGGACGTCGGGATCCGCTCTGCACAGAGCGCTGTCTCCTACCCCGAGCATTGTCGGTCCGGTCTCGTCCATGACAGCTATCTGGTTGATCCTGCCAGTAGTCATATGCTTGTCTCAAAGATTAAGCCATGCATGTCTAAGTTCACACTGTCTCACGGTGAAACCGCGAATGGCTCATTAAATCAGTCGAGGTTCAATAGATGACACGATCCTCGTCTCTCGGCCGATTGTCCACCGAAATAGGCACGAAACAGCAGCGTGCGAAGTTATCTGTGATGACAGTGTGAGCTTAGAGACGCAACGCATAAAAGGAAATCCCTGAAAAATAACACATTTCCTGGTCGAAGTCCGCAAAATGTATGTCCATACTCAGAAAGAACTGTGGGATTCCAGAGTACGAACGCTTCGCAAACAAAATCGTGGTCACTGCAACGTAGAGACTGGGAAGCCCTGAAAATACACACTTTTCCCGGGCCCAAAAGACGCAAAATACGCTTGAGCTCCAAAGTACGAAACAGTAGAGTACGTGAGTCCGCGCCCAAAACAGTGGTCACTGCAATGCAGAAGACTGAAAGTCCCTGAAAATACACACATTTCGACCAAAGACCGAAAAAAGTCTTACGAAAGCGTCCCATGAAACATAGCTCTGTTCTCTCGCAGGGAACTGCCGCTGCCTTGTGGTGTCATGGTTGGGAATAATCAAAGGCTAGCGGAGCAAAACCGTAAACAAACCTGAACGAGTGACGAACCAATGTTTTCAGAAAACGACCGGTTCGGTGGGAAGATGGCGCCTTAAGCCCGGGAGGGCAGGTCATCTAAGGGTAGCAGCCCTGAAAGAAAATGGCAACTCATTGCCTTGTGAGTTTTGGCTGGGAAGTCGAAGGCTAACGGAGAGCGAACCGTATACAAACGCTGGTTGAAAACGGATACACGTCCGAAAGATAAGCACCTGAGCTCAAAACGGCACTGAAAGTGTAACGTAGCTACCTATGCTGACGCTGCATGGACTAATTTTTATCATGAATATGTTTATTAATAATGAAATTCGATATGGTGCTACGCCTGAGAAGTCCCGCCGGGCAGGACGAGTGCCGGGCCCCATGCCCGAAGGGGCCCGCTTTATGCTACCGACGGTCCCGCCCTCCAACTCGGCACAGCAGCGAACGAGGTAACCGGGAAAAGACGTCGATACGGTCGAGTATTGCCCATAAGAAATTAAATATCACCCAATGGAATGCGGAAGGTATCCACCACAAGAAGCAAGCACTCGCAATAAGACTTGCAGAAGACGATATAGACGTTGAGTGCATACAAGAAACGCACCTCAATCCCAGACACAAGTCGAGATCAAAGGTTACCAGACCTTCAGAACAGACAGAGAAGGACACAAAGGTGGAGTCCTCACCCTAGTCAGAAATGGCATTCCAACCAAGCAGATGGAAGGAAAAAAGGGGAAAACCCCCGGAGCAGTTGAGATCATGGGTGTGCAAATTACGTGCAAAGACATACAGATCATTCTGTACAATCTTTACTGTCCAAGTTACACGCCGCTGTCACTTGAAACAATGAATATCAGTGAGAACTCATGTATTGTGGTCGGTGATTTCAACAGCCGCTCGGAAAATGGGGATTCGAAACAAACAGTAGAGGAGTTGAGGGGGAAGACTGGGAGATCGAGAACAATCTGTTCCTCATCAACGCTCCAGACGATCCACCAACTTTCTACTCGAGAACGTGGCACACAACGAGTACCCCTGATCTGGCCTTTGCAACAAGCGATATATCCACCAAAGTAGTCCGTAGGTTACCACCAACTAGGGGGTAGTGACCAAAACCTTCAAATTGCAAGTAGACCTCAATTTTGTACCTGGGGCCCAAAATGTGGTTGCCACGGTGGAACTATAAGAGAGCCAATTGGAAACAGTATGGAGCACTGACTGATGCAAATGTTGAACGAATCAACATGCATGACAAGAAAACGTGCGAATCGTGGCAAGGGAACTGTCAGAAGCAATCCTGAAAGCGGCACGGGAAACCATCCCCAGAGGCGCACGAAAGGATTACAAGCCATACTGTACAGCAGAGGTTCGAAACTTTGAAAAAACCTTGAGAAGACAAGGAGTGAGGCAGAGCAGGCAAGTCATGGAGACAAACATTGTCTACAAGGGGCAGCAAAACAGAAGAGAGGTAAAAAGAGCGGCGGGCAGAGTTGGGTCAAACAACCGAATCCCTGAACCTCGATAGGACGGCCATAAACTGTGGAAGCTGGCCAAAGCGCTGAGCGATGAAAACACCAGCAGACCACCTATAGTCCTCGAACAAGACAAGAAGATGGCTTCGGATAGGGAAGCAGCAAACATCCTGATGCAACAATATGCCGAAGTCAGCAGAGTAAGCATAGCAAAGGAAAAAGTTGATGCCACCAAGAGAAGCCGGCTCTCCAAGGCGAGCCGAGAAAAGCAGATAGTCACCTAACGGACACATTCACCAGTAACGAGCTGGAAGAGGCTTTAAGGGACCTGAAATCAGAAAGTCGCTCCGAAAAGATGGGATCACCAATGAGATGCTAAAACTTGGGAATCAGAGCAAAGGTCGTTTCACTGTCCGTTCTCAACATGTCGGGAGAACAGGCATAGTACCGCAAGAATGGAAAGAAGAATCATGGGGCCCATCCTAAAACCAGGCAAAAATAAACTCGACCCAGCGAGTTACAGACCAATAAGCCTCCTGATCTGCACGGGCAAACTTATGGAGCGCATGGTGAACAAACGCTTATCCTGGCACTTGGAGAGCAAAGGGCTGCTTATGGCACAACAAGGCGGTTTTTGGAGATACAGATCCACAGAGGATCAAGTAACCTACATTGTCCAGGGGAAACGAGGACGGTTTCAAGAAAGAAACAGACACTGGCGGTCCGGTAGATATGGAGAAGGCTTTGACAGTCTGAAAGAAGGATTAAGGCTAAAACTGCTCACCCTCGGCGTAAAGGGAAGAATGTACAATTGGCTCGATAGATACCTAGAGAACAGAACAGCAAGGGTTCAGGTTCAGGGGTACAAAAGTATGAAGGCCACACTGGAGCAAGGAGTCCCCAAGGAGGAGTGCCCCACCGACCTCTTTAGCTTCGTCAATGACATTGCAACATGCCTCCCAGAACGAGTTCACCCGCCATGTACGCGACGACTTGCAATATGGGCGAGAGAAGAGTCAATGCCCACAGCAGAAAATCGACTGCAAGCTACATTAAATAACCTTGAAGTGTGGTCAGCAAAGTGGAATATGAAAATAAATCCTTCAAAGACCACTTACACTGTGTTCTCCCAGAATAACAAGGATTACAAGATAACGCTTAAAGTCAATGGGCAGAACCTTCCAGAAAATAAACCCCAACGTACCTAGGAGTCACACTCGACAGAAAGCTGACTTGGTGCACCCAGATCGAGAATGCTACGGCAAAAGCGAGACACAGGCTAACAATGATGCAAACTCGCAGGTTCCAATGGGGAGCAAACAGCAGAATTCTCAAGACACTTTACCTGGTAGAGTGCGACCGGTCCTAGAGTACGGCATGGCAGCGTGGAGCAATGCATCGAACAAGCAACCGCAAAAATGAGCAGAACAAAACCGGGCCCTACGCATTATCACTGGAGCCCTAAAGTCCACGCCCATCAAGGCGATGGAGACCATTACAGGCATCCAACCAATGACTGACCGAAGGGACAAGAAAGTAGTAGTACTTGCGGAAAACTCAAACGGCTCAAATCGCATCCAATGCACGAAAGAATGTTTCAATCAGGAAAGTGGAGAATACAGAGATCTAACTTCGTTAGAATCTCTAACCCACTGACCACAGACCACCCGGTCTTGTCCAAATGCACAGCTAAACCAATCCCGGCAATCGACAAGTGCCCGCCATGGAAAACAAAAATGCCAGAACTAAGGAAATCAATCCCAGGCATAATGAGTAAAAGGGACCAAACGAACCTCGACAGGAAAACTGCAGCAGTAGAGCACATAGAATCAGAGTACCCTGAAAATGAGTGGACGCACGTCTATACGGACGGATCGGCAAATAACGCAATAAGCGACGGCGGAGGAGGAATAGTGCTGAAAATCTCCAAGAAAGTCACGGTCAAGAAAGCGATTGCAACTGGCAAATACTCGAATAACTACCGAGCTGAGGCAGAGGCAATCAAAAAGGCGGCCGAAATGATCTTGGAGAGAAGAAACACTACACGCAACAAGGTCGTGATATTCACCGATGCTCTATCGGTCATCACGGCACTCAAATGCGTCGGCAAAACTGAGATGAATGAGCTCAAAACGTCCCTCGCTGAACTAACGAGTTCACTCAAACGCACTGTCATCCAGTGGATACCGTCACACTGCAACATTAGGGGAAACGAAGCGGCCGACAAGCTAGCCAAAGAGGGCGGGCGACTACCCCAGACTGATCTCGAGATCAGCTATGAGGAAGTCAAAACAACCATCGGTTCGCACTATCGAAGCAAGTGGCAAAAGACCACCCGCAGTACACTGACAGTGACGGTTACTATGGTCTCTCGCGCTGTGAACAAGTTACCATATTTCGCCTCCGTACCGGCCACAACAAGCTCAGAGCCCACATGTTCCATAAATTTAAAATTGGCACAACTAGCCTGTGCCCATGCAATATGGCAGACATGACGGCAGAACACGTCTTGCAAGACTGTCCACGTTTAGAAGGTATACGAAAAGAGTACTGGCCACAACACACAGAGCTTCGCGAAAAGCTGTACGGAGGAACGAGTCCCTAAAAACAACAGTTAAATTCATGATAGAAGTTGGTCCATCAGGCTAGGCCGGGAACGCTAAAGAAGAATATGATAGCAGCAGATCTGATGTATCTATCTATATCACCTGTCTGCCCAGCGTGTTCGTTGGACTACGGGGGACAAGCTCCCTGTGAGTGCGGGTTCAATTCCACGGGCTGGCAGAAAAGCCGAAGGGTTACGATGTCCACGGAACCGAGCCGGAGAGCTAAAAGCTCAAGTGCTTCTGAATCGGTTTTTAAAAAAATCTATCTATATCCTCTTTGTGTCCATTTGACACATACGGCTTCCGCAAGAGATTTTCATTGCTGCCGTTCTTCCGCCTCTCTACCAGTTGTTTCTCATGTCAGACCACAATCTTTCAACTCTCGTTCCACAGTTCTTATTCATGTTTCTTTTGGACATCCATGCCTTCTTTTCTCATCCGGATGTCCTCCCCAAGGGAGAGAGAGGACAGCTGCTATTTGTTCCATAGCTAGGGGATGGGTTGGTTGAAGGCAGAGCATTTACCACTCGCTGGTGGATTCTGCACTGTCACCTTATGGGGCTTCATTCTGCTCCCGCGCTTTGGTCTTTCCTTTCGTCTTCAGCCTACCACCAAAAGAAAAGGATGATTAAATCAATCAGAAAGCCACAAATACCAACACAAGACGACTACTATAATTGAACAGATTGGAACAAGTTTTCATTCTGCGCATTAGAACAGGACACAAACGACTCCTCGCAAATTTAAGATTGGCAATTCAGCCATGTGGACAGGCACATCAAACTACAGAGCACATACTTCAAGACTGCACCAAATGTGATATACTGAGGCAAACCCACTGGCCTAACGAAACAACACTCGACATAAAACTACAAGGACCTCTGTGCAGAGCTACAAAGACTGACGTTTATACAAGAGACAATATTTCAAGCAAACGAGAGGAAAAGGAAAGGATACAAGAGACAACATTGAATATATAGACAATATTTCAAGCAAACGAGAGGAAGGAAGGATCTTCTGCCTGTTCAGCTTGGTTAGTCCTTCCAAAGTCTTAGACTCCCACCAACATAATTTGAAGGATCATCAAGTCACACAAATCTTTCACCCACAATAAAGTAGGCTGATGTGACATGTGATCTGACTTCATAAGTAAGTAAATAGTAAAGGGACCATTGTCATACCATGAGATTTATTGGGAAATACGATGTTAGGCTCAAATTTTGCATTGACTATCAGCATATAACGGATAGGTGTTGTCAAAAATTTGCTGACTGTAGGCATCAACAATTTGCAGAATTACACTTGTCTTCGTTTTGGGGCACATGGGTGTCGTTGGCAATGAGAGAGCAGACAGACTGGCTGGCTCTGCCGCTATATCAGAGGGCCGTCCACTGGACAGAGCTGACATCTTGAATGCCCTCATAGATGCTAGCGCAGAAGATCTTCATCTAAACCAATCCATTCAACTACTAGATTGCGGAGATGGGTTTCAAGATTGGTGTGCAAGAAAAGAACAGCATAACAGGTACATGAGTGGGCTCATCAATCAAAATCGAACTGGAACGGTCAGTCGCTGGACGCTGTTGGAGATATTGCGAAGGAGATCTGAGCACATATGGACATGTCCGGAGTGCAATGAAGATATCCCAAACTCAAGTCATCAACATCACGCCGGACTCTTTTACGATTGATTTTCTGGCACCTAATTGAGACTGTATTGACCTAGCACTCCCCCTTTGTCAATTTTAACCCAGACCATGCCGTCTCAGAAGTGAGAGAACAAACCACTATGTTATCACTGCTCTCAATCTGACTACATACCGCCCGAGTGGTTACCGGGCCCAATTTTGGGGTGTAAAGAATAGAACCACTGTTACCTGCACGCATGTCGAAAGAGGCGACTAAGGAGGTTTGGCTGAAATCGGATGCACATGTCCTAAACTGTAGAAGTCTATGCGTTTAGGGGCCTACCAAACCAATGTGCAACGTATCACGTTCTTGACCAAGATCAAATCATATCACAAAGAGTGATTAAAATTGGTCTTAAAGAACGAACGCAGAAGAAGAAGACTACATACCAACCTTATAAATAAAAATAAAAATACCTGAAGTGCTATTTACATTTTGAAAATTTTACAGGCATGATTTTAAAAAAACATTAAGCACCATTTCTTATTACATATCATAACATTTTTGGGCATTGTATTAGACTAATCTGGTTTTTTTCCATTTCAAACATGATTCAATACAATGATTCCGTGACAAAATCCATAATTTTTTAATTGTGTGTTTTATTTATTTGAATTATTATACCTTCATAATCATCATCAGTCCGTGTCGCGCCCTAGGTCACATACAGCAGAGGTATAATAATCACTCTAATTTTTTACCTTCAAGTATCTAAAAATAGACGGAAAGATCTAAAACCGAAAGATTGATTTAATTGCACCAGGGTTTTAACCCCATATAGCTCGGCCCCTCTCCGCAGAAATGGCACCGTCACTTGCCGAGAGTAGTTGCACAACTCATATCTCCGGCAATAATTCTAGGGTCTCTGGGAAAAAGGCACCTTGAACAGAACCGAAGCAGTCTGGATTCGAACTCACGTCCTTCGAGACGCAAAGCAAAGACTTAGTCACAGAGGCCCCAATCAACTTCATGTAAGTTAACAAAGCAGACTTCATTTTTCATTGTCTTTTATAGTCTGCGATATGTGGTGCCTCTATGTCTTGATTTATTTGAAAGATAGAAGGTATACTAAATTTGAACTTGTGTAGAGTGTCCTTATATATTTTAATTCATTGATAAAGGATAATCTTTCTAGGATTTGAAGAAACAAGCTTTAAAGTGGGTGCAACATCAGTACTGAACTACGTCAAGAAAGAATAAATTTAATGATTTGGCCACATAAGCAGACTACTATCAATGTAGTTGGAGACCGCAGTAAAACTATGTATAATGACAAAGCACGTAAAACAAAGTACTGTAGTTTTACAAAATACAATGAGAATACACATCAACGTTTCGACCAAAAAGGCCTTTATCAAGCAAAATGATACAACAAACCTGACGAATAACTTTTCATTCGTTTTTAACCATTGCTATATCTTTGTTAAAGTCTATATGTAGTAGTTCTTCTCTTCTTCACCCTTCGCCCCTAGGGAAGCATAGGTCCGGAACCAAGGCCTTCCAAGCCCGCCTATCCAAGGCCATCCTTTCCAGATCTCGCCACTCTCTCCCCGTCCTCTTGCTTTCCATCTCTAACTCCCGTCTCCAGGTGTTTCTGGATCTTCCCTTACTTCTATTGCCCTGGGGGTTCCAACGGAGAGCCTGTCTCACAATGCTGTCAGGAGGTTTCCTCAGTGTGTGTCCTATCCATCTCCACCTTCTGCTCATTATCTCTTGTTCCACCAGCCGTTGTCCTGCCCTATCCCACAGTTCTCTGTTTGTGGTCATGTCGTACCATCTCAGATGGAGTATCCTGCGTAGGCATCTATTGATGAATGTCTGCAACTTTTTGGTGTTCACCTTAGTTGTTCTCCATGTCTCTGGTCCATACAGAAGGACAGACTTGAATATGTAGTAGTGTTCTGAGTTATTTGTCAGGTTTCTTGAATCGTTTTGCTTGATAAAGGTCTTTTGGTCGAAACGTTGCTGTGTATTGTCATTGTATTTGTATTTTGTAAAACTACAGTACTTTGTTTTACGTGCTTCGTCATTAAGCAGATTACCAACAGACACTGCTCCTCAACAAGCAATGTTATCTCGATACAGTGGATACAAAGCAAAAAAGCCGTCCATGCAAAAGGTGGATCACATAGATAAGAGGCGACGAAAAACACTTTATGAAGCACACACAAAAGCCTGTTCTATAAATCTCTTCTTATCCTGACGCTGTGAGATAAAACAGGCTTAGAGAGAAGAAGGAAGAACATGATTCAACAATATTTCTTAATTTTGACAGAATAAACTATTTTAGAAATACAGAAATCAAAGCAATGTTTGAAACTTCTATTTGTTTCAGGTTTATCAAAATGAAACTTGCATACTATTTTGGCTGGTATTGTTTGTTTCGCTGCTTGTGATGGTCAATTTTTATATAAAAATGACAACTTTATTTATATTAATGATACTGCACTAACAAAGTTTCAGTAAATACAGTATAATGAAAGCAGGTTGAGTTTGTGTTATTTTTGTTATTTATATATTTGATTGCAATGTAGTTTCTTTGCAGAAGGCCCAAGTGAGATGGGACAGTCACGTTGCTCGAACGCCTGATAAACGCATCCAAAACAGTTGTTGTATGGCGAGCTTGAAGGGGGCAGACGTTCAGCTGGTGGACAGAAAAAACGCTTTAAAGACACTCTTAAAGTGTCTCTGAAATGCTTCGATATAGACACCACGTGCTGGGAATTCCTTGCGCAAGATCGCCAAATGTGGCGCTGTAACAACAAAGAGGAACCCTCATGGCTCGCCCGAGTGGTTACCGGGGCCCAAATTTGGGGTGTAAAGAATAGAACCACTGTTACCTGCCACGCATGTCGTAAGAGGCGACTAAGGAGGTTTGGATGAAATCTGATGCACGTGTCCTAAACGTGTAGAAGTCTATGCGTTTAGGGGCCTACTAAACCAATGTGCAACGTATACACGTTCTTGGCAAAGATCAAACATATCACAAAGAGTGATTAAAATTGGTTGTAAAGAACGAAGTAGAAGAACCCGCATGGCTGAGACTCATCGTGTTGTTGAGGCACAGAGAAAACGAGGTGCGCGAAAAAACACAACACACACATGTCTAACCTTGATCATGTATGCCCCACCTGTGGTAGGGGATTATGTTCTGGGATTGGACTCCACAGTCACCTCCGCACACACCAGAGAGATGCAGCAGCACACGTCTGAGATTGTTGTCATAATCGCTTGCTATGGACAGCTATTATTAGTTTCTTAAGCTCGTGATATGCAGCTCAAATGTGAAATCTGTGTTGCTGTATTGCTCGGTAACATGGCGAGTCACCAAGTTAAATACAAATAAGATTCAGACCTTTGTCAACGGATATCTTCTGCGGATTCTCAGACTGAGATGGTATGGCACAGTTGCAAACACATACATGTGGATAAGAACAGAACATGAACCCTTGATATCCCAGGTTAAGAGGAGGCGATGGGTTGGGAATACCCTACAGAAGACACACTCGAGTGTCACTAGACAATCACTTGAGTGGAATCCGCAAGGAAAACGAAAAAGTGGGATGCCCTGAACAGACCTGGAGTCGAAGTCTTCTTGGGAAACTGAAAAGTGCTCGACTATCCTGGGAGACCAGGCCCCATGCTCCACAAGGAGCGGAGAGGAATAAGTAATGTAGTTTATGTATTTCGAGCAATCTTTTTTTCTCTCCGAGTGGTGATTGACACTAACGTGGACCTGTAGCTGTTAGTGTTAAAGCTATTTAAAAATTCGAAATTGAAGTTTATGAGCAAAAATGTTGACAGTAATGGCTGTTCTATTCAACATAGATGTATACCTGTATTGATTAAACTTATTGTTGGTTTTTATATTATTAGCAAGGCTGCCCTTTGTAAGTACGTATAAATGGAATGCAAGAAAATGATGAGATCTGGTAAAGATGGGATTGGAAAGCGGACCTATGCCTCTCTAGCGGTGAAAGATAAAGAAGGCTGCGGTTAGTTAATAAGTTGAATTTAGTTAAACTTTTTTGACAACTTATATCAAGTTGGATATCAAGTTTTATGGGGGTTGTTTAATTTCTTGTATTCATTTATGAACCAAGAGGTGAGAGAAAAAATATGACGCCGTATAAGATAAACCTTGAGAAAAACCAAGGACAATATTACAAGAAGGTTCCTTTCTTTAAACTAACCTCGAAAGCGAAGCATACCTAGAAATACACTGAGAAGAGATGTCGATTAGATTAATAATATACGTAAGGGCTGGAAGGAGCTGGAAGCTAAAGATAATTGCCACTAATGTTTACACCAGAGCTGGCTTTCAAGACTGCTCTCGCCTGTGTGAGCTGAGAAGCAACATATGACCACACACAGTCAACCTAAAAACTAAGCTTTGGGGAAACCTAAAGCTAATTGTCCAGTTTGTGGTACACAGTAAAGTAAGCACATGACCAGATATCGATGAGGAAGGAAACCTGACAGACCTGAAGCTGACTGCCCAGTTTGTGGTCCACAGTAAACTAAAAGCATGACCAGAGATCGCTGAAGAAGAAGAAAAAGAATAAACCCAGGGGCGGCTCGTCATTAAGGGCCAGTGGGACCAGGCCCCAAAAAAATATTAGAGTAACGTGTACTTATTATTTCAGACATTTTTGTTTATAATTATTACTTTCAACAGGATACTGATTAGCTTTGAAAGTTGATATATAGCGCTAAAATATCACACACATTCTGAAATCTAAAATTCAACATATTTTCCTCCAATTAGTATACACCCATGGTCATTAGGGGCCAGTAAGAACAGGCCTACCAAACCAAAAATAATTAGCGTGTACTTATTATTTTAACAAAATTTTGTTCGTAATTATTATTGTTAACTTGACACTGATTAGCTTTGAAAAAATAACTAAGATAAAAATTAGGTATATACAGTCTCAAATTCACTTTTCTATATATTGACGTATATATCAGCGCACTATGTTTTATCGGGTCGTTTTAAAATTCTCTAAAGACGATGTAACATTGCGACCTCTGACCTTTGACCGCTACCTTTAATAATAATTGCCAAAACAATTTATGTCATTTTATTCACTGGAAGCTAATTCCTACGCGATCAACCAATTAACAGTTAAACGACGACTCTTGATTAAATAGTACTTTGTATAATTATCGATTGATCACAATTATATATAAAATAGTAAAAAGGATTTGCATTAATAGAAATATGTAACTAACTATTATTATAATCGTTAACGGCAATCGTCCGTTTCGTATTCAATATACAAATGTCTTCTACAACGCACACTCGTTTGCGATTGACAAGCTGTGACCTACTTTTGAAGTTTGGCTTACTCGAAATTCAAAATGAATCAAGTGGATTATTTATTGCGAAATCCGTTTCCTTCGTTAAAGATAGAAGAAAAGCTTGAAATTAAACGGCTAGGTGCACATCAGCCAAATAGCTTTGTATATGTGCAACAAGATGACAAGAAAAAGAGGACTTTCAATAATAAGTGGTTTAGTAAAAAATTGTGGTTAACTGTCAATGAAGAAAAGCAAAGTTTTTTTTTTATTGTTTGCTATTTCATGGTGAAGGACTGTGGTCAACGGTAGGTTGTAGGGATCTCTTTTGTACCTTAGTTATATGGTATATATTTTAGTTGTTGTTGAACCCCAGGAATTTTGAGTTTTCACCATTTTGCCTATAGTGCGTGGGGGAGAGTGTCCGGCTTTCTTGCAATGAGAGCTGGTAATTATGGTTGACCATTGATTCAGGATGAGAGTATACGCTTACACGCGACTCGTACGTTGTTACTTCTTACATTTGCTTTGCATTTATGAAACTTTTTTCATTAAACATCGGCAGAAGATGCGTGCATTCACTAGTATTTAGGACCCAAGAGGCGCGTCTGCGTTTGCTTTATTACCTATACCAGAGTAGCTCTCTCTCGATCCTTACCCACTTAGCCAGACATGATCTTTTGTCTATTCCCAGGGTCACCACGATGAGGTGGAGTAGGGTCTTGATCAGTGCAAGCTCACTTACCTTGACGCAACGTTGTCCCGTTCGTTGTTTCAGCAGGCGGCGCCAAATCATTATAGTAAAGAGGAATAGCTTCGAGGAATAGACAAATAATAGTAAATACTAAAATATAAACCGAGCTAAAAACCATGATTTTTCCGAAATTTTTGTCTGGCCCCACCACCAAAAATGACCACGAGCCGCCTCTGAATAAGCCAATCAATTTTATGTTATTGGTTACTAAACTGAAGTCATTGTAAACCAGGCAGACCCATAGGTACTCAGTCTCCCCCAACAGATGTCAAAGAGTATGCATACTGATGGTTTCCGTGGGTTGCTGGTTAAACACACTCCTCCCTCTGCCCCTCATGTATCCAGTACTACTTGTACAACGAGTAACTCCAAACTGTTTAAATCGATGGATCGATTCACACATTTTATGTATCTTCATGTAATATATTTTTGATGGTTGTTAAATTTTATTGCCACCGTGAAAAATTGATCAATAAGGGCTGTAGTTTTGTAATAAAATTACATGGTTATGAAGTAGACGCACATTAAATATGCAATAGTTGACACTGTAGTCTTTCACTTAATATTCGTCCATCGCAAGCGATAATGACAACAGTCTCAGACGTGTGCTCCTGCACCTCTCTGGTGTGTGCGGAGGTGACTAGAGTTCAATCCTAGAACACAATCCCCTACCACAGGAGGTGGGGCATACATGATCAAGGTTAGACATCTGGATGTTGTGTGTTTAAGGGATGAACAAGCAGGATTTAGGCAAAACAGATCCTGCACAGATAAAATATCGACGCTACGTATCATAGTGGAGCAGAGCATCGAGTGGAACTCATCCCTCTACATAAACTTTGTGGACTATGAAAAGGCATTCGATAGCCTAGACAGGAAAACACTCTGGAAACTTCTACGACACTATGGCGTCCCCAGAAGCTAACCAATTTAATAAAGAAAATGTATGAGGAGACTACGGCTAGAGTACTGCATGAAGGAAAACTGACAGAGGCCTTCGAAATAAAGACTGGTGTGCGACAGGGCTGCCTTTTATCGCCCTTCCTTTTCCTGCTGGCTATTGACTGGATAATGAGATCAACAACTGCCAGGGAAGAAATGGAATACAATGGACCATGATGAGTCAATTGGAGGATCTGGATTTTGCAGATGATCTAGCACTCCTCTCTCACAACCATCAGCAGATGCAAGAAAAAATAACAAAACTAGAAACAGTCTCACAGCAACTAGGCCTGACTATTCATGGGGATAAAACAAAGATCATGAGATTAAATGCTGGTTCCAGAGACCCAATCTTATTGAGAGGATCACCACTAAAAGAGGTGGACACATTTACATATCTGGGAAGTGTCGTCAACATTCAAGGTGGCACAGATGAAGACGTTAGGGTTATAATACAAAAGGCAAGATCAGCATTTGCCATTCTGAAGAACATATGGAGTTCAAGAATGATTAGGAATAAAACTAAGATAATGATATTTAACTCAAATGTCAAGTCTGTCCTTCTGTATGGAGCAGAGACATGGAGAACAACTAAGGTGAACACCAAAAAGTTGCAGACATTCATCAATTGATGCCTACGCAGGATACTCCATCTGAGATGGTACGACATGACCACAAACAGAGAACTGTGGGATAGGGCAGGACAACGGCAGGTGGAACAAGAGTTAATGAGCAGAAGGTGGAGATGGATAGGACACACACTGAGGAAACCCCTGACAGCATCGTGAGACAGGCTCTCCGATGGAACCCCCAGGGCAATAGAAGTAAGGGAAGACCCAGAAACACCTGGAGACGGGAGTTAGAGATGGAATGCAAGAGGACGGGAGAGAGTGGCGAGATCTGGAAAGGATGGCCTTGGATAGGCGGGCTTGGAAGGCCTTGGTTGCGGACCTATGCTTCCCTAGGGGCGAAGGGTGAAGAAGAATGTTGTGTGTTCTGTCTTTTCGCGCAGTGTCTTTTCGCGCATCTCGTTTTCTCTTTGCCTCAATGGCACGATGATTCTCCGCTATGAGAGTTCCTCTTGTGTTGTTACAGCGCCACATTTGGCAATCTTGCGCAAGGATCCCCAACACGAGGTGTCTATGTCGAAGCATTTCAGAGACACTTTAAGAATGTCTTTGAAACGTTATTGCTCACCACCTGAACATCTGCCCTCTTTAAGCTCGCCATACATCAACTGTTTTGGGATGCGTTTATCAGGCATCTGAGCAATGTGATCTGCCCATCTCACTTGGGCCTTCTGCAACAGGGTGTTGACGCTTGGGATCTTTGCTCTTGTGAGGACTTCGCTATCTGGAATTTTGTCCTGCCAGTTTATTTTTAGTATTCTGCGTAGACAGCTTGTATGGAAGTGGTTTAGTTTTCCTGCGTGTCTTCTATACACTGTACATGTCTCGCTTGCGTACAGCTGCGTGGTTAGCACTATGGCCTGGTAAACTTTCAGCTTTGTGGCTACGCGTATCCCCTTCCGCTCCCACACAGTGACACGTAGCCTTCCGAACGCATCACTGGCTTTGGCTATCCTGTTGTTGACCTCGGAGTCTTTGTTTGCCGATCTGGATAGGATGCTGCCAAGATAGGCAAAGTTGTCCCCTGGCAGGAGACGCTGGTGCTTAATGTCGATGACCGGATCGTAGTACTGCTCTCTAGGAGCGGGATTGAACATGACCTCTGTTTTCTTGGTGTTAATGTTAAGGCCAAACATATTACAGGCCATTGAGAACTTGTCCATGTAAGTCTGCATTTCTTCCGCAGAGTTGGTAGCGAGGGTGCAGTCATCAGCAAACAACAGGTTTGAGAGAGTTATTTCTTTTACCTTGGTGGAGGATTTTAACCTCCGAAAATTGAATAGATTACCGGCTGTCCTGTATCTAATCTTTACCCCATGTTCGCCGCCATCCCAAAAGACATCCATGAGCATGGCAGCAAACATCATGCTGAAGAATATTGGGACTAGTACACAGCCCTGTTTGATGCCACTGTAGTCTTGCATCGTGTCTTTAAATAATTCGATATATACATCATGTACTGGGAATACCTTGCGCAAGATCGTCAAATGTGGGACTCTTAACAACACAAGGGCAATTCACATAGCTGAAGCTGAGCTAAAAAAAAAAGGGTGTAAAGGCAAATGACTGACTTCATTGCACCGGGTCCCTATATGACTCCGTCCATGTGGCACACCATCTGCCAAGAGTGTTGTACAAAACACGAACGCTGTAGCTCCAGCAACAATCCTAGGGATCTCATGAAAAAGTGGACAAGTGGTCATTCGGTCTGGATTTCTTCAGCGATCTCTGGTCATGCGCTTAATTTACTGTGGACTACAAACTGGGCGGTCAGCTTCAGGTCTGTCAGGTTTCCCCAAAGCTTTGTTTTCAGGTCGACTGGGTGTGGTCACATGTTGCTTCTCGGCTCCCCCAGAAGAGGACAGTTTTGCAGGACATACTCTGGATTTGAGCCCACATCCTTCATAACTACAGGTAAACATTTTAACTGCTTCGTCATAGAGACCACCAGCCCGCATAGATGAGAACCATCGTACTGTTGAGGTGCAGAGAAAACGAACTGCGCGAAAAGACAGAACACACAACACCCACATGTCAAACCCTGACCATGCATGCCCTACCTGTAATAGAGGATTGTGTTCCAGGATTGCACTCTACAGGCACCTACGCACTTACGAGGGACGTTCAGAAAGTAAACAAGTGATACAAATCATCATTATCAGGTGCCGTGCCGGCTGTCGTAGGCGATCATGGATCTCCACAAATCTCTTGTCGTTGGTGTTTGCTATCAACTCAAATGTTAACGCTCTAGCGTGCCATGAAGGCAGTCTATTCAAAATTCTATCTCTCTGTCTTCCTCCATCTCGTCTACCCTCAATTTTACCAGTTGCCTCAGTGTTCTAAACCAATAGTTAGTTACAGTAGTTTGTTCCTTTCGTGCCAAATGCGGCACATAGGGCAGGGGTTTTTAGATCTCGGCCATGTGATTTGGTTCGTTGCTATAGTCCGTTCAACAACTCATGCCCAGAGTCCAGTGCGAATTGTTGCAAAACCATCGATTCTACAGTAGCAAAACTTTGCACCCAATCTTAGAATTATACCGACACAAATGTCTGATGGAAGAAATTGCTATAGGAAACCTGGATTTTGTAATATAACGGATTCCTTTGATGTTGGCGGCATATTTGGCGAGTCTGATACAGAATTTTAGTTTTTACAAAAAACGCACCAATATGACATTTGACGTCAAGTTTCATTGAAAGGCGTATCATCCGAGCTCATACATGGGGGCCAATGTTGATACTTGCAATGGTGTCATGATATAAACAAGAAATGTAGATTTAGTTGTATTATTGGGTTTTAAAAAAATAATTTACATTACAGTTAAAGTTAGCTGCCATGTCATAATACCATCACCCTTTCCCGTCCAGGCTTGGGATTGGCAATGGCGGAGCTACTTTGAGACGTTCTCTTCAAATCGCTACTTCTTCGGTACAATGTGCGTGTGTTAACATATGTGGTAGGGGGTATCACTACAATAAAATAGTTCTTTACTCTGGTTCTTGTATACTGTGGTACAGATGACCCATATGTGCCTGGGGTCAAAGGCACATTGGGACAACGCCGCGCCAGGATTAGTGAGCTGGCACTAATCAAGATTCTACCCCACCTCAGTTGGTGACCCTGGTAACAGACATTGGTTCTTGTCTGGCTAAGTGGGTAGGGATCGAGGTAGAGCTACTCTGGCGTGGGCAGGGATGCAGACGTAGTCACGTTGGATGAGATCCGCCTGCAACACAGACGAGCGGAATATCAGAGGGACTATTAATGCACGTCTCTCCCGGCCGATAGGAAAAGCTGAACGGATAACCATAAAGGGATGAGGGTTGCATCCAAAGAAGAGACATGGGCCCACGTGGAGCAAAACTTTGGCCCGAGATGAGTTGCATGTGGGTCCCCATAGGGTGAAACTCGGAGCCCTGAGGTGGGGGCCGAGTTGAGCCCAGTGTCCGGACAGTCTAGAGGCTGGTAAATGTGAGCACGGTGAGAACTAATGGAAATGTTGGGGCAAGCACCAGGACAGAGCGAGCACGCATGCCGACGATGCATGGGTGGGCCCACCGGTGGGTAGACGTGCATGGCGCTGATCGTGAGGGAGCGTGGCAGGCGTAGTGGTGAGCGGACCAACAAAAGGTGCAGAAAAACTGGAAAGCCCAGCAGAGGCTTGAATTCAGTGCGCGTTTCCGCTCGCAGAGAACTACTACTGCCTTGTAGTCAGATTGGGGACAATCAAAAGCTAGTGGAACAAACCGTACACAAAACCGGACTGAATGAAAACCAAGTAGTCCACAAAAAGACCGGCAACCTGGGCAGATGACGTTCAACAGCCCGAGAGGGTAGGTCGTCTAAGGATCGCTACCTTAAAAGAAAATAGCAACCTGCTGCCTTGCAGTTTGGCTGGGGACAGTCAAAGGCTGACGGAGGGCGAACCAAGTAAACGCTGGTTGAAATCGGACACGTCGCCGCAGGACATGAACAAGAGCTTCAAATGCTACTGAGGATTGTGACGTAAAACACGTTCTTTGCAAAGGCTGTTTGTATATCACAATAAGAATGATAACAATGGTAGAAAAAGAACGATCCAGAAAGAGAGAGAGAGAGAGAGAGAAGGATGAGATGTGCATCTTTGCGGAAATGCGAGTATAGTATTAATCACACTTTTTGCATTGTAACTTCAAACTCATTACAAATGGTATATCAATGTCTGTTTTGAGAAGTCATCAATATGACGCAATAGTCACACACTAATTTCGGTATACTCCTTTAACTAAAAGTCCGTGTCGCACTTATGACGTCATTTAATTACCATGTTCAAGCCCAAGTTGATTTCGTGCTCGGAAAATGCAAGAATTGTTAAAAAAACCACAAAATATATATGAGACTGCAGTAAAACTATTTGATTGGCAAAACACGTAATCACAAAGTACTGTAGTTTTACAAATTACAAAACAATGACAAAATACAGCAACGTTTCGACCAACAAGGCCTTTATCAAGCAAACGAACAGCAGAAGTGACAAATTAAAAAAACAAATGGACGACCAAAAACAAACGTTTCTAATGAAAATCTGGAAATAAAGATTGGTTTTCATTATTTCCAGATTTTCATTAGAAACGTTTTTTTTTTTAAAATTTGTCACTCCTGTTGTTCGTTTGCTTGATAAAGGCCTTGTTATCGAACGTTGCTATATTTGTCATTGTTTTGTAATTTCAAAACTACAGTACTTTGTGATTATGTGTTTGCCATTCAAACCACGGATTTCGTTCTAAATGTTGCTAATTTTGTCATTAATGTATTAAATGTCTGTAAACATTAGTTTTCTCTAACCATGCCAATGGACGCGTTAAATATATAGCACAAAGACGAAAACTTCTAGATGGTAGGATTGTTTGAATGGCAAAAAATATTTTGTAGCGTCGGGAACATGTGTAGTTCACATGCAAATTTTTTACATCCCAATAGTTTTGTGATAAAACAATTTCTCATTTTCATTAGTTTCGAGGCCAGTGCGCATGCACTAAAATTGACAGACCAATCATGAAACATCAAAAGCGAAAGTTAAATTGGGCAAAAATTACGAAAACAGAAATAGAAACATGGACATCTTTAAAGAACATCACCCCAAGATTGCTTTCAAAGGGAGCAGTAACCATCTGTAATAAACTCGCAGACTTGTACGTGTTATTGTAAAGTATTATATACGTTGTTTTGTAATTGCCAGTTTAAGTAATATCTTTAGACAAATAAAATAATTGCTACGATTTGGCAAATTAAATCGTGATTATGAAACTGTCAACAAATCCTGAACTTAGTTAACTTACAGTAGATCTACGTCGGTCTAGGACAGAGCTTGTATTAAATAGCTCAACATTCATAGTTTGCGAGTTAAAAAAAAGTCTTGATAGTGGCTTTAATTGAGTAGTTAGATTATCGCTTTATTTTTCTTTCAACTGTAGGAGAGTTTTATTTTGTCAATGGCATAGGTCAAGGACAGTGAGTTGGACTTATGATAAGATATCGCTGTGACTTGTCATCAATGTGAGGTTGTAAGCACAGTCCTCGATTCTCAGAAAAAGATTACTTCTTATTTTTCATGTTTGTTGCCTACACGCTCTAATATAAACAATAAAATGATCGTCCTTAGGTTGAAAGAGACATGCCTCGGCTTTAATTCCCCGCATAACAAACAAGTAAACACATATAATATACCCCTGTATTCTCCACAAGGAATTACTTCTCATTTCTTATTTTTTCATGGTTGTTGGCATATAACCCAAAAAAATGCGAATTCTTCGGGTTGAAATCTCGTGCCTCAGCGTAAAGATACTCTTGGATTCTCCACAAGGAGTTAATTCTTATTTTTCATGTTTGTTGGCATAAATGCTCTGTTAAATAAACTGTGCCATAAGATAACAAGGGGCGTGCCTCAGCTTAAAGAGACTTTAATCCCCTACATATCAAACAAGCAAACACATGGCAGACAAATTTTTTAGAAGCAGGTGTATTTGTAAATTCAGGAAAGTGAATTAAGGTCATTCTGTAAGGGGGTGGGTATTTCATGCGTGGGCTTGGTTACAAACCAAGAAGTTCAACAACTCTATATGGAGAAATCTGTGCCAAAAACGAGACACATGATCATTTGTGGATGAAGGGGCGACCAACCTCAACAAGGCATGCCCATCAAGTGGCTATTAGTGGGTCGACCTTTAGAAATGGAGTGTCAGTTGCGAACTAAGTCAGTCTCATAGTGGATTAGACTAATAAGCATTCGTAGAATAAACGACAGTGTCTGTTAGCATGACAGGTGACTGGGGTACAGGTATGACTGTTATATGGGTGATACTGACGATCCCCAATTAAACGTCAAATAATGGGAAAACAAAATGAGATTCTGTTTCCATAGACACAGAGAAGGCAACCTGGTAAATAAACCACCCTGCTGCCTTGTAGTTTGCACAGGAAAATGTATGGTATGTATCAGGAAAAAAAGTCAGGGCACATATTTAGTTAGTTAATTTTCATCATTCCTTGGGGCACATGAGGCTTTCATTAGGGCTTGCCATGCTCCTCCGTCGTTTGCAACCATCAGCACAGAATTCATTGTCAGATGAACAGCAGAAAAGGAACTGGAAGTAATTAGGCACAGCTGGAACACAATACAGTGGACAAACAAAAACAGAAGAATGGAGTACATTTGTTACTGCTCTTATCACCAAGGGCGTCACAGGCTAGAGAGAGATTATAAATAACTTCAGAGATGCGGTAGGGTAAAGGTTAGCGCTATTGCATCATAGATGTTGGGTCCCAGAATCAAATTGCCCAGTTGGAGTGGTTTTTTTTCTGAACATATAGTGGCTCTGAGGTTAACAGGCCTCAGTTGGGTACGAGAAAAACATTGTTTATATTGTCGGTGTCATGCTGACCACAACAACTATCTTGTGTTGCTGGTAAAAAAAACCCAGATCTAACCCTCTATTCCTCAATATACTACATGGTATGAAAACACATTTTTTTACTTTTTTATTATCAATAACTTAGTGTTTTCATTTGTATGCAACCCTCAGACTCGACCTCCACCAAATGCCACTCATCTGAGCTCCTGTTGCCTATCCTCTCGCTACCAATTTTGGATGCTTTGTTCATCTTGGTTACCAGTCACAAACAAGGTATCTCCAGGTATGTATGTTTTTTTTAATGTATCTACATAATGACTTGAATTACTTATTCCTCTCCGCTTCTCGCGGAGCATAGGTTCTCAACAGTTGTTCACCACTTTCTCAGGTCTCTGGCTGTTTTCTTTATGCCCGGGATAGTCCAGTGTCTCCAGGTCTGTTTAGGACGTCCCCTTTTCCATTTTTGTTGCGGCTTGCACTCAAATGCTTATCTACTTAATGGGATACTCTTAATGTTATGTCTTTCTTATTCTTTCTTTTACCTGTACTAGAGTCTTTACTTTTCTATTGTGTCAGTCAAGTCTCTTACTAAATCTCAAAGGCCTATGCCTGGCTGAACATTTGTGAAAGTATACTGGGTGAGCCCTGGGGCGATGATGATAACATGTTATTCTCAATAGACAAATCATATAGCCCATATGCTCGGTTTTATTTCTGCTTTCTCCTGGCACATTTTATGGCATAAAGTTGTCTTAGCCCGGCTTCACCAGTTCTGAAACATGTATTCAGGACATGTCTCCTGCTGAATCTGTCCGTGGCAATCTCTTGCCGGTCTTTTGTATTGACGTCAAGCACCACAACATAAATACATTAAACAGAAAAGCGTAGACTACAGTCTTCAGACTTAAAGTGGGACACAGTGGTCTCAGAGCACACCTCTGTAGAATGGGGCTCAGGGACTCAGCTGCCTACACCTGTGGAGCACCAAAACAGTCCCAAAGCACATCTTGCAAGACTGCCTCAGCAGCGTGAGAAGTGAAATCTGGCCAACAGGAACAACCCTTCAGAACAAACTATGGGGATACCGGTGAAGATCTCAAATGCACCGCCTTGTTCATAACACACACTGGAGTAGTCGTATAGCAGAAGTTGATTGCAAAAGAAAAATACCTCTTTAGAGCATAATTTGCACATAATCGTCTGCAAAGATGGAATGATACCAACAACTTGACAATTTTTAGTTAAATTACCACTATTTGTTCTGTAGAAGTAAAGGGCAATTTCAACAATTTACTTACTTCTGTATATCTTCATGTTTCATCATTTGCTCGACATGAACAATTTATTAAACCACTCTTAATGGTCTGCATGTGATTTGCTCTACATCAGCCACTTGTTATAACCACTCTTTGTGATCTGTATGTGATTTGCTCTACATCAGCCACTTGTTATAACCACTCTTTGTGATCTGTATGTGATTTGCACTGTAGAGTATGAGTTAATTATATAAATTAGGAATCTACAGACCCTTAGGCCAGCACATCAGGTTTCTACATGCTTTTTTAAATTTGGGTTTTGCATCCCTAAGTAGAACTCTTCTCTCCCCCTCCCCCACCCCGCCTTCCCCCTCCAAAAAAGCACCTGACATATAAGAGTCCATCCCGCTAGGCAAGCCAGAACCTCATTTAGCCTTGGACCCCTTGGTGAAAGTTTCCCAGTCTACACCACTGGGAGGTAGGATTGGCTTGTGTGTTCTACAGGTCATCACCAGGCTACTAATTGTCACTTTTCACTCTTCCTCAGAGAGACTAGTTGAATTATATTCAAAAACAACATCTGCTCACTAAATGCTTAATTTTCTTTTGTCTTACTTTTTTGTGCTTTTCAGCGTTGCAGAGAAAAGGCAGATGTAGTTTTCTGAACATTATCAGGTACGTTACTTGATATATTGTTATATTGAATTTAGTGAATGACTTTGACTTCTTCCAATCATCTTCTTCTTCTTCTATGTTTGCCTGCTATAAATTCAGGCATAGCCTGGTGTGGCACTTCTGACTGATTTGTGAGTGAAAGCCTGCTTACCGTTTTATTGGTTTCCTTGCCATTTTTGTTTTTCCCCATCCAGAAGCAGTTGAGCTTTTAGCTCTTCGGTTCGGTGCCATGGACATCGTAACCCTTCGGTTCTGTGCCACGAACACCGTGAATCTAGAGAACCTGTGGCTTTTCTTCCAGCCCACGGAACTGAACCCGCACTCACAGGAAGCTTGTCACCCGTAGTCCAAGCGCTACGAACACGCTGCGCTACGAACACTCTGTTTCCTTGCCATACAAGCAGACCTTTTCTAACTTCACAGGTGATCTTTTTCTTGATCTTTCACTGATCCTGTAGCTTGAAGTTCTCATACAGTATGTCTTGCTGCAGTCTGGTTGGGATTCATTCTGATCTCATGCTCAAACTATTTAATCCTTTGAAGTACATGACCGTTATTTATATTTTAAAGTAAAGGAACCCTTTTTCATACCTGGAGGTATATTGGGTAATGCAGTGTTAGACCTGTATTTTTCATTGACCATCAGACACGATGGTTGATGTAGTCAACATCATGCTGGCTGCCTTTACGTCCCAGTGCTGTTCCTGGTAATTAGAAGGGCAGGCTGAAAAGCCGCTGCCCCATCTAAAATTCATTAGAGAAAAAATATTTATACAAAATATTTTCATCATCTTCTAAATTACACCAGGGACCCTCGCCGGTGCTACGGAGTTCATGCACTGCAGTTGAGATCTTCCTGGGTAAGAAATAGATCAGAGCACACATGGTTACTCACAGAACTGAAATGATGATGATACTATCAATCGATCAATGTCCTGCTTACAACATCCTGATGACAACATCTTGATGACATTTTATGACATCATCCTGATGATCTTGCATAACCAATAAATTGAATAAGATGTACCCAATTTGACGGAAACTCCTGTCTGAAGTACCATGTATTTCAAATTGTAGCAATATTTTTTTCATACCATACTAATCTATTTCACTATTTTATTTGAGGTTATATGGATTCGTCACAATTTTCTTGATGCAAGTGTAGTTTGTTTGCTGCAGCACACATCCAGTTTAATTCAACTTGATTACTGAAGAGGATCAGGGTTTCCAGTCATAATTCATGATGGCTAGAAGAGTTTTGGAAGCTGAATTGCTGGCTAAAGCTGGAGTTAGTGAGTATAATAAAGGACATATTTTTATTCTAGTGATATTGTCTGTGTTAGTGGCTTCTTCTTCACCCCTTCACCCCTAGGAAGCGTAGGTCGCAACCAAGGCCTTCCAAGTCCGCCTATCCAAGTCATCCTTTCCAGATCTCTCCACTCTCTCCCCATTTTCTTGCATTACGTCTCCAACTCCTGTCTCCAGGTGTTCCTGAGTCTTCCCCTACCTCTATTGCCCTGGAGGTTCCATCGGAGAGCCTGTCTTGTGCTGCTGTTAGGGGGTTTCCTCAGTGTGTGTCCTATCCATTGCCACCTTCTGCTCCTTATCTCTTGCTCCACCTGTCATTGTCCTGTTCTATCCCAGAGTTCCCTGTTATATCATCACAGATGGGCGAGTGTCTCAATTTGATTTGATGTGGGCGCACCCATCTGGTGCCGGGGCCTTCAAGAGAACCAAAAAATAGTACCATTGCGACCTACAAGGCATGTCGTAAGAGGCAACAGATGTAGGGCCTCAGTAAATTAAAAAAAACATCACAGAAATCGGATGTGCTGGCCTACTTGTAGGTTCATAACTGGCGCAACGTACAATCGCTCTTAGACTCAGATCACATACAGACCACAAAGAGAGGTTTAACAAGTGGTTGATATGGAGTGTGTGAATAAGAAGATATTCTATATATTTCATACTTCCATTGATAAAATTTGTTGTATACCATTCTCTTCATGATATGTTAGACTTTTTTTTGGTATAGTATATTCAGTAATATATAGACATGTCTGGTCAACCACTAGTGACAACTGTTATAAGAGAGAGAAGATGGAGATATGTTGGACACACCTTGAGGAGAAATGATCAACGAATATCAAAGCAGGCATTGAAGTGGGATGCAAAGGGTTCAAGAAGAGAGGACGACCTAAGAGACCCTGAAACGAACTTTGCTGAGAGAGGCAGGAAATATCGGTCTCAGTTCCATGGAGGAAATTGAGCGAGTTGCCCAGGATAGAGCGGTATGGAGAAATTACTTGCAGGCCCTATGTAACGATAGACGATGAGGATATTATTATTATTATATTCAGTTTACCATCTGATCGCTTGTCTGCCTTTTGGATAAGATCAAAGTGTAGTCACAACTTGATCATAGCCAACGGGTGGGAGCCTTCAAAAAACACTAAATCGCACAATAAAACACACTTAACAAACTCCGAGCAGCCCTCATTTGAAAGGATAATGGCGCTAGGAGTTAACATGTTCAACTGTACCGTGTCCACTCGTTGTGACACTTCCGGGTAAAGCCCAATAACATTTTCTTTTAACCCTTTAGCTGCTAAGGATGTATATATACGTTTTCCCATTCACTTCTAAAGACGCATTAACACGTCTGTTATTATCTCTCCTATGTGGACTAAAGACGTGTTAACACATTATACATTGCTACTGTCACTGCTATAGGTGTACATTCACTTTTGTGACCTAGAAACAGAGAGTAGCTATTTTTAGCTCAGCCTTCGGAAAGAATGTAGCAGCGAAAGGGTTAACATGTTCAACTGTACCGTGTCCACTCATTGTGAAAGGCCCAATAACATTTTCTTTTAAATATTCAGTTTTGCAATGGTATGTTGATGTAATTCAGTTTCTACATTATATGTTATTTTCAGTTGTGCAGCCTATGGGTCCAGCCAAGTCACTAGAGATACTGACAGAGGTGAAGATTCATAAGACGTCCAATGGAGTGTTTAGTCTCAAGTTTAACTACACTGGGGAAATATTAGCTGTGGGGTTTGGAACTGGAGGTATTCAGGTCAGTCTTCTTCTTCTTCTTTGCGTTCGTTCTTTACGACTAATTTTAATCACTTTGTGATATGTTTGATCTTTGCCAAGAATGTGTATACGTTGCACATTGGTTTGGTGGTTGGCCCCTAAACTTCTATACGCTTAGGACACGTGCATCCGATTTCAACCAAACCTCCTTAGTGGCCTCTTACGACATGCATGGCAGGTAACAGTGGTTCTATTCTTTACACCCCAAATTTGGGCCCGTAACCACTCGGGCGGAGAGACTATATAAGGGAGATTAATTTTAAACATTTTCAATTTAATATGATTCTACATTGTGGGGAAATTATATTCAGGTCAGTAATGATAGACTTAAGGTCATGAGATTGAATGGAAAAAAAATGGGTGCGACAGCAAAGTTGATAACATACATAGTGACCATGTGCAGTGGAAATTTCTGGTTAGAGTCCTGACCCTGTTCGGTGTGCACAGCCATGATCCTTTACTTGGGTATCTAAATTACAAGTATCTCTGAAGTCAGAGTAAGGTTTGCCTAAATGGCAAGGGACACTGATGAAAAGGAAAGCAAGATTCACGCAAAAAAAATAGTTAGATTTGCCATTTTAAGAGCCATGACTAAGCTTGATTATATATTATAACCCTGAATACGCATAAGAATGAGAAAAGAGTTCAATCAGAGGGCGACGAGAACCAAGAGCATGCATATCTCTCAACATCTGCTTGGGGGGAAACTGAGCATTTATAGCAGTAGTCCTCAATCTTTTTCAGCTGGCACCCTCTTCGAAGATCTGAGGCAAGGCTTCTACATCCCCTCCACTGAATTAACTAATTTCCGAAAAAGCCAAACAAAATTGTTTCTCACTCTGATCTTTATAACAGCACTGTTCCTTAAACACAATAACATGCCCGTCTGCCCAGCGTGTTTGTGCGTGTTGGACTACGGGTGACTATCCCTCTGTGTGTGCGGGTTCAATTCCGCGGGATAGCAGAAAAAGCCACAGATTCCCCAGATTTACGGTGTTCGTGGCACCGAACCAAGGGTTACGATGTCCATGGCACCGAGCCGAAGAGCTGAAAAGCTCAAGTGCTTCTGGATCGGAGAAAAAAACCACAAAAAACAACACAATAACATTGAACAAAGTAACATTTTATTAAAAACTAATTTTTGGTAAGAAGTTTGAGAAAAATGTCAACATGACTCCGAATGAATCATGTTCTTGGTTATTTCTTAAAGAAACTTTGAACTTTAATGAAAAAACCTATTTTAGCTGGAAAAACAAATTAGTATAAAACTTATTCAAACACAAAGTCTGCTCAATTTTCATAACCTTTCACATCTTCCTTTATACTGCTTTACATCTCCCTGGCAAGGCCTGTCTCCCAAGTTGAGAGCCATTGATCCATAGGGTCTGTCCGTAGTTCTATGAAGTTGGTTCAATAACCCGCCCGAGTGGTTACAGGGGCCCAAATTTGGGGTGTAAAGAATAGAACCACTGTTACCTGCCACACATGTCGTAAGAGGCGACTAAGAAGGTTTGTCTGAAATCGGATGCTCGTGTCCGCTAGGGAATGCTAACCCGAAACAAATGCTTGCAGAAAACAGATTCACCAGACCGTAAGGCACATAACATAGTGCAAGACCCCTCACAATGAGGAATGGGATAACGGATTCTACGATTGCCAATCTGCCTCGGAGAATTAGCCACAGAGTAAGAATGTCAGACCTACCATCACGAGGGTGGCCAAAACTTACTGCGGAAGAGGTCGGCACAAATGGGGAAGCAGAAATCATAGGAATTATATCCTATAGAACTGCCCCCAGTATGCAGACTTAAGAAGAAAGAGGTGGCTCACTTACACTAGCGTCCAAGACAAACTGTATGTGTGGCTGATAATCTGAGGCAGACGGCTGCCTTTATTAGAGAATCCGAAATCCCAATCTAGTGAAAATGCACAAGAAAAAAAAGGTTCAATAACCAATAAGATAACCTTATATTTAACTATGTGTCTTTGTTGCTGTTTCTGAAACTTTCAGATTTTTTACAGGATGGGATTGCTAGTCCCAAGCTAAACCCCCAACCTGGAGGACCAGGAAGCCATATTTTTAGCCTGACAGTTTTTTCTGCAACGCTTTTTATTTACTAGGGTAGCATCCCTAGTTCCCTACCTTAGTCGCCTTGTAGGTCGCATTGGTACTATTCTTTGTTTCCCTTGCGGGTTCCGGCACCGCATGGGTGAACAAGAGAACACGAATACAATCATCCAAATGAGATGATTAAGATGAATCGGACATGCTGTACGCTTGGAGACTAACTCTGTCACGAAAACTGCACAGAGATGTATATCAGAGGGTAAACAAAAACGCAGAAGACCCAAGAAGACATGGAAGAGAGTAATAGAACAAGAACTGAAAGAAATGACCATAGCTGGAACACAATACAAAGAATGGCCAATAGAGAAGAATGGTGTGCCTTTTTTTTACCCTAAATGCCAAAAGAACAAGAAAGGAAAATTACCACCTGTAAAATCTCTCTCGATCCCTGCCTAGACTGATGAACCAGATTTTATCATGAATGCTACCATGGTTTTAAGGGACTCCGTTCCTCTGTACAGCTTCTAGGGGAAACTCTGTGTTTATGGGCCAGGTTTCTTTTCTTAGGTCTGCTATCAATTGGCAATCTTGCAGTATGTGCTCTGCCGTCATGTCCACCTTTTCGCAGGGGCACAGGCTAGTTGTGCCAATTTTAAATTTGTTAAACATGTGGGCGCGAAGCGTGTTGGCAGTACAGAGGCGGAATATAGCAACTTGACACCTGTGAAATGAGATGCTTGAGGAAATCAGTAATTAAAACAAGAGGAGAACATATAAGAAATGAAGAAATTAGAAAAACAGTCGGAACAACAACTGTTGAAAAACAGAGACTCATATGGTTTGACCACTTGGTGAGAATGAACCCGACTACACAGGTTCAAAGTATTATTCATAGGGACAACACCAGGTCACTAAGCAAGATCCTACTCCACCTCCATTTGGTGACTGGAAACAGACAGAGGATCCTGTCTGGCTAAGCGGGTAGGTATCGAGGGAGAGCTACTCTGGTATAAGTAGTGGTGCAGACACAGTTACGTTTGATGAGATCTGCTCGCAACACAGATGAACAGAATCCCAGAGTGACTATTTCTGCACGTCTCTCCCGGCCAAAGGGAAAAAGCTAAATAAATAAAAATAAACCATTAGTAGTGACAAGGTATGAGGCACGTTTCCTCGAAACAATGGTCGCACCCAATTTGACAGCTCTAGGCAAGAATAGGTAGAAAAGATGCAAAGTGTCGCGATTGCATTAACTCTGTATCAGTGGCAAAGCGCAGATATATTTATTGGGTAAGGTTGGTGCGTGCAAATCCTAAAGTTGCGTCCTAGTGCCTAACAAAACTGCCCTCCCTGGGACAACCGGGCAAGGCACTGTTGCATTAACAACTAACATTCCTGGAAGAACTGGGGTGGGTGATGTTGGTGAGTGCAAAATTTCAGTTGCGTTGCTAGAGCCTAATGAAACGACCCTCTAAAATATCTGTCTGCTGCCTCAGTCCAGTGTTTCCCAGAAATAGGGAAAATGCAGAGTAGACATTGCAAATTGCCAAGTGCCAACACACGACCCAAAATGGCTGAGAATACTCCTTTTCAGGAATACACTCACCGTGGATAGAGAAGTAAAGCCAATAATGCAAAGGCTTGACTGGTATAAACCCAAGCATTGGCGAAGGGCGATACTTTCGGACCCCGATCACCCTACACCAAGTAAGGTGACGTCCAAACACCATGGCTCAGATCATATAGAAGCCATTAAAACAGCCAAAAATGATTGTTTTCATGACAAGCACATGTGTTCCCAATGACTGAAAATGTTCCTGATCCAAAACGACCTCACATAGTCAGAAAAGATGCATCCTGTAGACATACTCTTCATAGGCGCAGATCATAAAACCCAAATATACGGCAAAAAATGATCAATAAAGAGCAATGAATACAAGAATAGTGACCGTTCCAATGACTAGTCCTAGAAGGGTTGAGAATGCTCCTAAACCGGAACGACCTCACCCAGTCAGTGCAAAGTAGTAAATGTTCTTTGTCGTAGATCCAAACCCAAATATACGGCAATAAAGGATCATTAAAGAGTGTTTTTGTACCATGTTTAAGGAACAACCTCACAAAAGGCAGGAAAACCGATAAAGAAGTCGAACTTCACTAATCAACACCGACCGTAAAAGTACCAATGGTACGAGTACTCAAGGCAAGTGTTTCGTGGACAACAGGTTTCCTGTAACGATTACACTTAAAGGATCTAATCTTCAAGTACCTCTGAAGACAGCGAGGCAGACCGCATGGTGAGGAACACTGATAAAACGGTAAGTAGGCCTCACGCAAAACTCAGAAGTGCAATACCAGGTGTCATGGCTACCACCTGAATTGAAAGCGGGTGTTTGCAGAAGAGAAGAACCTTACTACACCAGTTGTCAGGTGTACAACCTTAAAATGGAATCATCAGAGGAGAGGCAGACCAAGAAAAAGATAAATTGATGAAGTTACAGACATCTTAAGACTCCACAATATCAAGCGGCCGAGCATGCACTATTTCAGAAACTGATCATCAGTTAAACCTGAGACACCTAACGGCAAAAAGCAGAGATTAGGACAAAAGAAAAGAAGCACCAGAGGCATCACAGGCTAGAGAGAGATAGTAAACAATAAGTTGATCTTCTTCTTCGAACGTTCCATATCAACCACTTGTTAAACCACTCTTTGTGATTTGTATGTGATCTGAGCCTAAGACCGATTGTAGCCTACATTGTATCAGTTATGTGCCTACAAGTAGACCAGCACATCCAATTTCTGCAACGCTTTTTATTAACTAGGGTAGCTGCCCTAGGCCCTTACCTCAGTCGACTCTTACAATATGCCTTGTAGGTCACAGTGTTACTATTCTTTGCTCCCCTTGCAAGCCCGGCAACATAACTTGATTAAACTATGTTTATGAAATTTGAGATTTGTGAGATTCCATCCGCTAGAAACTAAATAACTCATCAAGTTAAATATATTTGTATTTCTTAGATTTAGAAACTCACTCGCACGAGTGCTCAATGAGCTTCGGCCATGCAGGCAAGGAGGTTCTGCCATCATGGCTCTACACTTCAACCCTAAAGATCACCAGATTCTGTATGCAGCATCAGCAGAAGGCATAATCAATATCTATAATATCAAAACTGGTGTCTTGATCGATACTATCATTGGTAAGTTTATGAATATACTGTATTATCATTGATATGTTTGTGATCACTTTGTGTAGTATTGATATGTTGTTAGGTTTTTAGTGATGTTTCAATGTTTGAAAAGTGCTGTCATAACTTCAATGTTTGAAAAGTGCTGTCTTAATTTCAGTGTTTGAAAAGTGCCATCATAATTTCAGTGTTTAAGAAGTGCGGTTATAATTTCAGTGTTTAAAAGTGCTGGTTATAATTTCAGTGTTTGAAAAGTGCTGTCATAATTTCAGTGTTTGAAAAGTGCATCATAATTTCAGTGTTTAAAAGTGCGGTTATAATTTCAGGGTTTGAAAGTGCTGTCATAATTTCAGTGTTTGAAAAGTGCCGTCATAATTTCAGTGTTTGAAAGTGCGTCATAATTTCAGTGTTTGAAAGTGCAGTCATAATTTAGTGTTTGAGAAGTGCCGTCATAATTTCAGTGTTTAAAAGTGCTGTCATAATTTCAGTGTTTTAAAAGTGCCGTCATAATTTAAGTGTTTGAAAAGTGTCGTCATAATTTCAGTGTTTGAAAAGTGCAGTCATAATTTCAGTGTTGAGAAGTGCTGTCATAATTTCAGTGTTTGAAAAGTGCAGTCATATGATAATTGAAATAATTGAAGAATCGTCATTGTTTGTGGGAGTAGAAAATTCAGTATGACTTGGATACATGCAACAAAAATAGACAAGAAACTCAAGTCGTTAATCTGATTTCTTTTACATTTATCTAGGTATTACATTTATAATGAGAAGGAGCGGCTTAGTCCCGTTGTGACAACCGGTAAAATCGAGGGCGATGAGACAGAGGAAGACAGAAAGAAAATTTTGGACAGCCTGACTTCATGGCACGGAAGAGCGTCAACATCTGAGATGACAGCAAACACCAGGGACAGAGATTTTTGGAAATCCATGATTGCCTACGCCAGCTGCGCACAGCACCTGATGATGATTACATTTGTAAACTGAATCACAAAACTAAGAAGTTTGTCGATTGTATATTGGAACAAGAGGACGATAAAACATGGGTCCTGTGTTCAAGTTGAGCACATAAAAGAACCCTTGGCAGTTCAAATTCGAGAAGAGCAGACTGGAAAGCTGTTGCTCAGGCAATATTTATTTGAAAGATTTAAAAATGTAATTCATACAAATAACTTTCAGCGTCTTATATATTACATTGCAGACCCTGATCGGTGCTACAGAGTTTCTGCACTGCCGCTGAGATCTTCCTATGTAAGAAAGAGGTTGGAGCACACATGGTTACTCACCAAAGTGCAGTGAGGATGGTCCAATCAATTTATAGGGAACCACTGCTGTCTTTTAGTTTTGGTTGGGGACAATCAAAGGCTAGTGGAGTAAACCGTACACAAAACTGGATGGTAGACAAACCAAACAGTCCAGAAAAAGAAGGTTGCGCTGGGCAGATGACGCTCATCAGCCCAGGAGGACAGGTTGTCTAAGGGTCGCTGCCCTGAAAGAAAATAGCAACCTGCTGCCTTGTGGGTTTTGGCTGGGGTCAGTAAAAGGCTAACGGAGAGCGAACCCAGTAAGCGCTGGTTGAAATCGGACACACGGCCGAAGGATAAGCACTTGAGCTCCAATTGGTACTGAAAGTTGTGACGTAGCATGCCCATGCTAAGGCTGCATGGACCAAATTTTATGGGGATCGCAAGAGAGAGAGAAAATCAATCAATTAAATATTGAGAAATCAGAAACATACATTAACCAAATTACAATCCAAGTCGTCCAGAAGTGATGACTAGCAGACCAGACCTGTCCACTAGTGGCAGATAGTTGGATGACCTGAAAAGATGGCGTGACGGCTGTATGCCAATGAAATAGCCTGTGTGTCTACTGACAGAGCATCAGACAAGTAAATGTCGCAATAATCTGTAGTCATCAGTAAGAAAATCTCAGTAAACAAAAAACTTGCTACATTTCAGCAACAATTGAAAGATGGAAAAACCTCAAAGATAAAACACATCCCATTATGATGTAGAAAAAGTGGGCCAACTGCAGCAAGAGTTGCAAATAGTTGAGTTGATAACACACTGCCCTAGTGACCACATACCGTGGAAGTTCCTGGGTTTGAGTCTCGGTTTGGGTGAAAATTCTCATTGATGTTCTCCATCAGATGTTCTCACAAAAAAGAAGTTGTGATCCCAAAATTACAAATTATAATTAGACATTTTAAATATATGACATTTTGTGTGCCATCTGGACTATGTACAAGACAGACAAAAATGGAGATCGTCCTACAAACCTCGGGCTGGAGGAGCCTAACACAACACCACTCAACACAAAGCTTTACATAAGCAAAGACTCTCCTGAAACAATCCAGGAAAATGATGTGGAGAAAAACAAATGGAGGATACAACCCAGACCACGACAGTATAAATACACTAAACAGAAAAGCACAAACCACAGTCTTCAGACTTAGAATGGGACACTGCAGTCTCAGAGCACACCTCTATAGAATGGGTCTCGGGAACTCGGCCAAGCAGTCCCCAGAGCACATCCTGCAAGACTGCTCCAGTCTGAGTAAAGAGAATGGAGATTTGGCCAACAGAAACAACCCTACAAGACAAACTATGGGGGCCGGTGAAGATCTCAAGCGCACCACCCTGTTTATGACACATACTGGAGTAATCGCATAGCAGAAGTTGATTGCAGAAGAAGAGGAGGAGGAGATCGTCCTTAGTAGTGTCCTCGTAACATTCATAGTAGCGGACGCAGAAAAAGAGTTAGAAATGTATTTTATTACCATGACCTAAATGTAGAAGAGAAACAAAAATGAAGATCTAAAGGTGAAGGTTGTCTTCATTGTTCTGGGTTTTCCCATATGTCTCCGTCCCTCTTGGCAGAAGTGACAAGCCACATGCCAATAGTGTTGCTCAAAGCACAATCTCAGTTGCTCCAGTAACCATCCTAGGGAATCTCGCTTAAAAATGTACACACGAACTGAACTACGTGATTAAGATTTGAACCCTCAACCTTCAGAATGGATGGTAAACATCGCCTGTGTGTTGCTGGGGCCCACAAGGAAAGTAAAGAATAGTAACACTGCGACCTACAAGGCATGTCGTAAGAGGAGACTCAGGTAGGGGACTAGGGAAGCTATCCCAGTAAATAAAAAGCGTCACATAAATCGGATGTGCTGGCATACTTGTAGACACATAACTGGACGTAAATCACTCATAGGCTCAGTTCACATAAAAATCACAAAGAGTGGTTTTATGGAGCGGTTTTATCAAGTAATAATGGTCGATATGGTGCGTTTGAAGGAGAAGAAGATACATCTTAACCATTTCGTCACAGAGACAACCTTCACTTTCCTACCCAAGAAGAGAATAAAGAAAGAGGAAAGACATCTTAACCATTTCATCACAGAGACAACCTTCACTTTCCTACCCAAGAAGAGAATAAAGAGAAGAAGGAACATCTTAACCATTTCATCACAGAGACAGCCTTCACTTTCCTGCCCAAGAAGAGAATAAAGAGAAGAAGGAACATCTTAACCATTTCATCACAGAGACAACCTTCACTTTCCTGCCCAAGAAGAGAATAAAGAGAAGAAGGAACATCTTAACCATTTCATCACAGAGACAGCCTTCACTTTCCTGCCCAAGAAGAGAATAAAGAGAAGAAGGAACATCTTAACCATTTCATCACAGAGACAACCTTCACTTTCCTACCCAAGAAGAGAATAAAGAGAAGAAGGAAGAAGGAACATCTTAACCATTTCATCACAGAGACAGCCTTCACTTTCCTGCCCAAGAAGAGAATAAAGAGAAGAAGGAAGAAGGAACATCTTAACCATTTCATCACAGAGACAACCTTCACTTTCCTACCCAAGAAGAGAATAAAGAGAAGAAGGAACATCTTAACCATTTCATCACAGAGACAACCCTCACTTTCCTGCCCAAGAAGAGAATAAAGAGAAGAAGAAGGAACATCTTAACCATTTCATCACAGAGACAACCTTCACTTTCCTGCCCAAGAAGAGAATAAAGAGAAGAAGGAACATCTTAACCATTTCATCACAGAGACAGCCCTCACTTTCCTGCCCAAGAAGAGAATAAAGAGAAGAAGGAACATCTTAACCATTTCATCACAGAGACAGCCTACTTTCCTGCAGAAAGAATAAAGAAGAAGAACATCTTAACCATTTCATCACAGAGACAAGCCTTCACTTTCTGCCCAAAGAGAATAAAGAGAAGAAGGAACATCTTAACCATTTCATCACAGAGACAACCTTCACTTTCCTGCCCAAGAAGAGAATAAAGAGAAGAAGAAGAAGGAACATCTTAACCATTTCATCACAGAGACAACCTTCACTTTCCTGCCCAAGAAGAGAATAAAGAAGAAGAAGAGAGGAACATCTTAACCATTTCATCACAGGACAACCCTTTCCGCAGAGATAAAGAAGAAGGAGGAACATCTTACATTTCATCACAGAGACAACCCTCACTTTCCTGCCCAAGAAGAGAATAAAGAAGAAGAGGAACATCTTAACCATTTCATCACAGAGACAACCTTCCTTTCCTGCCAGAAGAGAATAAAGAGAAGAAGAACATCTTAACCATTTCATCCAGAGACAGCCCTCACTTTCCTGCCCAAGAGAGAATAAAGAGAAGAAGAACATCTTAACCATTTCATCACAGAGACAGCCCTCACTTTCCTGCCCAAGAAGAGAATAAAGAGAAGAAGAAGGAACATCTTAACCATTTCATCACAGAGACAACCCTCACTTTCCTGCCCAAGAAGAGAATAAAGAGAAGAAGAAGGAACATCTTAACCATTTCATCACAGAGACAGCCCTCACTTTCCTGCCCAGAAGAGAATAGAGAAGAGAAGAAGGAACATCTTAACCATTTCATCACAGAGACAACCTTCACTTTCCTGCCCAAGAAGAGAATAAAGAGAAGAAGGAAGGAGGAACATCTTAACCATTTCATCACAGAGACAACCTTCACTTTCCTGCCCAAGAAGAGAATAAAGAGAAGAAGAGAGAACATCTTAACCATTTCATCACAGAGACAACCTTCACTTTCCTGCCCAAGAAGAGAATAAAGAGAAGAAGAAGGAGGAACATCTTAACCATTTCATCACAGAGACAACCTTCACTTTCCTGCCCAAGAAGAGAATAAGAGAAGGAAGGAGGAGGAACATCTTAACCATTTCATCACAGAGACAACCTTCACTTTCCTGCCCAGAAGAGTAAAGAGAAGAAGGAGAACATCTTAACCATTTCATCACAGAGACAACCTTCACTTTCCTGCCCAAGAAGAGAATAAAGAGAAGAAGAAGGAGGAACATCTTAACCATTTCATCACAGAGACAACCCTCACTTTCCTGCCCAGAGAGAATAAAGAGAGAAGAAGGAGGAACATCTTAACCATTTCATCACAGAGACAACCCTCACTTTCCTGCCCAAGAAGAGAATAAAGAGAAGGAAGGAAGGAGGAACATCTTAACCATTTCATCACAGAGACAACCTTCACTTTCCTGCCCAAGAAGAGAATAAAGAGAAGAAGAAGGAACATCTTAACCATTTCATCACAGAGACAGCCCTCACTTTCCTGCCCAAGAAGAATAAAGGAGAAGGAGGAACATCTAACCATTTCATCACAGAGACAAGCCTCACTTTCCTGCCCAAGACTAGAATAAAGAGAAGGAGGAACATCTTAACCATTTCACTGAAAGCAACTCATTTCCTGCCCAGAAAGAGAATAAAGAAGAGGAGAACATCTTAACCATTTCATCACAGAGACAACCATCACTTTCCTGCCCAAAGAGAATAAAAGAAGAAGCGACATCTTACCATTTCATCCAGACAGCCTTCACTTTCTCCCAAGAGGAGAATAAAGAGAAGGAAGAAGGAGGAACATCTTAACCATTTCATCACGAGACAACCTTCTTTCCTGCCCAAGAAGAAGTAAAGAGAAGAAGGAAGGAACTATCTTACATTTCATCACAGAACAACCTTCACTTTCCTGCCCAAGAAGAAATAAAAGAAGGAAGAAGGAGGAACATCTTGAACCATTTCATCACAGAGACAACCATCCTTTCCTGCCCAGAAGAAGAGATAAATGAGAAGAAGGAAGAAACATCTTAACCATTTCATCACAGAGACACTTCACTTTTCCTGCCCAGAAGAGATAAGGAAGAAGGAGGAACATCTTAACCATTTCATCACAGAGACAACCTTCACTTTCCTGCCCAAGAGAGAAGATTAAGAGAAGAAGAAGGAACATCTTAACATTTCATCACAGAGACAACCTCTCCTTTCCTGCCCAAGAAGAATAAAGAGGAAGAAGAAGGAGGAATCATCTTAACCATTTCATCACAGAGACATACACCTTCACTTTCCTACCCAAGAAGAAACTAAAGAGAAGGAAGGAAGAGAACATCTTAACATTTCATCAGAGATAAGCCTTAACTTTTCCTGCAAGAGAATAAGAGAAGAAGGAGGAACATCTTAACCATTTCATCAAAGAGACAGCCCTACTTTCTGCCAGACAGTAGAAAAAGAAAGAAGAGGAACTATCTTGCCATTTCATCACAGAGAGCCAACCTCACTTTCCTGCCCAAGACTAGAATAAAGAAAAGGAGGAACATCTTAACCATTTCATCACAGAACAACTTCATTTCCTGCCCAGAGAATAAAGGTTGAAGGAAGGAGGAACATCTTAACCATTTCATCACAGAGACAACCCTCACTTTTCCTGCCCAAAGAAGAGATAAAGAGAAGGAAGGAAGGAGGAACATCTTAACCATTTCATCACAGAGACAACCTTCACTTTCCTGTCCAACAAGAGAATAAAGAGAAGAAGAAGGAAGGAGGAACATCTTAACCATTTCATCACAGAGACAACCTTCACTTTCCTGCCCAAGAAGAGAATAAAGAGAAGAAGAAGGAACATCTTAACCATTTCATCACAGAGAACCCTCACTTTCCTGCCCAAGAAGAGAATAAAGAGAAGGAAGGAAGGAGGAACATCTTAACCATTTCATCACAGAGACAACCTTCACTTTCCTGCCCAAGAAGAGAATAAAGAGAAGGAAGGAAGGAGGAACATCTTAACCATTTCATCACAGAGACAACCTTCACTTTCCTGCCCAAGAAGAGAATAAAGAGAAGGAAGGAAGGAGGAATATCTTAACCATTTCATCACAGACAACCCTCATTCTGCCCAAGACGAATAAGAAGAAGGAGAAGAAAGAAACCATGAAAACTGTAGTCTCTTATTTTCTTAATCTTCAGAAACTGGCAATGAAATAAATGCAATGGATTTTTCTGTGGATGGATTCAACTTTGTAACTGGAGGAAAAGATCTGAGTATCCGACTCTACGACACAAAATCAAACAAGGTGAGAAATAGTTAAATAATTTCTTTGTGTAAACTTATCAATCAAATGTTTTCACCTTTCAACTACCAACGAAGCACAGGTCTTCAATAAACTTCTTCCAGCCCTTTCACTCTCTTGCCATCCTTTCCAATTCTTTCCACACCTTGCCTATCATTTTAATATCAATCAATCTGTTGAGGTTTTGTCAAATATATTTTTGTGTAAGCATGTCAATAATACAGGGTGTTCAACTTAAAAGCATCCCATTAATAGAGCTAATCTGGCATATATGTATGGAAATGAGAAGGTTCAGTTATGACGTAGTATAGGTCAAGGCTGTGTGATGGTGTGTAATTGTAGTGCGGGAAGGGGGCGATGAACAAATGTGACGTAGGACAGCTAGTCAGAACCGGTTTAAATAGTAAATAGACGGAGATGCAATGCGTACCTGGCAAATTTCTATTCATCACTGGGGCTGCTTTTAAGTTGAACACCCTGTATTTTATTTAAATTATAAGATTTTTATTTAAACCAATCCACGTCAACAGCTAGGTTACGAGAGTTTGGATTGAAGATTTGGAGTGGGGGCTAGAAAAGAAAAGCACAACAGGGATATGAGTAGGATGATCAATCAACATCGAACTGGTATTGTTAGTTGTTGGATGCTGTTGGAGATATTGCGGAGGAGATCGGAGCACCTATGGACATGTCTAGAGTGCAATGAAGATATTCCAAACTGAAACTGAAACTGATAATATTGTCACCAGAGGTCACTGTAGATCACTGATGTTCAACGTGGCATCCTTGTTATATATCTATAAAGTGTCACTGCTTTTGCAGACTTTCACGACAGAGATGAAGTATCTACACAACCTGCTGCCTTGCAGGTCGGCTGGGGACAGTCAAAGGCTGACAGAGAGCGAACCCAGTAAACACTGATTGAAATTGGACACTTCACCGAAGGATAAGCACTAGAGCTCCAAATGGTACTGAAGATTGTGAACATACACCCGTTTTTGGTGTTAGGCTGTTTATATATCACAATTAGAATGATATAAACGGCTGTAAAAGAACGATCATGAGAGAGAGAAAGAGAGAATAACAATAGAAAAATATGCATAATTTGCCTATAAAATGTTTCTTGTCTTGCATACTTGTCATTTCACATTTCTAAGTGCAAGTATGAAACAGATCTTGGAACTAAGTACAAATGAGCACAATCAGCTTAGCATTTCTAGCTCTGAATAACAGTAGGAAAATATGCATAATTTGCCTATAATGTGTTATGTCTTGTCTTGCCAGATAATCAAAGAATGGGTTGGCTCAAACCCACATAATACCATGCCTGATAAATCTAAACTAGGAACAACTATGAGAATTTTTGCAATGAAGTTTCACCCTAACAATCCACATATATTTGTCAGCGGAGGTTGGGATAATCATCTGAAGGTTTGTTTCATTAGTTTGGTCTTGTGTTTTTTGTTTCTGACTGGAATCTCTTGAATTGGTTATTGGTTACTAAACTGACGTCATTGCACTCGGGCAGACCCATAGGTGCTCAGTCTCCCCCAACAGATATCGAAGAGTATGCATACTGATGGTTCCTGTGGCTCTCTCAGGCATCCAGTTCGACATGTACAACGGGTAACTCCAAACTGCCTGCATCGCTTGATTGATTCAACATCGATTTTAGTGTCCTCATCCAGCAGACAGTTGCGAAGAGACTGAAGAACATCCCCCTTATCCATCTTTAACTCCCTAACCTCTCTTGAATTACATTGAGAAACAAAGAATGAAGTGATTTAGCCACTTGATAAGAATGCAACCAAACTCTACAGTATACAAAGTCTTCTACAACGGAACATCAGGAAAGAAGGTGAGAGGAAGACCACGAAAAGATGGTTAGATGGCATAGCAGAATCCTGTCAAAGAGCAAAAATAACAATCACCCAAGCAACCAGAACAACGCAAGACAAAAACAGAAAACCATGACACTGGGCAACAACCCGGTTGCAGTGTGATGACAAAAGAAGAAGAATTTGTGTCGAAACAAACAGTTTTATAATTTGTAAAACTGTAGTGGATTACTCTTGGTTAACTCTTCTCAGACCTATATGTGCTCAGTCTTCTCCTTCATGTCTTTTAATTGAGTAATTCATATGTGTTGATTCCTCCTCGCCAATAATCGCTGACACATTCCATTTCTGAGGACATCTTTTTTTTTTGAGTTTGCTCTGTGGACAGTTGCAGTCCCCTGCTGATGAGATCTGTCTTCCCGGTTTTGTCTGGAGTCGTCCTACTCTAGGTGACTTCAGCCTTCTGTCGCCGGGCTCACCAACCAGACTTTTATGCAGGGTGTGCTCCTGGACACTATAGTTTAATCCTCATCTACTTGGAGGAAAGTGTCATAGAAGTAGAAAAGAAAAAGGATATCCTCCTCAAAGGAGAGAGAGGACGACTGCTATTTGTCCCATAGCTAGGGATGGGTTGGTTGCAGCCAGAGCATTTACCACTCGCCGGTGAGTTCTGCGCTGTCATCTTATGAGGCCCCACCCTTACTTCCCACCCTTTGTTCTGGTCTTTCACCTTCAGTCTGTTCGGCTTGGTTAGACCTGCCAGGAGTTAGACTCTCACCCATTTAGCCTGAAGAATCGTAAAGACACACAAACCCTCCAACCACGATAAGGTAGGCTGGAGGGAGTCTCATTCAGCGGATGATTAATTAGTAGACATGCCAGTGGTGGCTCTTGTAGAATGCTGATTTTATTTACACAGGCATAGGGGGTCTCTGTGGCTAAGTGGTTAAGCCCTTGCCTTGCAAGTCAAAAGTCGTGGGTTTGAATCCGGACAGCACTGTTCTGTTCACAGTGCATTTTTCCAGAGACACCTAGGAGCTATGGAGTTGTGCTTTGCGCAATGCTCTTGGCAGGCGGCATGCCATTTCTGCAGAGAAGGACTGAACCATATGGAGTAAAATCCGGTGCAGAGTAGTCAATCATTCGCCTTTAGAACTTATAGACTGAGAATATGGAGTTTTCCATGTATCTTCTATTTTCAAGTCTATGGTTGTGCTAGGACTTCAGTCTTTTCACAAAGGAAGATGTGTATTTGACAGATTAAGGCAAGCACTCCATAGCTTCTACTTCATCTCTACACATCAACCAGATCTGTCATCTTAGGACATTGTCAACAGAGAAGCAGTGAAGTATGCGTTTAGAGGTCTAGATTTCCGTTCCACAAAGTCATTCTTTTGTGTAAAAATCTCTTTCCTGCCTGTTTAACACCGATTGGGGCAACCAACTTATGCCAAGTCTTCCTATCTCTAGCTATCCTGCAGCTCCCTCCAGATCTTCTTCCTCCAGATCTTCTTTATATTGTTTATCTCTGCCTCCAAATCTCATTTCCATGTATTTCTAGGCCTTCCTTTCTTTCGCTATCCCTGTTGGTTCCAGGAAAGAACCCTTCTTGTTATATTCCCATCTGATTTTCTCAAAGTGTGTCCTATCCAGTGCTCACGTCTTTTTTTTTAACCTCTTGGTGCACTGGAATCTGTCTTTTTCTCTCCATAAGTTCCTCATTTGTGACCCTATCATACCATCTCAGACCCTCTATTCTGTCTTGTTCTCTCCATAAGTTCCTCATTTGTGACCCTATCATACCATCTCAGACCCTCTATTCTGTCTTGTTCTCTCCATAAGTTCCTCATTTGTGACCCTATCATACCATCTCAGACCCTCTATTCTGTCTTGTTCTCTCCATAAGTTCCTCATTTGTGACCCTATCATACCATCTCAGACCTTCTATTCTGCGCAGACACCAGTTGAATGTTTGCAATTTATGTATCATTATTTTAGTCGTTCTCCATGTTTCTGACCCATACAGCAGAACTGCTTTAACATTGGAGTTAAATATCCTAATTTTTGTTCTAGATTTGATTTCTTTCGACTTCCATATGTTTCCCAGCGCAATGAAAGCTTCTCTTGCCTTCTGTATTCCTATTTTGACATCACTATCTGTTCCACAGAATAGTACTTAGAATATCATGGACAGAGAAAAGAACAAATGCTTCTGTTCTGCAACAGCTTGATATTAAAGAGAATTGGCTATTAAAGAGCATAACATCAAGGAAAATTAAATATTTAGGACACATCAAATGACATGAGTGCCTAGAGAAGATAATTTTGGAGGGATGGTGCCTGGAAGAAGAACAAGAGGAAGACCTAGAAGACGATGGGTGCAAGAGGTCATTGGCGATCTAACAATAACCGCTGCTGACGCCGGTCAACTTGCACAGAACAGAGTTTTTAGGACTGCTGTCATGGGAGCCAGGTTCCAGAAGGGGCTAGCTACTTGATGATGCTGATCTGTTCCAACCTCTTTGTCTACATTGCTGCCCAAGTATGTGTATGATTGTACTTCTTGAAGTGGGATTTCTTCCAGGGAGATGTTTGTGATGGGAGTCTGCAGAACTGTTATCAGATCTTAAGGTGACATGTGAGATGGGCACGTCTCAGACACTGGAATGAGTTCGAGAATTAGGCGTTAAGTGTAGACATGCCAGACAGTGTCTTCTTCGTGGTAGAGAGAGAAGATGTAGTAATCAACTTCTCATGGGTACGGTGAGCAAATGGACTTTAGGATGGCTGCTGCAGCGGGGACAGAGCATGCATGGGAATGCCCAATGTGCCGTCGATCGCATAACATAACATAACATAGATCTTAAGGTGCTAATGCTATTTGAAAAGATATATAACTACTGACCAAATTGTTATCAAATATATTCAAGTTTCCATACTTTATAAAAGTTTGAGAACCCCTGAGCTAGACATATTGATTGATCGAGCCATCATCAGCGACAGTGCATGAACTCCGTAGCACAGGCGAGATTTCCTAATGTAATTTAGAAGATGGTAAAAATATTTAGTTTGATTTTTTAATTTGTCTAATGAATTGTTTCCACCTAGGAAACATTGGGGCCATCGTGACCTACATTTATCGTCCATTTCCGATAGAACTAGGAACTCGATATCATGTACATTAAGATCGTGGATATCTACGGGGATACAGCGCAGAAATTCCACACAGAATCGCATTGGCATCAAGTGCTTTTAACAAATTGTCAAATATATGGAAGTCCAATTCACTCAGCAAGCACTTAAAATTAAAGATCTTTAACTCTTTGTGATTCCAGTATTAACTTATGGATGCGAGAGTTGGAAAGCAACAAAAGCTCTAGAAAGAAAATTAGATAACTTTGAGAATAAATGTCTTAGAAGAATACTGAACCTCAAATGGTCAGATTTCAGACCCAATACACAAATAAGACAAGAGACCAAGCAAGAAAATATATCAAATTTTATAAGAAAGCGCCGCTGGAACTACATCGGCCACACACTTAGAATGGATGAGAGAAGACTCCTTTACCAATCCCTCATATGGACACCAGAGGAAAAAGAAAACGAGGAAGACCAAGAGAGACTCTGCGTGGAACCATCACCAGAGAAGGCTCAACGATGGGCCTAGTAAACATCAAAGACTTAAAGCAAATAGCATTGAACCTCAAGACATGGAAGCTATGACCTCTGCCCTATCGCCCCACAGGCCCAAGAGGAAAGACTAACTAACTATATCTGGAAAAATATCAAGATGGCCCCACAAGGGAACAAACCTAGTACCTTTGGAATGAGAGTTCATAGAGCGTTAGACTACGGGTGACTATCCCTCTGTGTGTGCGGGTTCAATTCGCGGGATGGCAGAAAAAGCCACACATTCCCCAGATTTACCGTGTTCATGGCACCGAACCGAAGGGTTACGATGTCTATGGCACCGAAGAGCTTTCAGCTCAAGTGCTTCTGGATCGGAAAAATTTTTTTTTAAATTGTTCAAACTTCAGGCAGTCATGTTATGTATGTTTGTCACACATGTTTCATTGATCTTCCAGATCTGGGATATACGAGACAATGAAGGTATCAAGAGAAACATCCGTGGCCCTCATATCTGTGGAGATGCCATCGATATACGGGTATGAAGAAGTGTTATGATTCAAAGATACAGGAGTCTTCTTCTTCTCGTTTGCTGATGTTTAATGTCTACACAATGAGTCCGGTTCTCTGGATGTATGTTGTTGTGTTTGTTAGTTCATCAATGCTTCCAAACAGCTTTGTGTTGATGTCTGTCTCTGTTAGCCAGTGTTCTTTCCGAAGTTGATTCATCAGGTGACAATCTTGCAGGATGTGTTCAGCTGTCTGTGCGGTCTGTCCACAAGCACATGTGGGTGATGGAACTAGTTTTAGTCTGTGTAAGTGTCTGTTCAGTCTGTTGTGTCCAGTTCTGAGTCGAAACAATATCACCTGTCTTGCTCTATCTAGAAAGTGGTAATTGTCTCTTTGCTGGTCTTCTTTTCTAATAGTCTTGATGAGCGTTTTCTTTTCTAATAGTCTTGATGAGCGTTGTCTTTTCCTGAAAAGTGATTGATTCCTTTGTTCCTGTGTTGCTCCTTCCTTAGCTAATTTGTCTGCTCTCTTGTTTCCTGGTATGCCACAGTGTCACGGTATCCATTGCAACACAACCCTTCTTATGGTATTTATCTCACTTAGTGTTTCTTTTAGTTCTGGCAGCTTTTCACTATCTAGCGCTTACAATACTGACTGTGCATCAGTGAGGAATACAATCTGCTAACATTGACTTGTTGTGTAAAGATACAGGCACAGGATGGGCACAAAACAATCTTAAGTATCTTTATTTTGGTGTGCGTGAAAGTGAAAAAGTTGAAACTAGCTTATTTATTTGACAAAGCTGCTGGAAGACCAAATTGAAATTTTTGTTTTGTGGATTTATATAAAAATTTAAGATTATTTCTAGACTATTAGGATCAATCCTTGTCAATCCCGATCAGAATGCGAGTTATTCAGTGCTAAATAGAAGCAATACTGACATACTGATACGAGCCATGGACAGTGAACACACGGATCGAAAAATCTCTGAGGGCCACAGAAATGTGGTTTTACAGAAGAATGATGAGAATCCCATGGACTGCTAAAATGACTAATGTTGAGGTGCTGAATGAGATCAAGACACAGAGAAAGCTTATCATCAATATAAGAAAGAGGCAGTCATCATTTTTCGGGCATGTGATGAGAAGGGAGGTTTAGAACACATTGTGACAACCGGTAAAATCGAGGTAGACGAGACAGAGGAAGACAGAGAGAGAAAATTTGGATAGCCTGACTTCATGACACCTAAGAGCGTCAACATCTGAGTTGATAGCAAACACCGAAGAGATTTGTGGAGATCCATGATCGCCTACGCCAGCCGGCACGGCACATGATGATGATGATGATTAGGATGAATCAAAATGATGGAGAATGATGGAAAAAGATATGTCCAAACTTTCCACCTTCCATACAACTTGTCTGTTAAAGACGTCGCATGCTCTGGTCGAATACTATCTATTACCAAGAACTGCTTGTACAGTGTCAACAATGGAATAATGGCAGCAAGAACTGCTTGTACAGTGTCAACAATGGAATAATGGCAGCAAGAACTGCTTGTACAGTGTCAACAATGGAATAATGGCAGCAAGAACTGCTTGTACAGTGTCAATAATGGCAGCAAGAACTGCTTGTACAGTGTCAACAATGGAATAATGGCAGCAAGAACTGCTTGTACAGTGTCAACAATAGAATAATGGCAGCAAGAACTGCTTGTACAGTGTCAACAATGGAATAATGGCAGCAAGAACTGCTTGTACAGTGTCAACAATGGAATAATGGCACCAAGAACTGCTTGTACAGTGTCAACAATGGAATAATGGCACCAAGAACTGCTTGTACAGTGTCAACAATGGAATAATGGCAGCAAGAACTGCTTGTACAGTGTCAACAATGGAATAATGGCACCAAGAACTGCTTGTACAGTGTCAACAATGAAATAATGGCAGCAAGAACTGCTTGTACAGTGTCAACAATGGAATAATGGCACCAAGAACTGCTTGTACAGTGTCAACAATGGAATAATGGCACCAAGAACTGCTTGTACAGTGTCAACAATGGAATAATGGCAGCAAGAACTGCTTGTACAGTGTCAACAATGGAATAATGGCAGCAAGAACTGCTTGTACAGTGTCAACAATGGAATAATGGCAGCAAGAACTGCTTGTACAGTGTCAACAATGGAATAATGGCAGCAAGAACTGCTTGTACAGTGTCAACAATGGAATAATGGCACCAAGAACTGCTTGTACAGTGTCAACAATGAAATAATGGCAGCAAGAACTGCTTGTACAGTGTCAACAATGAAATAATGGCAGCAAGAACTGCTTGTACAGTGTCAACAATGGAATAATGGCAGCAAGAACTGCTTGTACAGTGTCAACAATGGAATAATGGCAGCAAGAACTGCTTGTACAGTGTCAACAATGGAATAATGGCAGCAAGAACTGCTTGTACAGTGTCAACAATGGAATAATGGCAGCAAGAACTGCTTGTACAGTGTCAACAATGGAGTAATGGCAGCAAGAACTGCTTGTACAGTGTCAACAATGGAATAATGGCAGACACATTCCGTTTCTGTAGACATCCTCTGTTTTTAGTTTGCTTACTTGAAAGATGGGGTCCCCTGCTGCTGAAGTAGGTGAACCTGAAAATCAAAGCATGCAGAAACTGGATATGCTGGCCTACAGGTTTGTAGGTGCCTAGCTGGCATTACAAACTCATGATCTCTCTCTCTCTCGTGATCACCACCCAGACCGATGTACCAGATCTCCCATAAATTCTATTCATGTGGAATCTGATTCATGCAGCCTTAGCATTGATGTGTTTTGTCACATCTTCAGCACCATTCGGAGCTCTGGTGCTTATCCTTCGGCGATGTGTCCTGTTTCAGTCAGCGTTTACTCGGTTCGCTTTCCATTCTGTAGCCATCTAGTGTTTTTACGGTGGGGGTAAGTAGCCCACGCCCAACCTCCTTAGTCGCCTCTTACAAGATGCATGGCAGGTAACAGTGGTTCTATTCTTTACACCCCAATTTAGGCCCAGGTAACCACTCGGGCGGGGGGCATTCAAAATGTCAGCTCTATCCAATGGCTATTTATGAATACACACAAATAGATTTCTTCTTTTTCTGCCTTTGTCTGCTATGAATTCAGATGTAGCCATGGTGCCTAGTGTGGTGCTTCTGACTGATTTTTGCGTGAAAGCCTGCTTACCGTTTTATTGGTTTCCTTGCCATACAGGAGGGCCTTCTCTGACTTCAGAGGTCAGTCAAATAGATTTCAATATAGCATACTCTGGAGTACAAGCTGTGTGTATCATCATGAAACTGGTATCCATCCAGCACCACCATGTATCCAAGCACTGGATAATGCCATGAAGATGAATCTTCCTACAAAGTTCTGATCAATGGAACACAATATCCTAAAAAGTTCTGATCAATGGAACACAATATCCTCCAAAGTTCTGATCAATGGAACACAATATCCTCCAAAGTTCTGATCAATGGAACACAATATCCTCCAAAGTTCTGATCAATGGAACACAATATGCTAAAAAGTTCTGATCAATGGAACACAATATGCTAAAAAGTTCTGATCAATGGAACACAATATCCTAAAAAGTTCTGATCAATGGAACACAATATCCTCCAAAGTTCTGATCAATGGAACACAATATCCTAAAAAGTTCTGATCAATGGAACACAATATGGAATACAGAGATAGTTTATGAGCACATGCAGATACTACAATATGACGAGTCACCAAGTTAAATACAAACAAAATTCAGACCTTTGTCAACGGATGTCTTTGGCAGATTCTCAGGCTGAGATGGTATAATACAGTTGCAAACACAGACCTATGGGTAAGAACAGGACAAGAACTCATGATAACCCAGGTTAAGAGGAGAAAATGTCGGGGGTTGGTCATACACTACGGAAGTCACAGTCGAGTGTCACTAGACAAGCACTTGAGTGGAACCCACAGGAAGAAAGGAAAAGGGGACATCCTAAGCAGACCTGGAGACGAAGTCTTCTTGAGGAACTGAAGAGTGCTCAACTGTCCTGGGAGACCATAAAGAAAACAGGCAGAGACAGAGAAAAGTGGCAAACAACTGTTGAACCTCTATGATCCAAAATGAGCGGGGAGGAATAAGTTAAGTCACATGCAGATACTACAACACGGGTCACAGCATTAGGACCAAGAGCTCGAACTCACATGCTGTTGAGTCAGCCAAGATGTAGCATATTTTTGTTTTCTTTCATCCACTACGATAGCAGGTGTAGTCATGGTGCCTAACATTGACTGATTTTTGCTTGAAGACTTGCTTTCCTTATCAGTGTCGTTTGCCATTCAGGCAAGCTTTACTTTGACTTCAGAGGTACTTTTAATTTATATTTCTAAGTAAAAGGTCATGGTTTCTTGTAGTCAAACCGCATACTTTGTGTGAATCGTGAATTTTTACCAAACTGGCCTCGAACCTCGGAATTTCCGATGCACATGGTCAGTAGCGCAGCATGCTATCAACTTCGATCAGGGATATTCTTCTTCTTCTGCATTCTCACTAGCTTTGGATTTTGGATTCTCTAATAAAGGCAGCCGTCTGCCTCAGATTATGCGCCACGCCATACAGTTTGTCTTCTGCGTTCTCACTAGATTGGGATTTGGATTCTCTAATAAAGGCAGCCGTCTGCCTCAGATTATCAGCCACGCCATACGGTTTGTCTTCTGCGTTCTCACTAGATTGGGATTTGGATTCTCTAATAAAGGCAGCCGTCTGCCTCAGATTATCCGCCACGCCATACAGTTTGTAGTTTAAGTGGGCCAGCTCTTACTTCTCAAGTCTGCAAACTGGGGACAGTTCTGTAGGATATAATTCCTATGATTTCTGCTTCCCGTTTGTGCCGACCTCTTCCAGCAGTAAGTTTTGGCCACCCTCGCGATGGTAGGTCTGACATTCTTACTGCGTGGCTAAATCTCCGAGGCAGATTGGCGACCCTAGAATCCGTTATCCCATTCCTTACTGTGAGAGGCCGTTGCACTATGTTATGCGCCTTACGGCCTGGTGCATCCGTTTCTGCAAGCATTTGTTTTGGGTTAGCATTCCCTAACGGATACATGCATCCGATTTCAACCAACCTCCTTAGTCGCCTCTTACGACATGCGTGGCAGTAACAGTGGTTCTATTCTTTACACCCCAAATTTGGGCCCTGGTAACCTCCTGGGCAGATCAGGGGTATTACTTGAAATAAAATATAAATATCCTCTGATTAATTTTGTGTGTGTTCCTTTACTAAACATTGTTGTGTGTTTGTTTACTAAACATTGTTGTGTGTTACTTTACTAAACATTGTTGTGTGTTACTTTACTAAACATTGTTGTGTGTTACTTTACTAAACATTGTTGTGTGTTTGTTTGACTCAATTTGTAGGATAATGAAGTTCTTTCTGGACAATGGACTGCTATGCATGCTCTCCAAGAATATAATTATACATCTGGACGTATCACTAGAGAGATCAGATTTCCTCACAACGATGGTGCTTTCCTGTATGCTGCCCAGTACTGTAACCACGATACAGTGTTTGCAGGAGGCAGTGGCACCATCAGCGCGGAAGTCATTGAAATTTCAACAGACAGGGTTGGTTGACATGCACGCACATATACACACACACACACCAAAGCTATAAATACAATTTTTTTTAATTTCCCGTTGCCTTTTCAGACTTTAGGGTATTTAATGTTTTTGCTTTTCACAAAATTGGATTTCACATTTCTATACCCTAGTGTGCAGGAGACCTTCTTCACCTTTCAATTCCCAACGAGCACAGGTCTTCAACAAACTTCTTCCAGCTCTTCCTCTTTCTCTTGCCATCCCTTCCAGTTCTTTCCATGTTTCGTATTGTTGTGCTATCCATGTTTGTTGAAGATGTTGGCTTAACTTTTCTACGGGGTGAGGTAACCAGCCCCAAGCCCCTGCCCCTCATTAATCACTCTTACGACATGCCGTGCAGGTATACATTGCTGCATATTCTTTCCTCCCTTACGGGCCTGGCAGCACACAGGCGAGTGTGCAGGAGATAGAAGGGCCAATTCTTTCCTCACGCTGTACGTCAAGAGTGGGATTGACCCACAAGCCACTTGTGTCGAGTCAATAGTCGAGTGCTTATACATTACTCTAATCCGTTCCCACACACTTGTGTTGGAGTCAATAGTCGAGTGCTTATACATTACTCTAATCCGTTCCCACACACTTGTGTCGAGTCAATATCGAGTGCTTATACATTACTCTAATCCGTTCCCACACACTTGTGTTGGAGTCAATAGTCGAGTGCTTATACATTACTCTAATCCGTTCCCACACACTTGTGTCGGAGTCAATAGTCGAGCGCTTATACATTACTCTAATCCGTTCCCACACACTTGTGTCGGAGCCAATAGTCGAGTGCTTATACATTACTCTAATCCGTTCCCACACACTTGTGTCGGAGTCAATAGTCGAGCGCTTATACATTACTCTAATCCGTTCCCACGCACTTGTGTCGGAGCCAATAGTCGAGTGCTTATACATTACTCTAATCCGTTCCCACACACTTGTGTCGGAGCCAATAGCCGAGTGCTTATACATTACTCTAATCCGTTCCCACACACTTGTGTCGGAGTCAATAGTCGAGTGCTTATACATTACTCTAATCCGTTCCCACACACTTGTGTCGGAGTCAATAGTCGAGTGCTTATACATTACTCTAATCCGTTCCCACACACTTGTGTCGGAGCCAATAGTCGAGTGCTTATACATTACTCTAATCCGTTCCCACACACTTGTGTCGGAGTCAATAGTCGAGTGCTTATACATTACTCTAATCCGTTCCACACACTTGTGTGGAGTCAATAGTCGAGTGCTTATACATTACTCTAATCCGTTCCCACACACTTGTGTCGGAGTCAATAGTCGAGTGCTTATACATTACTCTAATCCGTTCCCACACACTTGTGTCGGAGTCAATAGTCGAGTGCTTATACATTACTCTAATCCGTTCCCACACATTGTGTCGAGTCAATAGTCGAGCGCTATACATTACTCTAATCCGTTCCACACACTTGTGTCGAGTCAATAGTCGGCGCTATACATTACTCTAATCCGTTCCACACACTTGTGTCGGAGCCAATAGTCGAGTGCTTATACATTACTCTAATCCGTTCCCACACACTTGTGTCGGAGTCAATAGTCGAGCGCTTATACATTACTCTAATCCGTTCCCACACACTTGTGTCGGAGCCAATAGTCGAGTGCTTATACATTACTCTAATCCGTTCCCACACACTTGTGTCGGAGTCAATAGTCGAGCGCTTATACATTACTCTAATCCGTTCCCACACACTTGTGTCGGAGCCAATAGTCGAGTGCTTATACATTACTCTAATCCGTTCCCACACACTTGTGTCGGAGCCAATAGCCGAGTGCTTATACATTACTCTAATCCGTTCCCACACACTTGTGTCGGAGTCAATAGTCGAGTGCTTATACATTACTCTAATCCGTTCCCACACACTTGTGTTGGAGTCAATAGTCGAGTGCTTATACATTACTCTAATCCGTTCCCACACACTTGTGTCGGAGCCAATAGTCGAGTGCTTATACATTACTCTAATCCGTTCCCACACACTTGTGTCGGAGTCAATAGTCGAGTGCTTATACATTACTCTAATCCGTTCCCACACACTTGTGTCGGAGTCAATAGTCGAGTGCTTATACATTACTCTAATCCGTTCCCACACACTTGTGTCGGAGTCAATAGTCGAGTGCTTATACATTACTCTAATCCGTTCCCACACACTTGTGTCGGAGTCAATAGTCGAGTGCTTATACATTACTCTAATCCGTTCCCACACACTTGTGTCGGAGTCAATAGTCGAGTGCTTATACATTACTCTAATCCGTTCCCACACACTTGTGTCGGAGTCAATAGTCGAGTGCTTATACATTACTCTAATCCGTTCCCACACACTTGTGTCGGAGCCAATAGTCGAGTGCTTATACATTACTCTAATCCGTTCCCACACACTTGTGTCGGAGTCAATAGTCGAGTGCTTATACATTACTCTAATCCGTTCCCACACACTTGTGTCGGAGTCAATAGTCGAGTGCTTATACATTACTCTAATCCGTTCCCACACACTTGTGTCGGAGTCAATAGTCGAGTGCTTATACATTACTCTAATCCGTTCCCACACACTTGTGTCGGAGTCAATAGTCGAGTGCTTATACATTACTCTAATCCGTTCCCACACACTTGTGTCGGAGCCAATAGTCGAGTGCTTATACATTACTCTAATCCGTTCCCACACACTTGTGTCGGAGTCAATAGTCGAGTGCTTATACATTACTCTAATCCGTTCCCACACACTTGTGTCGGAGTCAATAGTCGAGTGCTTATACATTACTCTAATCCGTTCCCACACACTTGTGTCAGAGTCAATAGTCGAGTGCTTATACATTACTCTAATCCGTTCCCACACACTTGTGTCGAGTCAATAGTCAGTGCTTATACATTACTCTAATCCTTTCCACACACTTGTGTCGGGCCAATAGTGAGTGCTTATACATTACTCTAATCCGTTCCCACACACTTGTGTCGGAGTCAATAGTCGAGTGCTTATACATTACTCTAATCCGTTCCCACACACTTGTGTCGGAGTCAATAGTCGAGTGCTTATACATTACTCTAATCCGTTCCCACACACTTGTGTTGGAGTCAATAGTCGAGTGCTTATACATTACTCTAATCCGTTCCCACACACTTGTGTCGGAGCCAATAGTCGAGTGCTTATACATTACTCTAATCCGTTCCCACACACTTGTGTCGGAGTCAATAGTCGAGCGCTTATACATTACTCTAATCCGTTCCCACACACTTGTGTCGGAGTCAATAGTCGAGTGCTTATACATTACTCTAATCGTTCCACACACTTGTGTCGGAGTCAATAGTCGAGTGCTTATACATTACTCTAATCCGTTCCCACACACTTGTGTCGGAGTCAATAGTCGAGTGCTTATACATTACTCTAATCCGTTCCCACACACTTGTGTCGGAGCCAATAGTCGAGCGCTTATACATTACTCTAATCCGTTCCCACACACAGAACCATAGTTATGAGAATTAAGCTAACAAATAAATTTGTATATCAACAGTCGTCAAGTGAGCCTCTCAAAAAATAACTTGTATAATGAGCCCTTATATGAACTGCAGGAGATAACTAGAGATAGGAAGACTTGGCATGAGTTGGTTGAGGGCCTATGCCCCAATCCATGGTAAAAAGGCAAAGAGAGAGAGAGAGCCCTTATATGCTTTATCTTCTTCTTCTTCCAATGTTCCATAATGACAACTTGTTAAACCACTCTGTGTGATTTGTATGTGATCTGAGTCTCTCTCTCCCTCTCTTGCGATCACCGCCCAGACCCATGTACCAGATATCGCCATAAATTCTATTCATGGGGAAATCTGATTCATGCAAACACATTGGTGTGTTTTACATCACATCTTCAGCACCATTTCGAGCTCTGGCGCTTACCCTTCAGCGATGTGTCCGGTTTCAGCCAGCGCTTACTCGGTTCGCTCTCTGTTCTGTAGCCATCTAGTGTTTTTATGGTGTGGGTAGCTAGCCCACACTCAACCTCTTTAGTCGCCTCTTATGACATGTGTGGCAGGTAACAGTGGTTCTATTCTTTACACCCCAATTTGGGTCCCGGTAACCACTCGGCGTGATCTGAGTCTGAGCAATTGTACATTGTGCTAGTTATGCGCCTACAAGTAGGCCAGCACATCCGATTTCTGCTATGCTTTTATTTACTAGGTACCTTCCTTAGTCCTACATCAGTGGCCTCTTTCGACATGTCTTGTAGATCACAGTGGTACTATTCTTTGCTTCCTTTGTAGGACCTGCCAGCACACTGGTGTATGCGTTATCAAATCTTCTGTCTCATTTTGAGTTCAAGACATGCATTTTGGCAAGCACAATTTCCTTATCAAAGTTATATGAAGTCATCTACTTTTTGGTAAAACCGTTCGCCAGCTATGAATTTAAGCATACTGATTCTTGTGTGAAGGCTTGCTTTCCTTATCAAAGCCAATCACATGAAATGATTGACTTTTAGTTTGTTTGTTGCTAGCTATGGATTTAGGCATAGTCAAGACATCTCTGACTGATTTTTGTGTGTTGGCTTGCTTTCCTTAACAACAATGTTGATCATCCCTATCTTGTCAGAAGATTTCATATCCTCTTATAAAAAATCTATCTGTGCTGGTAAGATGTGTTTCTTGGATGCTGCATACATTGATGTACTGGTAAGATGTGTTCCTTGGATGCTGCATACATTGATGTTCTGTAAGATGTGTTTCTTGGATGCTGCATACATTGATGTTCTGTAAGATGTGTTTCTTGGATGCTGCATACATTGATGTTCTGTAAGATGTGTTTCTTGGATGCTGCATACATTGATGTTCTGTAAGATGTGTTTCTTGGATGCTGCATACATTGATGTTCTGTAAGATGTGTTTCTTGGATGCTGCATACATTGATGTTCTGTAAGATGTGTTTCTTGGATGCTGCATACATTGATGTTCTGTAAGATGTGTTTCTTGGATGCTGCATACATTGATGTTCTGTAAGATGTGTTTCTTGGATGCTGCATACATTGATGTTCGGTAAGATGTGTTTCTTGGATGCTGCATACATTGATGTTCTGTAAGATGTGTTTCTTGGATGCTGCATACATTGATGTTCTGTAAGATGTGTTTCTTGGATGCTGCATACATTGATGTTCTGTAAGATGTGTTTCTTGGATGCTGCATACATTGATGTTCTGTAAGATGTGTTTCTTGGATGCTGCATACATTGATGTTCGGTAAGATGTGTTTCTTGGATGCTGCATACATTGATGTTCGGTAAGATGTGTTTCTTGGATGCTGCATACATTGATGTTCGGTAAGATGTGTTTCTTGGATGCTGCATACATTGATGTTCGGTAAGATGTGTTTCTTGGATGCTGCATACATTGATGTTCGGTAAGATGTGTTTCTTGGATGCTGCATACATTGATGTTCTGTAAGATGTGTTTCTTGGATGCTGCATACATTGATGTTCTGTAAGATGTGTTTCTTGGATGCTGCATACATTGATGTTCGGTAAGATGTGTTTCTTGGATGCTGCATACATTGATGTTCGGTAAGATGTGTTTCTTGGATGCTGCATACATTGATGTTCGGTAAGATGTGTTTCTTGGATGCTGCATACATTGATGTTCTGTAAGATGTGTTTCTTGGATGCTGCATACATTGATGTTCTGTAAGATGTGTTTCTTGGATGCTGCATACATTGATGTTCTGTAAGATGTGTTTCTTGGATGCTGCATACATTGATGTTCTGTAAGATGTGTTTCTTGGATGCTGCATACATTGATGTTCGGTAAGATGTGTTTCTTGGATGCTGCATACATTGATGTTCGGTAAGATGTGTTTCTTGGATGCTGCATACATTGATGTTCTGTAAGATGTGTTTCTTGGATGCTGCATACATTGATGTTCTGTAAGATGTGTTTCTTGGATGCTGCATACATTGATGTTCGGTAAGATGTGTTTCTTGGATGCTGCATACATTGATGTTCGGTAAGATGTGTTTCTTGGATGCTGCATACATTGATGTTCTGTAAGATGTGTTTCTTGGATGCTGCATACATTGATGTTCTGTAAGATGTGTTTCTTGGATGCTGCATACATTGATGTTCTGTAAGATGTGTTCCTTGGATGCTGCATACATTGATGTTCTGTAAGATGTGTTTCTTGGATGCTGCATACATTGATGTTCTGTAAGATGTGTTTCTTGGATGCTGCATACATTGATGTTCTGTAAGATGTGTTTCTTGGATGCTGCATACATTGATGTTCGGTAAGATGTGTTTCTTGGATGCTGCATACATTGATGTTCGGTAAGATGTGTTTCTTGGATGCTGCATACATTGATGTTCTGTAAGATGTGTTTCTTGGATGCTGCATACATTGATGTTCTGTAAGATGTGTTTCTTGGATGCTGCATACATTGATGTTCGTATAGATGTGTTTCTTGGATGCTGCATACATTGATGTTCTGTAAGATGTGTTTCTTGGATGCTGCATACATTGATGTTCTGTAAGATGTGTTTCTTGGATGCTGCATACATTGATGTTCTGTAAGATGTGTTTCTTGGATGCTGCATACATTGATGTTCTGTAAGATGTGTTTCTTGGATGCTGCATACATTGATGTTCGGTAAGATGTGTTTCTTGGATGCTGCATACATTGATGTTCGGTAAGATGTGTTTCTTGGATGCTGCATACATTGATGTTCTGTAAGATGTGTTTCTTGGATGCTGCATACATTGATGTTCTGTTCTTGTAGAAAGTTTTGCATTTATAGTAACTTTTTTTCTTATACCTTCCGCTTTCCATTTCATTATTTTGAGATTTTGATCCATGGAGCTGCTATCTTATCCGATTGCTCTCTTATCTGATTGCTCTCTTATCTGATTGCTCTCTTATCCGATTGCTCTCTTATCTGATTGCTCTCTTATCCAATTGCTCTCTTATCCGATTGCTCTCTTATCCAATTGCTCTCTTATCCGATTGCTCTCTTATCTGATTGCTCTCTTATCCGATTGCTCTCTTATCTCTCTCTCTCTCTTACGATCGTTCTAGGCTAGTTTTTATCATTCTTATTGTAATGTATAAACTGCCATACATCAGAACGAATGTACATCACCAACCTTCAGCACCTATTTGAGCACAGTTGCTTATCCTTCGGTGGGGTGTTTGATTTCGGCCAGCTATTGTGTGCGGTAGCTCTTCCGCTAGCCTTTGACTGTCCCGAGCCGTAACCCACAAGGCAGTAGGTTGCTATTTTCTTTCAGGGCAGCGACCCTTAGACCGCCTGCCCTCCCGGGCTTATGAACGCCATCTGCCCAGCAAAACCAGTCGGTTTAATGAACACCTTGGTTTGCCTCCCGTTCAGGTTTGTTTGCGGTTTGCTCCGCTAGCCTTTGATTGGCCCCAATCAACTACAAGGCAGCAGTAGTTTCCTGTGAGCGGAAATGCACACTGGCTTTGCCACTGCTGGGCTTTCCAGTTGTTCTGTACATTTGGGTGGGACGCACACCCTGCCTGCCGCGCTTGCCGCTGCCGCGCTTGCACTGGTTTTGCCTCTGTTGGGCTTTCCAGTTGTTCTACTTATGTGGGTGGGACGCACACCCTCTTGCCGTGTCGGCCTGCCCCTCGGTGAGGCCCACTATGACTGCCAGCGTGTGTGCTAGCCCTGCACTGATGCCCTGTCACCGTCTTTTTCCGTGCTCACATTTTTCGCCACATGTGGCGCCACCTCACGTCCGATGTGTGCTCGCTCTGCCCTGGTGCCTACCTCACCATTTCCGCCAATTCCTACTGGGCTGTCCGAATTCGAGTGGGCAAAACCGAGGTTGCCCACGTGCAACTCAACACATCACCCAGCACACTCATCGGCGCAAGAGAGAACATGCTTGGGCTCCGAATTTCACCACATGCGGGTCAACCTCCCTTCGATGGTTTTGATTCGAACTTTTGACCCATGTGGACCAGCACGCTGCCCAACTCATCACCCGGCATTCTCATCGGCTCAAGAAATATGCAACAAGAAAGAGAATGTGTGGGCTCGAGTTTCGCCAGGTTTCACATATGTCGTTTTAGCTTTTCCCTTCGACCGGGAGAGGTGAGCATTAATAGTCACTCTGGGAGTTCGCTCGTCTGTGTTGCGGGCAGATACCATCAAGCATGACTACCTTTGCATCTCTACTTGCCCCAGCGTAGCTCTCCCACAGCACCTGCCCTCTTGGCCAGACCGGAACCACCGTCTGTTACCAGGGTCACCACATGGAGGTGAGAGCAGGGGGATTAGAGCCATCTCTCTAATCCTGGCGCGCCGCTTCCTGCGTCTTTGACCCCGCTCTCTTATCTGATTGCTCTCTTATCCGATTGCTCTCTTATCCGATTGCTCTCTTATCCAATTGCTCTCTTATCCAATTGCGCTCTTATCCGATTGCTCTCTTATCCGATTGCTCTCTTATCCGATTGCTCTTATCCAATTGCTCTCTTATCCGATTGCTCTCTTATCCGATTGTTCTCTTATCCGATTGCTCTCTTATCTGATTGCTCTCTTATCCGATTGCTCTCTTATCTGATTGCTCTCTTATCCGATTGCTCTCTTATCCAATTGCTCTCTTATCCGATTGCTCTCTTATCCAATTGCTCTCTTATCTGATTGCTGACAGGCACAATAAATAAAAGAACATGCTACCTGCTGAAAGTATTGCGCAAACTTTGCAACTCCAGCGACAATTTTAAAGAACGGTCTCAGAAAAGATGCACTCACGACCGAATGTTGAGATCCGAGACTCAAACACACAACTTTCATTACGTAAGGTAAACTACCTAACAACCACTTTACCGCAGAGACCCACTCAAACACAGTGAATGAGATGACAGAAGATACCTCTGAAGTTGGAGAAGGCATGATGGGGACACTGAAAAGGAAAGCACACCTTCATGCAAAAATCAGTGAGAAGCGACATACCAGGCAACCTGACTTCGCTTGAACTCACAGTGGGTGAATGCAGACGAGGAAGATAACAAAAGTCAGGTTTAGGAAACCAGAGTTGACTAAACTCTACTATACCTTCATGTGATGGCCCTGGTAACAGACTGCATCATTGCAGCTAGAGGTAAGCTAATAGGGATCAAGGAGGGAAAGCAAACCTGGTTCTCAAAATACTGTCTTGAAATAGAATGTGTTAGGCCCCAAAAAAACACAGATATTGCAACTTTAGTTTAAACTTCAATACAACATGACAAACACAGGTATTGCAACTTTACTGTAAACTTTGACACAACGTGACAAACACAGATATTGCAACTTCGTTGTAGACTTCGATACAATGTGACAAAGATAAACACAGATATTGCAACTTTGCTGTAAACTTTGACACAACATAACAAACAAGATAGTGTGAGTGAAGAAGACAAATTAGTTGCATGACTAGGGGGACTGCCTAGAGTAGTTGATAGTAGCTCGGCCTGCTAGCTGTGAGACGCCTCATAGCTCGGGTTCGAACCTACTGTCCGGCATTTGTTCGAGTCCCTGGTCTTACTCAGGACGATAACGTGAGTACCTCTGAAGTCGGAGAAAATCTGCCTGTATGGCGAGGAATACTAATTACGAGTACATTGAGCACACGGCTGCCAGTGTAAAGTAATTTACAATGTGCACGCTGCTGCCATTGTAAGAAATTGGAAAAATGGATTTTCACGCAAAATTCAGTTTCAGAGATGAAACTTCGTCTGAGTTGAAAGTGGACGAAAGAAAAAAAAAAAAAAGTTGCATGACAAACACAGATATCAGAATAAATGAAGAAGATAAATTAGTTGCATGACAAACACAGATATCAGAGTGAGTGGAGATAAATTAGTTGCATGACAAACATTATCTGTTGCAGTAGACTTCTACAATTATCATTATCTCCACAGCATGTTGGTGGTTACAAGATGACTGCCCCAGTGCATGCATTAGACACAGCAGACCAGGGTCGTATTATGGTGGTCGGAGGCGCTGCTCCACTCTTTGCACTGCTACGCATCCAAGATTGAAAACTTATCAAATATTTCGTGTTTTTCAATTTACAATATTTGTTTTAGTAAAGGGTACTTCTTCTTCGAACGCTCCATGTCGGCCACTTATTAAACAACTCTTTGTGATTTGTATGTGATCTGAGCCTAAGAGCAATTGTACGTTGTACCAGTTATGCACCTACAAGGAGGCCAGCACATCCGATTTCTGCTACGCTTTTTATTTACTAGGGTAGCTTCAACATTATAAAGAAGAGCTGTAAGAAGCTACAGGAGATAGCTAGAAATAGGAAGACTTGGCATGAGTTGGTTGAAGGACTATGGGTTATATGGGTTAAAAAGGCAGAGAGAGAGAAAGGGTAGCTTCCCTAGGCCCCTACCATAGTCGCCTCTTAAGACATGCCTTGTAGGTTACAACGTTACTATTCTTTGCTTCCCTTGAGAGCCCTGATACACACAGGCAACTGCTGTCTCTAATGATCTTGTTTTTTGAATATCAAAGTCTCTTTATACAGAGGTATGTTTTTCCCAACCCAAGGCAGGTGTATGTTTTTGCTAGGGTGTGGTGATCATTTATCTCAGTGGGACCATACGGTTTTAACTTGTCCTGAGGAGGACTGGTTATCTTCTTATATATTATGCTAGGACTTGACTTGTGATTCTGGTGTTGTTTCTACCAAGTCTCTAGTAGTCCTGTTTTGTAATCTTATCGCACATTGTTACTCATACTATTTTCTGCAGGCTCTGTTGTTGGGACAATATTCCCCCGGTTATCAGGAACCTGTGTTGAGACAATCAAATACAGGCAAATTGTAGCTCTCAGTTACGTGTAGCTCTTAGTTACGTGTAGCTCTCAGTTACGTGTAGCTGTCAGTTATGTGTAGCTCTCCTCTCAGTTATGTGTAGCTCTTAGTTACGTGCAGCTCTCAGTTACTTGTAGCTCTTAGTTACGTGCAGCTCTTAGTTACTTGTAGCTCTCAGTTACGTGCAGCTCTCAGTTACTTGTAGCTCTTAGTTACGTGCAGGACTTAGTTACGTGTAGCTCTCAGTTACGTGTAGCTATAAGTTACTTGTAGCTATCAGTTACTTGTAGCTCTTAGTTACGTGTAGCTCTCAGTTACTTGTAGCTCTTAGTTACGTGTAGCTCTCAGTTACGTGTAGCTATCAGTTACTTGTAGCTCTTAGTTACGTGCAGGACTTAGTTACGTGTAGCTCTCAGTTACGTGTAGCTATAAGTTACTTGTAGCTCTTAGTTACGTGCAGGACTTAGTTACGTGTAGCTCTCAGTTACGTGTAGCTATCAGTTACTTGTAGCTCTTAGTTACGTGCAGGACTTAGTTACGTGTAGCTCTCAGTTACGTGTAGCTATCAGTTACTTGTAGCTCTTAGTTACGTGCAGGACTTAGTTACGTGTAGCTCTCAGTTACGTGTAGCTATAAGTTACTTGTAGCTCTTAGTTACGTGCAGGACTTAATTATGTGTAGCTCTTAGTTACGTGTAGCTATCAGTTACGTGTAGCTCTCGGTTACGTGTAGCTCTCGGTTATGTGTAGCTAGAAATGTAGGGGGAGTATCTGTGGTTAAGTGGCTACACCATTTGTCTTACGTTCTGAAGGTTGTGGGAATCGAATCTGGACTTCACTGTTCTAGTCACAGATGCATTTTTTCCAGAAAGCTCTAGGATTTTTTGCCAGAGCTAAGGAGTTTATGCTTGGTGAAAAATACTCTTGACAAGTTGCGTGCCATTTCTGCGGAGAAGGACGTAGCCATGTTGGGAAACCCGGTGCAGTGAAGTCAATCCTGTGTCTTTAGACACCTTCAGCTGGAACTGCTTTAAACATGACTACTTCTCTGAGAATAACACGGCCACTTCTCTGAGAATATCACGACCACTACTCTGAGAATAACACGGCCACTACTCTGAGAATAACACGGCCACTACTCTGAGAATATCACGACCACTACTCTGAGAATATCACGACCACTACTCTGAGAATATCATGACTACTTCTCTGAGAATAACACTGCCACTTTTCTGAGAATATCATGACCACTACTCTGAGAATAACACGGCCACTACTCTGAGAATAACACAGCCACTACTCTGAGAATATCACGACCACTACTCTGAGAATAACATGAGAATCTGTTAATATTGCAATGATTTAACACTAGAGAGAATTCTTCTTCTGTGATCAACTTCTGCTATGCGACTATTTCGGTATGTGTCATAAACAGGGCGGTATTCTTTAGGTCCTCACTAGAGGGAATTAACTGTTAGCTTGTCATGAAAATCCACAGTTTTTGCATGAAACTGCCATCTTTGCATAAAACTGCCATCTTTGCATGAAACTGCCATCTTTGCATGAAACTGCCATCTTTGTATAAAATTCTACAACTTTGACATGAAATCCTACAAATGTTGTAACGTCACATGATAAGATCAAGAGAGATATTTTTAAGAAAATGTTGACTGTCTTGATATAAGAGTTACATGAAGGTGTTGTAAACAATAATTTATTTTTACTCAACTATTTTCAGAATTGTCTTTACAGCTGTACTTTTATACTTCATCTTTATGCATTCGCCCGCATAGAATTCAGGCGTAGTCTGGTAGGAATTCAGGTCTAGTCTGGTAGGAATTCAGGCCTAGTCTGGTAGGAATTCAGTCGTAGTCTGGTATGATTTCAGGCCTAATCTGGTATGAATTCAGGCCTAGTCTGGTATGGCGCTTCTGACTGATTTATTGTGTAAAGTTCTGCTTTCCTTTTATCGGTGTCCCGCCATACAGGCATACCTTTTCTAACTTCAGAGTTACTTTAATGATAAACAAATCTTATTGTTAACCCTTTCATTTCGTAATTTGTTGTTTACCTTCGGATGTATTTATATGTATTGTAATATATACAGAAGTAGCTAGTCTACTGGATTTGCTTCATCTTTAAACAAACTATACAAGCCAGTAAATCAGCTCAGAAGGACAAATGGGTTAAAAAACTGATGGTAGCATTAGTTATTTTAACTCTTAGTGAACCAGGGCAAACTGATGGAAGCATTAGTTATTTTAACTCTTAGTGAACCAGGGCAAACTGATGGAAACATTAGTTATTTTAACTCTTAGTGAACCAGGGCAAACTGATAGAAACATTAGTTATTTTAACTCTTATTAAACCAGGGCAAACTGATGGAAGCATTAGTTATTTTAACTCTTAGTAGACCAGGGCAAACTGATGGAAGCATTAGTTATTTTAACTCTTAGTAGACCAGGGCAAACTGATGGAAGCATTAATTATTTTAACTCTTAGTGAACCAGGGCAAACTGATAGAAACATTAGTTATTTTAACTCTTATTAAACCAGGGCAAACTGATGGAAGCATTAGTTATTTTAACTCTTAGTGAACCAGGGCAAACTGATAGAAACATTAGTTATTTTAACTCTTAGTAGACCAGGGCAAACTGATGGAAGCATTAGTTATTTTAACTCTTAGTGAACCAGGGCAAACTGATAGAAACATTAGTTATTTTAACTCTTAGTAGACCAGGGCAAACTGATGGAAGCATTAGTTATTTTAACTCTTAGTAGACCAGGGCAAACTGATGGAAGCATTAATTATTTTAACTCTTAGTGAACCAGGGCAAACTGATAGAAACATTAGTTATTTTAACTCTTAGTAGACCAGGGCAAACTGATGGAAGCATTAGTTATTTTAACTCTTAGTAGACCAGGGCAAACTGATAGAAGCATTAGTTATTTTAACTCTTATTAAACCAGGGCAAACTGATAGAAGCATTAGTTATTTTAACTCTTATTAAACCAGGGCAAACTGATAGAAGCATTAGTTATTTTAACTCTTATTAAACCAGGGCAAACTGATGGAAACATTAGTTATTTTAACTCTTAGTAGACCAGGGCAAACTGATGGAAGCATTAGTTATTTTAACTCTTAGTGAACCAGGGCAAACTGATAGAAGCATTAGTTATTTTAACTCTTATTAAACCAGGGCAACTGTGGAAACATTAGTTATTTTAACTCTTAGTAGACCAGGCAAACTGATAGAAGCATTAGTTATTTTAACTCTTATTAAACCAGGGCAAACTGATGGAAACATTAGTTATTTTAACTCTTAGTGAACCAGGGCAAACTGATAGAAGCATTAGTTATTTTAACTCTTATTAAACCAGGGCAAACTGATGGAAACATTAGTTATTTTAACTCTTAGTGAACCAGGGCAAACTGATGGAAGCATTAGTTATTTTAACTCTTATTAAACCAGGGCAAACTGATAGAAGCATTAGTTATTTTAACTCTTAGTAGACCAGGGCAAAAGCCATGTTTTTACAAGCCAATTGTTTTTAGAATACAAAAAAACAGCCTTTAGTGTGGCTCCTTGTAAAAAGGTGTCCAACCCAAAGCCACCAGTGACACTTGATCCACAATGAGTTAATACAACGCAATACCTTCATTATTCTTACACTTTATCAATGTTGCTTATACACATATGTTTACCATTTCAATTATGTGAAATCTGTTTGCATCAATTTTTCTGCAAATTTGACTTGAGATTCAGAAGTGTATTTATATGCTAGGAATTCATGATGATGATTCTTCTTCTATTATTTCTGCCCAAGACAAGTGTTTTCAAACCTGTTATCATGATAATAAATGCACATAAAAGCACACAAGATCTTGTTTTGAAATTTCTTTTGAAAAAAAAAATTTATTTTAGACAAAAATTAAAAAGATTAAGAACAGAAAAAAATACAGAAAATTAATTATGCCAAAAAAAACCATTTACTACTGCCTTGTAGTTAGATTGGGGACAATCAAAGCTAGCGGAGTAAACCGTACACAAAACTGGATGGAAGGAAAACTAAGTCCACAAAAAGATCAGCAACCTGGGAAGATGACGCTCAACAGTCCGGAGGGTAGGTCGGTGAGGGTTGCTACCCTAAAAGAAAATAGCATCTTGCAGCCGGGGACAGTCAAAGGCTGACGGAGAGCGAACCCAGTAAACACTGGTTGCAATCTGACACGTCCCCACAGGACAAGCACTAGAGCTCCAATTGGTACTGAAGATTGTGACGTAAAACAAACGTTCTTGGCAAGGCTGTTCATATATCACAATAAGAATGATCAAAATGGCCGAAAAGAACAATCGAGAGAGAGAACATAAAAAATACAGAATTAATTATGCACAAAAAACCATATTTTAGATTGAGAAGATTATAAACAGAATTGAGAAGATTATAAACAGAACAAAATACGGAAAGGATTATGCAAAAAAAAAAACCACATTTATATTTTAGATAATAAAAGTGAAAAGATTAAGAGCAGAAATAATTATGCCAAAATAAAAAAAGGGCAAGTATATAGAATGTCTACATTTTTGCTCTTCATTGTTCTGTTTCAGTTTGGAATATCTTCATTGAACTCTGAACATGTTCATAGGTGCGTTCATCTCTTTCGTAATATCTCCAACAGCGTCCAGCGACTAACTGTACCAGTTTGATGTTGATTGATGAGCGTACTCATACGCTTGTTGTGCTTGAAAGTCTTTGTGGCTACACTCTATGAGGGCATTCAGAATGTCAGCTTTATCCATCGGCTCGCCCGAGTGGTACCGAGGCCCAAATTTGGGGTGTAAAGAATAGAACCACTGTTACCTGCCACGCGTGTCGTAAGAGGCGACTAAGGAGGTTTGGCTGAAATCGGATGCACATGTCCGCTAGGGAATGCTAACCCGAAACAAATGCAGAAAACGGATGCACCAGGTCGCAAGGCGCATAACATGGTGCAACGACCCTCACAATGAGGAATGGGATAACGGATTCTACGGTCGCCAATCTGCCTCGGAGATTTAGCCGCGCAGAAAGAATGTCAGACCTACCATCACGAGGGTGGCCAAAACTTACTGCGGGAAGAGGTCGGCACAAACGGGGAAGCAGAAATCATAGGAATTATATCCTACAGAACTGCCCCAGTTAGCAGACTTGAGAAGAAAGAGGTGGCCCACTTACACCAGCGTCCAAGACAAACTGTATGGCTGATAATCTGAGGCAGACGGCTGCCTTTATTAGAGAATCCGAAATCCCAATCTAGTGAGAACGCAGAAGAAGATATCCATCGGCGGACCCCCTGATATGGTGGCAGAGCCAGCCTGTCTGCTCTCTCATTGCCGTCAACACTCATGTGCCCCGGAACGAAGATTAGTGTAATTTTATTGATCCCTGTAGGGATTCAGTCCATTGTCTATGTACCGAACCAGCCTCCATCTTCCAGATCACACTCAATGAATCACTCAGAATACACACGAGTGTAGTTTTGTGGCTCAAGTCAGAGAAGTGCTTTAGTCACCCCCATTACCTCAAATTATCATACAAAATGCATCACTGGATTCCTAGATCTTCTGCTGTATGAGCCCTTTTTTCACTTGTTACTGAGTCGACATCTTGCACTCGGTCAGACCCATAGATGCTCAGTCTCCCAACAGATCTAGAAGGCTATGCATACTGATAGTTCTTGCGACTTGCTGGTTAAACACACTTCTTTCTCCGCTCCTCAGGCATCCAGTTCTACTTTCACAGTACTAAAACAATTTCTCTGTAGTACTTTGCTTCAAAACATCTGTAAGCGTCTATGACTCACATCCATATGATCATCATCCGGTGCCGTGCTGACTGCCGTAGGTGATCATAGATCTCCACAAATCTCTTGTGTTTGCTATCATCTCAGATGTTGACACTCTTCCGTTCCATGACGTCAGGCACCCATATGATACAAAAGGAAATGACACCAGAAAAATTCAGTGTTCTGAATTTATTTGCGTATAGATAACCGTTTAATGTTCAAATTGTTGCAGGTCATTAATATTCATATTCTAATTTGTGATTGTCACGTCTGCTGGCAGCACAATTATGTTACAAAGTTATTAGTAACAATTAACTTGGAACAATTTAAATTCATATACTGTATTTTTTGTTGTTATTTGATTATTAACTTACTTATTTACTTACTTATTCCTGTCCGCTCCTCGTGGGGCCTAGGGTCTCAAGTTGTTCATCACTCTTCTCGGTATCTGGCTGTTTTCTTTATGTCTCCCAGGAAAGTCGAGCACTCTTTAGTTCCTCAAGAAGACTTCATCTTCAGGTCTGTTTAGGGTGTCCTCTTTTTCATTTTCCTTGCTGGTTCCACTCAAGTGCTCGTCTAGTGACACTTGACTGTGTCTTCCGTATGGTATGTCTGATCCATCACCATTTTCTACTCTTGACCTGGGTCATCATGGGTTCCTGTCCAGTTCTTATCCACAGGTCATCATACCATCTCAGTCTGAGAATCCGCCGAAGGCATCCGTTGACAAAGGTCTGAATCTTATTTGTATTTAACTTGTTGACTCGCCACGTTTCTGAGCCATACAGCAACACAGATTTCACATTTGAGCTGAATATCTTGAGCTTTGTTTTCGTGGAGATGGCAGTGGACTTCCATACTGTGTGTAGGATAGAAAGGATGGTCGGGCTTTCCTAATCCTGGCATTAATGTTCTCATCTGTACCTCCTGATTTGTTGATCTTGCTTCTAAGGTAGACAAACTCACCAACATCTTCTATACCCTTCCTAAATCAATATTGGGTCTTGCTGTATGTAGTTGCTTCACAGTATTTTTGTCTTCTCTTGCCTAATTTTAAGACCACCCGTTGTGCCATTTCTTCCAGAGCAATCACTACTCTTGAAAAAATATCCGATTTGTTGCTCTGACAAGTTGAGTTTTCTCCAGGTTTAGTTTGGCAGCCTGGATCAGACCTGGCTTCTGTCTGGTTGTATCTTATAGGAGCAACACACTCTAGATCGCATTATCATTAGGCTGATTCCTACACTTTGACCTATCCCTCCTGGAAGACCCCATTGATAACTAAACTACTGCTAGTGGTTCTTAGAGCCATGGAGGAAACAACACACTCAACTCCTCTATCACATGAAGATAAGTTTTATTTTTAGTTCGTTTGATATGAAATCAGGCATAGTCAATGAGCCTAACATGACACCTCTGACTAATTTTTGTGTGGAGGCTAACTTTCTTTATTATCAGTGTCCCTCGCCATTCAGAACGAGTCTTACTTGTTATTTAGATCAACAAGTAAAGGATCAGGAAACCTGCAGTCCCACCAACATTGGTCCCAGAAATTGGCACGACATGTCATTACTAGCAGAGTGTGTTACCAACCTCATTATTATCAGCCCCATTGGAGTGATTAGTTCAGTTCTTCTTCTTTATCACCCCCATTGGAGTGCATGGCATAGCAGAATCCTGTGAAAGAGCAAAAATAACAATCACCCACCACCAGAATAGGGTAAAACAAAAAACCACAACACTGGGCAACAACCCGGTAGCAGTGTGACGACAAAGATTGTAGTGATTAGTTCAGTCCTCCTTGCGTTTGCCCACTATGAATTCATGCAGTCAGGGCACCTGGTATAACACATCTGATTTTTGTCTGCTTTCCTTTTTATCAGTGCCGACCTCTTCCAGCAGTAAGTTTTGGCCACCCTTGTGATGGTAGGTCTGACATTCTTACTGCATTGCTAAATCTCCGAGGCAGATTGGCGACCGTAGAATCCGTTATCCCATTCCTCATTGTGAGGGTCGATGCGCCTTACGGCCTGGTGCATCCGTTTTCTGCAAGCATTTGTTTCGGGTTAGCCTTCCTAGCGGACACGTGCATCCGATTTCAGCCAAACCTTCTTAGTCGCCTTTTACGACATGCGTGGCAGGTAACAGTGGTTCTATTATTTACACCCCAAATTTGGGTCCCGGTAACTACTCTGGCGATACTTGATCCAGAAATACTTGTTAAATAGAAAACAAAACATCTAAACAGTGATAACACAATCCATGTAGACAAAAGTGGTTTTTGACAAAACTTTATTCAACTCAAGCACATCATATATTCCACAAAACTTCAGAAGAACCAAAAAACAAACATGTCATTTGTTATCCCTCTTCCCACAAATCCGAACAAGCATAACCACAAACTTGAAACAAACCAAGAAAATGCACTGTAAAATACAACTTCTGTTAATGTTTCATGAAACATGAAAAAGAAACATCACCAAAACGTCCACTAAAGTGCGTTTCAAAACGTTCGGTCAACGATTGACCTCAAATATCTCCATATTCATTGCATGGATGAACATGATTTTTGCATGTGGTGTTGTATTTCCGATGTCCTAACGATTGTCTAAAATTCAATGTTGCAGATAGTGTACTTTTCTTGCAACGGCGAATTCCTTTGATCTTTTCAAACCTAGTAATTATCTGGTACTGGGAAAAAAATAATTTACCGTAAATTAAAAAATCACATATTTTCGGCATAGGCGTATATACAATTCGAATTTTGGAGGGTGAGATAACTCATATTATATAAATCATATAAAGTGTTTACTCACTTTGATGAGTAAACACTTTGATGAGTAAAATGTTTACTCACTTTGATGCTGCAAACAAAAACCTGCCTGTAAAAGAATCCATGAAAATCAAATGTGGATGACTGATGAAATCTTAGAAAAATGACAGAACGAAAGAAAGCCAAGAACACCCCAAAGTATACAATTTTAGACAACGAAATACGCAACATGTGCAGAACCACAAAAGTAAACTGGTTAGAAACAAAATGCAAGGAAATAGAAGATATGGCAGAAAAACACAGGACTAGAGATATGCACAGAGAAATAAGACAAATGACAAGTAAGAAAAATACTGTAAAAGTGGAGGATGTATCAAAAACAACAACAACCAACTTTTGTTTGATAAAACAGAAATATTGACAAGATGGACAGAATATGTAACGGCTCTATTTGATGATCAAAGAAGCAGTAAACACAGTATAAAGTGCAATGACAGCCCAAGAATATTAAAATCTGAAGTTGTAAGAGCAATCGAAACAATGAAGCGAGGAAAGGCTGCAGGATTGGACAATATTACTGTGGAAATGTTAACCTCCTTAGAGGATTTTGGTATTTCAACCATTACAGATTTGTGCAATGATATATATAACACAGGATATATACCAAGAGACTTGAAGACATCAGTATTCATACCACTACCCAAAAGCCCAAAGCACAGGAGTGCACAGACTATAGGACAATTAGCCTGATGAGCCACATAACAAAATACTACTCAAGATCATACATGAAAGAATTAAAAACAAGATAGACATAGAAGTAGGAGAAGAACAGTTTGGCTTTAGAAAGAACAGAGGAACAAGAGAGGCAATACTTTGTATAAGACTACTCGCTGACAAGTATATAGAAGTGCAAAAGAGTATCTACTTGTGTTTCATTGATTATAGCAAAGCTTTTGACAGAGTCCAACATGAAAAGCTAATCATATGTCTACAAGAAATAGGCCTAGATGGGGATGATATCAGACTAATAAGTAACATATACTGGAAACAGACAGCAATAATAAAATATGAAAATAGCTACTCTCCATACATAGACATAAAGAGAGGAGTGAGACAAGGATGCATACTGTCACCAAGCCTATTTAACATCTACACAGAGAAAATCTTCAAACAACTAGAGGGAATGCCAGGACTCAAGATCAATGGAAAATAATAAATAACTTAAGATATGCAGATGACACAGTATTGGTAGCAGAAAATGAACAAGATCTACAAGAATTAGTGGACCAATTGGACAGAACTAGCAAGGAATATGGATTAGACATTAACATACAGAAAACAAAAAATATGGTAATCAACAAGGAAATGGAAAAACCTAAATGAATATAAAAATACATGGAGAATTACTACATCAAGTAAAAGCTACTCCTATCTCGGTCAGATGATAACAGATGATGGCAGATGTATAACTGAAATTAAAAAGAGAATAGGAATGGCCAAGGATAATTTCAATAGTATGAGAAAGTTACTGACATCCAAACAAATCACAAACAGGCTAAAAATTAGAATGATCAAATGCTATATATATCCTATATTAATGTATGGCTCGAAACATGGACAATGAACAAGCAGTTAGAAGACAGAATTGATGCATTTGAGATGTGGATATATAGAAGAATAAGCAGAGTTTCATGGACAGAAAAACAGACAAATAAACAAGTTTTAGGAAAACTAGGCATGAAGAAACAATTATTAAGAGAAATAAAATTCAGACAAGTAAAGTATTTTGGGACATAAAAGGCATGACACCATGATAAAACATTTACTAGAGGGGGAAAGTTGAGGGGAGAAGAGCAAGAGGAAGACCGAGAGATAAGTGGGAGGGAAACTTTAAGAAATGGACAGGTTACAGTCTGGCAGTGTGCAACACCAAGGGAAAGACAGAGGATGCTGGAGATTCATTGCAGCCAACCTTCGATGTGAGACGGCACCTGATGATGATGACTCACTTTGATGAGCCTAACATTTTGTAATACACCTATGCTCTGAAAACACAAACCGGAAGGATCATTATACATTTTTTAAAAGTGCGATAAAGCGATTAAAATCGGGAAAACCACGTGAAAAACGTGCAAGTCGTGGAACTTGCAACATCTCACAAATATGAAGGGGTAATACTTCTCATTATATGGTTGGCTAAGGAGATGGTCACTTTTATATACTTTACATAAAGAAAATTTTAAACCATACGTTTGTTATTGAGTAAAAATACCAACCTCGGGACATTACGATCATTAGCAAAGTTACATCAATTACAGTCAAGCGGTTGCAGAGATATTAAATTTTCCCCGCGGAAAATCAATTTGAAACGCACTATAATAGTTACTTAAACACATCAACATAATAATTATAATTTTTTGGGAAAATAATGTAATAGATCCTCTGAAAATGTCTGAAAAAATCTCATTGCTATACAAAAGTGCTGGCAGTGAAATTATGTGCTCTTTAACCATTTCAATCTTCAGAGTCGATATAATGGCTTGCAGTAATGTTTAAGACGACACAAAGACAGTATACGACTAATTCAGTATAAACTAACAAATAAATTTGTTTGGATGTCCCAAAAAAAATAAGGAGTGACAGGGTTAAATCAGAGGAAACCTGGCCGTAAAATACCGAGCTAAATGAGAAGCTGTACGGAGCCCCTAAAAACAACAGCAGAATTTATGGGGAAATCTGGTACATCAGTATAAGCGGTTAATGCGTGCGAGAGAACTCAGTAACACACCTACCAACATCAACTAGGTAGAGTCTACATGAGAAAATGATCCTGCGTTAGTACTTACACTTTATATACCACCTCGCTACACTGGGGCTCGGTACACCACATTTGATACTACAGATATCATCTATAGGTAGAGAACTGCAGTAGCGTAGTTGATAATGAACTCGTTTCTTAGGTGCGGGTTCTGTTCCACAGTGGTAATATATTTTCAATCATTAGGGATCTCAGGTCGACTCAGCAGCTTCAATTAGATACCAGGAAAAAGCACTGGAGAGTAAAGGTGCACGGCAATGTTGACATATCATCCATCGTGTGCCGATGGTCAATAGAAAAAAGGGAGCTTAACACTATTACCCAATACAACTCAAGGTATGAAAAAGGGTTCCTTTAGTTTATACCCGCCCGCCTGCCCAGCATGTTCATAGCGCATTGGGTGACAAGCTCCCTGTGAGTGCGGGTTCAATTTCGCAGGCTGGCAGAAAAGCCACAGGTTCTCCAGATTTATGATGTTTGTGGCACCGAGCTGAAAGCTCAAGTGCTTCTGGATCAGGAGAAGAAAAACTTTATATCCAAATGTTGCAAATTAAAAAACAAATTGCTACTAAGATATGATCTCTTAAATGTTCTTACAGCACCAGAATCATCTTTTGATCACTATGGAGCATAGCGACAACATCTGTTCACTCTCAATTTCTACCTGCAGACATTCATGTCAGCTGATCATTGGCATGTAGCCAAGTTGAGATAACTGAACCTGTGATATATTGCTCAACATTTCATAGTGATGTATATCGGACCCAATTTTTAGATACTAATTGCTGTTGAGTTGACTAGTAGTTTTAGTATGTAAACTGGTATCTTAGAAATAACTATAAAGTTGCAAATATATAATAACACTACAATATTAAATGGATATGAGATTGGAGTATATATATATATATATATATATCAGCTTGTCAGATAATGTGAAGATATATGATATAGCCATGTTATAAAGCAGGCATTGAAGTGGGATGCAAAGGGTTCAAGAAAGAGAGGACGACCTAAGGAGACCCTGAAACGAACTTTGTTCAGAGAGGCAAGAAATATCGGTCTCAGTTCCATGGAGGAGATTGAGTGAGTTGCCTAGGAAAGAGTGGTACAAGAAATTACTTGCAGGCCCTATGTAGCATATACGGTAAGAGAGGAATTATTATTATGTTATAATGTCAACACTCCCCCCCCTAAATACCATCCTTCTGTTCTTCCGTCTTTTCTATAATCCTGTTTTGCCTGACAGCGCCAGGATAAGAAGTGATTTCTATAACAGAATTTTGTGTGCGTTTAAGTCCATCTTTTGCTTTGTTTCCACTGTTAATGAAGTAGCATTGCTCTTTGAGGCACGTTGAAACCTGCGTAATGTGGTTGAACCATTTAATTTCTCTTGATGAAGTTAAACACTGATGTTGTACCCACTTTTTCCCTTGATATTTTCATTTCTAAACTAGTTTCTTCTTGACAGGTTCCAGAATTGTGTGTAAACACTTCGACTCTGTCGAGACTAGTTTTATTCTATCATTTGATGTCAGCTTCCAGGTTTGGCACTTATAGCATAAAGAATCAACACTTAAAGGACACAAGGTATCCCAATCAACCTCCTTATACATTAGCTTTGGTGATATTCAGCAAAAATTGATTGCACAGGTAATATTGTTAGTGTACAGGTAATATATTCCTAATGAAAAAATAATGAGTAATTAATATCAAAATATTGACAAAAATAAATCTATTTACACACCTCTGTTGGAATAAAGCTCACCTTAGTGGTGAGGGACAATGGTGATAAGGAAAGCATGCCTTCATGCAAAAATCAGTCAGAGACACCACATGACTGCCTGAATTCACAGCATGCGAATGGGGAAAACCATATACACCAAGTACATCCCTTCATGTTACAGTGTAAATCAAATCTAACAACAAACTCTCGGTTGTCTAATGAAAACTCACAGTAATAAGATCATAAATAAATGTGTACAACAATCGCTGCATTATTGGATTAATTTTTTTAAATAAACTGTGCAAGATGTAGATCAAGAAAGAAAGGTTAACATATCTGTATCCACAACAGTCGTCACTACCTGTAATACCGCTTTTTTAGGGCAGAGTAGGACATGCGCCTGAGGAATTTAATGCCTGCACTAGTCGCCTCCGCAAAACTGTTCAGGTTAGCATTTTTTCTTTCATACCCCGACAGAAAATATTCCTTGGCCGCACCGTGGATTGAACACAAGTCTCGCACGGAGCAGCGTCTAATCCACCCAGCCAGACACTCCTCATAGTTACAAAACATAAAATTACAATGAAAACAATCATCCTGTGAGAAGTTTAATCAAAAGCACCCAGATGCAACATCACAAGTCGTCCATTCATACAGAAAGAACAGCATTTGAAACTTGATGTTCCAGGTGTCACACTTTTGAAAATGTTTCTTTGGAGTGTTTAATATCTTGTTTGACTATTATTCTTACAATTGCAAACATTCCAGAAAACAATATCATAATCTATGATACTTGAGTGAAACAACAAATTGGTTTAGCATACAACAAGACATCCATACACAATACAACACCATCACATAAACAGTGTTCACTTGTCAATGAAAATCATGTTATTTCTTTAATAACAAAATTGAAGACAATAATGAAAAAAAACACAACTATCTTAGTTTTCCAACTGTCAAATATAATGGTACCATGATGTCTTTTTTTTTAAAAATATGCAAATCCTAGCTTTATCTATGAACACAAGCTATTTATTTTGTTATTTTTGTATGAAATAATACCCACACACATTTGTTCTGTTACTTGTCTGCTGGTCACTTCACATAATCATTACAGTCACTGATATAAATATCTCTCTAAGTCAGAGGATTACTGTCTGTTTGGTGGGGGAGACATTGATAGAAAGGGAAAGCAGGTCTTCATGCAAAAATCAGTCAGGAACAGCATACCACATGCCCTGGCTACGCCTGAATTTATAGTGGGTGAATGCAAGAACTGACACAAATATCCAATTTGTCATATGTCAATCCTGAAGATGTGACGAAACCCACCCATGCTAAGGCTGCATGAATCAGATTTCCACATGGATGAGGTTTATGGGAAATCTGGTACATCAGTCGAAGGGTGGTCGAAGCGAAAGAACGGTGAGGTCTATTTTTACGTTTTGTGAAAATCCCACAGCAACAAATTTGCTTCCAAAATGCCTGTCGAGACGTTTGAACCAGGTACGCTTGGGTTGTGCTAGAGCTCACTACCATTTAAGCTACAGATGCCCATTATTAATAGCAGTATTGCTATAACTATTTCAAATTATTGTTTATCAACATCATTTTTGTTTGTATTTTGAACAAACTAAGATGATATGAGAAATATTCTTGTGTGGATGTGAGGATTATGTGACAGCGGCCAGCTATTGGTACAAATACATGTTTAAATATTGCGCTACTGCATGAGAAATCATAAAAACTTGGGAACCTTGGTGGAGGATTCTACTACTGGGGAACCTTGAACAAGCCCACATAACTAGAATTTGTGAATGTGTTGAAATCTCCTAGACTGATCTACAACCTGCCCCACATGTGTGCATGGTAGAAGTAATATAGAAATATAGTTAACATCTATAACGGAACTATGACAAGGTTAAACTGTGTAAATGATAGGTAAATGGTAGTAGGTTTGTTAGGATGTGATGTCACTCAACAAGGTTCAGATTGTCGACAGCTTCATTAATGGTTGGCAGCACCACTGCCAGTACGCAGCTTACGTTTCATCACCACATCCATAGGAATCTTGCGCCTGTCGTAAGCCTGTCCTAGAAAATGCATGGTATCGATGAATATCGTTGTTAGGTTCAGATGCCAGCCGTACTCGCTGGTGGAGTAGTCATGAGGAAACACATGATGGTAGTTGTGGAAGCCTTCACCAGTTGCACAGAAAGATACACCCATATTCTCTGATGGGTTGATACGCTCGTCGTAAGGTCTCTGTCCCCACATATGAGCAGCACTGTTGACTAGCCAAGTAGCATTGAGTACAAGTGTATACCGTAGGATGACAGCAACATAGAATGATATAAAAGCGCTCTCTCCCCAAACATATACGGGAACATATGTCGGTATGATAATACACAGCAAGAGAACAAGCTTCTTATAATGTCTGTGGAGAGATGAATAAGATAATGAAAGTAATTAGATATGGAATTCATACAAATAATTCATAAACATGTACAAAAATAACACAACTTGAGAGTAGCAAGGATCAGTAATATAACGAGTAGTTTGTGTGGACGCTTGACCCCAATTGGAGCAAAGAACTATCAACGCATCTTATATTTCTTTATTTTGTCTGACTACTTGTGTCTTTCAGCGTTAGACTCCAAGATAGATGTAATTTTCTCAACATCTCAAGCTGCATGGTTTGATAGGGTGTCATACTGAATTTAGTTAGAGAATTTCTTCGATTACTTTCAGCCATATTTTATTTGGGTCTGCCTCTTGTAGCCTGATGCTCTCATAAAGTATATCTGTTCTAGTTGTTGAATGGTTGGGATTCATTCTGACCAAATCAGTTCTTTAATATTCAATCAAATATTTCACCGACATTGTTGCAACCATTTTTCTCAGTTTTATTTCTGATAGTCTCCTTGTCTTGTCTGCCATCTGTGCTTCAATATCTTTTTTTTTTTTGGTGTACATGTTTCTAAATGTCACGTCTAATAGCTGACAGATACACTATATTTATTGTGCACATGACATAGTTGACTGCTGTTTATTCAATCAAACAATCAATAAATAAAGTTAAATAACTAACTGAACACAATCAATGTTGTTGACGACCGTTTGTTCAAGTGGCCCATACATGGAAGGGAGTGGGGACAAAGAATGGTAACAATGCAATCTACAAGGCATATTGTAAGAGGCGACTGAGGTAGGAGGTCTAGGAAGTTGTAAAAAAAACGTCACAGAAATTGGATCTGCTGACCTACTTGTAAGTGCATAACTGGTGCAACAAGCATAACTGGTGCAACGTACAATCGCTATTAGGCTTGAATCACATACAAATCACAAAAAGTGGTTAACAAGTAGACGATTTAGAGCGTTCAAAGACGAATGTCCCTGCACTTTGCCAAAAGAAAAAGTAAACTGAACTGATAGCAAACAAAGGAAGTTGCAACTATTGTAAATATTCGTATCTCTACCAACTGAATATACTGCAACCAACCAACAACTGCAGACCCCGGCATGTTAAACAAAAACAGAAAAGAAAAATAAATAAAAAAACAGAAAAGAAAAATAAATAAACAAGAAAATAATATCACAATATATATACTACTAGATGTGATGACAAAATTTTCCATAAATGTTTATTGTGTAAACAAACTGAAACAATCCAGGACAAATACTACATGAAACCTGATATCAGTTTTGTCAGGCCATGCCAATATGTGTCATATCACAGAGACAACTTAGTATGACAACCTAACCTTTCTCTGGGCCAGTGCCAATATTTACCAGATCAAAATGACTGATTAAATATTAAAAGGTAAACAGACAACTTCAACTCATAGATTATTAATGTCCACAAAGTGCAGGGACTACCTCAACACCAAAGCTCAGATACAAGATTCTAACAGGGACTACCTCGACATCAAAGCTCAGATACAAGATTCCAACTAGTTTTTCTTTGTTTAATTACATGTGCACTAATCTTGTTGACATGTTTACACACTGTATTATAACATGAAATGTCATATTAATTAAGAACTCTTCATGTAATATTTCTTATCTTTTCTTAACCACATTTGCAGTGAAGCGACGTGGGGAGAGTTAGTTTTTGACCTTGTGCCAGGTGTGTTGCGCTTGATGTTGTCAGTCCATGCTTTTGCCAATACTTCTTCTGCCACCATATCAGGGTCCGCCGATGGATATCTTCTTCTGCCTTCTCACTAGACTGGAATTTAGGATTCTCTAATAAAGGCAGCCATCTATCTCAGATTATCAACCATGCCATACAGTTTGTCTTGGACACTAGTGTAAGTGGGCCACCTCTTTCTTCTCAAGTCTGCATACTGGGGCAGTTCTGTAGGATATAATTCCTATGATTTCTGCTTCCCCGTTGTGCCGACCTCTTCCTGCAGTAAGTTTTGGCCACCCTTGTGATGGTAGGTCTGACATTCTTGATGCACGGCTAAATCTCCGAGGCAGATTGGCGACCGTAGAATCCATTATCTCATTGTGAGGGGTTGTTACACCATGTTATGCGCCTTACGGCCTGGTGCATCCGTTTTCTGCATTTGTTTCGGGTTAGCATTCCCTAGCGGACATTTTTAAAAGTGCATCTGATTTCAGCCAAACCTCTAGTCGCCTTTAGACACGTAGTAACAGTGGTTATTCTTACACCCCAAATCCATTGTGTTCTGTTACCTAGTGCTCTGCTGGTATAATTGGCGATAACTGGTACAACGCTCTTAGACTTAGATCACATATAAATCACAAAGAGTTAACAAGCGGTTGATATGGAGCGCTCAAAGGAAGTCGCCTCTTATGACACGCCTTGTAGGTAGCAGTGTTACTATTCTTGCCCCTTGGGCCCCAGCAACACACAGACGCTTCATGTAATACAAATCTAACATGAAACTAGCAAACCGTTCTACAACATTAGTCCTGGCCACCTGTACCCTAAACACCACTTCCCATGAGCTCCTGAACAAAAACAGCCCACATTAGAGTGATATTAAAAAATCGGATAATTTAGCACAATTAAGTGCTCTATAATTTGTTATAGACTTAACCCATCCTCGTTATCCCTGCTTATATATTTGCAGGACGACTAATTGGTCATCAGCTTTTAAAAGTCTAAATAAAATATGGAACTGCAAGTTATATAGTATTAAAACTAAATTACAATTTTCAATTCAAATGTATCAATCCTAACATATGCCAGCGAGAGTTGGAAAATGACTAAAGATATAGAAAGCAAGTTGAATGCATTTGAAAATAGATGTCTCTGAAAAATAATGAATATAAAATGGAATGAATTCAGAAGAAGTGATGAAATCAGAGACATGTCTGGTCAACCACTAGTGACAACTGTTATAAGAAAGAGAAGATGGAGATATGTTGGGCACACCTTGAGGAGAAATGATCAACGAATATCAAAGCAAGCATTGAAGTGGGATGCAAAGGGTTCAAGAAAGAGGGTCGACCTAAAGAGACCCTGAAACTAACTTTGCTGAGGCAGGAAATATCGGTCTCAGTTCCATGGAGGAGATTGAGCGAGTTGCCCAGGATAGAGCGGTATGGAGAAATTACTTGCAGGCCCTATGTAACGTATAATGGTACGAGAGGAAATTATTAAATGGTTATTAAATTTACTTGATATATTACGTGGGTCACGTCACTGAATACTCCCAGGTAATGTAACTTGTTCTCCAGATTTACGCCAGTGTGGTGCCGGGGGCTGCAAGGGAAGCAAAGAATAGTACCACTGCAACCTACAATGCATGTCGTAAGAGGCGACTGATGTAGGTCCTAGGATGCTACCTAGTAAATAAAAAGCAAAGAAATCGGATGTGCCCCCTACTTGTAGACGCATAACTGGCACAACGTCAATCACCCTTAGGCTCAGATCACATACAAATCACACAGAGTGGTTGACAAGTGGTTGATTCGGAGCGTTCAAAGAAGTTCTCGAGATTGAGCATACACGGCTTGAATATCAACCGATTAAAACAATTCTTTGTCCCCTAAATAGATCATCTCGCTCACTTTCGATATCCTTAACAGAATATCACATTCCAAGTCTAATTCATCTTCAGATTCATTCAAAACAAGTTTAACGGCTTGTTCTGTTGTTATACTTTTAGAGTGACAATTTCCACAAATTTTCGTACATCCTTTCATTATGAAAATACGTCTGAGTGGTTACCGGGCCCAAATTTGGGGTGTAAAGAATAGAACCACAGTTACCTGCCATGCATGTCGTAAGAGGCAACTAAGGAGGTTTGGCTGAAATCGGATGCACATGTACTAAACATGTAGAAATCTATGTGTTTAGGGGTCTACCAAACCAATGTGCAATGTATACACGTTCTTGGCAAAGATCACACATATCACAAAGAGTGATTAATATTGGTGGTAAAGAACGAACGCAAAGAAGATTATGAAAATACTTTAATTACAGTATAAGCACAAAAATATATCCCAACTGTGTCCGCCATCTTGCTAAACGATGTAGAACATGTGGATTATGTGTGATGTCACATTTGTACACAATTTATCACCGACAAATAACGATGGAGTCTTCTCTCTTGCTCATACCTTTTAACCGACTGAGACATAAGCCCTCAACCAACTCATGCCAAGTTTTCCTATCTCTAGCTATCTTCTGCAGATCCCTCCAGCTCCTCTTTATATTGTTGATCTCTGCTTACAAATCTCATCTTATGGGAGTCTTCTCAGACCAATATTTCAGGATGTCTGGATATGCAATGTTTACATTCAATACCGAAATATCGGGTTTTAAGGGTTAGTGTGACGCGTGCCCAGCGTGTTCATAGCACGTAGGACTACGGGTGACTAGTCCTCTGTATGTGCGGGTTCAACTCCGCGGACTGGCAGAAAAGATACAGGTTCCCCAGATTTACGGTGTTCATGGCACCGAACCGAAGGGTTACGATGTCCATGATACCGAGCGGAAGAGCTTTCAGCTCAAGTGCTTCTGGATCGATAAAAAAAAAAAAAAAGGGTTAGTGTATCAGTTTATGAAAATATCACTCTATGCTAGTGAACCATGGCATGTACGCCAGTGAACCATGACCCATACACATGTTGAAGATGAAAAGGGGGAGTTTCACATGCGCTAGCTTTGAGGCATATACATAAGATACTCCTAGACTGACAAAGATGTGTTGGAATATGTACAGATTTCTAACATTGTTAATCTTATCCCCAAAAGACCGATTCTATTCTTTGCCACCCCAGAAACCACACTGAGGTACAAAATAAGCACCTATGTGTGAAATATATTGTTTAAGTAATGTCAGCTAGAGTTCATAGACGGTTAGTAGTAAAATATAGTGAGTTGGTTAGTAGTTTTTTTTTTTTTTTCTTTTTTTTTTCTTTCGTCGCTTTCAACTCAGGCGAAGTTTCATCTCTGAAACTGATTTTTGCGTGAAAATCCGTTTTCCAATTTCTTACAATGGCAGCAGCGTGCACATTGTTAAATTACTTTACACTGGCAGCCGTGTGCTCAATGTACTCGTAATTAGTATTCCTCGCCATACAGGCAGATTTTCTCCGACTTCAGAGGTACTCACGTTATCGTCCTGAGTAGGACCAGGGGACTCGAACAAATGCCGGACAGTAGGTTCGAACCCGAGCTATGAGGCGCCTCACAGCTAGCAGGCCGAGCTACTATCAACTACTCTAGGCAGTCCCCCAGGTTAGTAGTAAAATATAGTGAGCTGGTTAGTAGTAAAATATAGTGAGTTGGTTAGTAGTAAAATATAGTGAGCTGGTTAGTAGTAAAATATAGTGAGCTGGTTAGTAGTAAAATATAGTCAGCTGGTTAGTAGTAAAATATAGTGAATTGGTTAGTAGTAAAATATAGTGAGCTGGTTAGTAGTAAAATATAGTGAGCTGGTTAGTAATAAAATATAGTGAGCTGGTTAGTAGTAAAATATAGTGAGCTGGTTAGTAGTAAAATATAGTGAGCTGGTTAGTAGTAAAATATAGTGAGCTGGTTAGTAGTAAAATATAGTGAGCTGGTTAGTAGTAAAATATAGTGAGCTGGTTAGTAGTAAAATATAGTGAACTGGTTAGTAGTAAAATATAGTGAGCTGGTTAGTAGTAAAATATAGTGAGTAAAGAATAGTTTGTTACATACCTATCTTGGAAGGCAACTACAGGGTCATTTTTCAGGTCAGATAAGTCAAGGACTTTGCCCTTATCTTTCACATCAGGATGTTTCTTGACCAGTAACCAGCCTATATGAGCAAAGAAAAATCCTCGCTTGGCATTGTGGGGGTCGGCATCAGTTTCAGAATATTTGTGGTGTGCCCGGTGATCTCGAGACCACTCAAAGACAGAATTCTGAAAGAAGTATTAACAGTTGTTTATAAAAGTAAAAGATATTGTTTTATCTATCAATGTATGTGCAATGTAACTTTACATACTTTTTGTCTTGTATATTATATTGTTATATACTTTCTGCCTTTTATATTGTCCTTGATCAGACAAATGTAGCAATTAGTGGTCATTACACCTGGTGGTGTGTCTTGATAACTATTGTTGCCTGCCAGCGTGTTTGCAGTGCGTTTGACGACGGGCGACAAGCTCCTGTGAGCCGGGTTCAATTCCGTGGGCTGACAGATTTAGTGTTCGTGGCACCGAACCGAAGGGTTACGATGCCCATGGCACAGAGCCGAAGTGATTCTGGATCTAAAAAAACAAAACAACTATTGTTGCTATGGCCTGTGTATTCCTGGAGTCCGCAAGGGGAGCACAGAATAGTAACACATCGACCTACAAGGCTTGTTGTAAGAAGCGACTGAAGTAGGGGCCTAGGGAAGCTACCCTAGTAAATAAAAAGCATCGCAGTAATTGGATATACTTGTAGGCGCATAACTGGTACAACCGATCCTAGGCTTGGATCACATACAAATCACAGAATGCTGCTATGACATCATGAGCAATCAGGCTCTTTTCTTGGATTCCATCCAGGCTCTGCATATATTCTGAGAACCTACACCTCTAGTTCACAACCAGACAGAAAGAAAGATAATGACATATTGTTCTCTAAGTCTAAAGGGTTAAAGACATATGCTTCTGTCCCAGATTATTAAATTGTCTGCAAGGGAAAGCAAAAATTAGTATCCTGCTCGGAATGGGTCTCAGGGACTCGTCAGCCTGCACCTGTGGAGCACCCAAGCAGTCCCCAGAGCACATCCTGCAAGACTGCTCCAGTCTGAGTAGTATGAGAATGGAGATCTGGCCAACAGAAACAACCCTACAAGACAAACTATGGGGAACCGGTGAAGACCTCAAGTGCACCGGCCTGTTTATGACACACCGGAGTAGTTGCATAGCAGAAGTATCCTGCTGATGAGCAATATCATTACAAGTTAAACCGACCTCCATGCTGTGCAAAGTTAGAAATTGTCAGTGACGGCACAGACTAGCAGGGTTCTGACATCATGGAAACATAAAGGGTCTAAAGGCGAAGGATTTGCTTCATTGCCCGGGTTTCAAATATGGCTCCGTCCTCTCTGCAGAAATGGCTAGCCACCTGATGCTTAGTGTGGCACAAAGCACAAACTCTGTAGCTATTGTCTATTCCCAGGTGGAAGATGTAGTTTGCTGTCCACTCTTGCTGTTAAGTGTAGGGATGGGAGCTTTAATTTGCGCTCTAGGGCTAGATGAGTCGCCCTTGTGTTGTATCCATGTATATGTAGTGTGGTCTTGATATTGTCTATCCATCTTTTTCTTGGTCTTCCTTAGCTCTAGTACCCATCTCTTTTTATTGTATGCTGTTATTGGTGGTTGGTTGTATTTGATTCTCATTAAATGTCCAAACCACTGCATTTCGATGTATTCGATGCATGAAGTTATATTTTAATTCAGAAACTTGCTTTACTCTGGTGTTATCTATTTGTATGTTTGCTTGGCTGTTTCTGCTGATTTTCATGGTCTCGGTCTTTTGTTTGTTGATTTTCATATTGTACTTTCTACATGCTATTAGCAGTGAATTCATGTGATGTACCTAATCTTCATAGATTAAACTTTGGTCGTCAGCAAAAAGCAATTCGTTGATTTGGTTGTTTAATTGGTCGTCATGATCGTTGTCTATGTCAATAAGGTCTTTTCCTGTTCCTCTTCACTATTCTGACTATATATATGTTGAAGAGGTGAGAGCACACAACCCTGTCTTAATCCTGATTTTGTTTAGAATGAGTCTGTTCCGTCTGTTGTTCTTTTTCACACTGTGGCTATTTGTGTATATTGCTCGATATTGTCTAGCAGTTGTCCCTTCTGTAGCACCAGCAACAATCCTAGAGATTTCCGGGAGAAAATGCACGTCATTCAGTTTGGATTCACGGAAACATACATCTTCAGATCTGAACCTTTGGCTGAAATCGAATGCATGTGTCCTAAACGTCTAGAAGTCTATGCGTTTAGGGGCCTACCAAACCAATATGCAACATATACATGTTCTTGGCAAAGATCACACATATCACAAAGAGTGATTAAAATTGGTTGTAAAGAACGAACGTAAGAAGAAGGAGATCAGAACCTAACCCAAATGGACGGGTGATGCTCAAGAGTAAAGGAAGACAAGCAACCATATCATTATACTGTAGCAAGTCCTGTGTGCTGAGCTTCACCAACATAAGTCCTTCTAAATGTAACTATCTGAGGAAAGATGCCCTGCTTCTGTTACTGCCATGTTAAAGTCATCTATCATATCCTGCACAGACCTGCGTCTTCCTCTTCTCCACTTTCCTGGAGATGAAAGTCCCTTTCCCATTGTCTTTTTTAAATCTTCATGTTCCATTGTTTCCAAAATATTTCACTTTCCACAATCATATTTTTATCAACCAATTTTCTTAATTCCCATATATACAACACACAGGCAGATGTTGCCTGTGGTCCCAGGAAGGTAGTTAATATATGGTCAGTTCTCCCCCAACAAATAAGATATCATACTTCTTTACTTAAGTTGGGGATTACCAACAGTAAAAAAAGCAAACATGAACATGCAATTGGCCATAAATGCACATAACACAGTGCAATATATCTCATTTACTTATGTACCCCAATGGGGCACAGCCAGAACTAGTGGTGATTACATGGACCAATTCTGTAGAACCGGTGGGAATGTATTTATGAAAACAAAAAGGGGACATGATGTATCTTTAAAAAAATTATTTTTAAAATAGTACCTGGAAGGATATGCAATTGCAGAGAGCTAAGAAAGCTCTTAGTGGTAACCGTGCCTTGTAAGACCTATGTGACCACAGACGATGGGCACCAGCTGTAATCCCCATGGCTGCAAGCCAGTACATGACAACACCTAAGAATCAGAATATCAATGATATAATTATCTCTGCATTCTCATTTCAGCAGCTACTATAATTACTTCTTCACGTTCGTTCTTTACGAACAATTTTAATCACTCTTTGTGATATGTTTGACCTTTGCCAAGAACATGTATACGTTGCACATTGATTTGGTAGGTCCCTAAACGCATAGACTTCTACACATTTAGGACACGTGCATCCAATTTCAGCCAAACCTTCTTAGTAGCCTCTACGACATGCGTAGCAGTAACAGTGGTTCTATTCTTTAACCCAAATTTGGGCGAACACTGTGATATATAATAATAGTGTATATATATATATATATAAACATATACACACACACACATATATATATATATATATGTATATATATATATATATATGTATATATATATATATATATGTATATATATATATATATATATGTATATATATGATGTATATGTATATATATATATTATATATGTATGTATGTATATATATATGTATATATGTATATATGTATATATGTATATATATATATATATATATATATATATATATATATATATATATATATATATATATATATATATATATATATATATATGTATATATTATGATATATATATATAACCTCAAACTTTTCATCCGTACTTTTATGCTGCGAATTACTGTTATATTTGTACATTCTATAATATTGCAAGCTAAAGCACATACAAATAACCAGTGTGAGAAAGCTATATTCTGACACATGCTTGTGTGTTGGTGTATGTTAGAAATACACAATAGAATATGGACAAATATTTCATGAAAACAAAATGTCCATATGTTGCCGGGGTTTGCAAACAAAGGTGTGAGATATATATGCATATATGAGTTTCATTTTGAGAGACTGAAAATGCGCTCATGCAGTAGCAGGAGTTAGAAGTAAGATTTTATTTTGAATAACATTAAGGTATATGAAAGTTATTTATTTGTTAATAAACATACTATGACAGTTGCTTACTAAGTATAGGTAGCTGAGATGATCATCATTTAGATTGTATATACTAATTGTATAATAATTGCTGATAAACAGTTACTATCTGAGAAGTTATTCTGTAAAAATAAAACACACAACTTAGATTATATGTAGTTAATATTGAGGGCGTAGGTGGCTTAGTAAACTAGATCACAAACCAAGAGTACCTGGATCAAACTCTGGGGTGAGCAGATTGGAAGCAAATTTGTGCTAGTGGATTTTTAAGAACGGTAAAAATAGACCACATCATTCAGAAAGTAATGGCAAACTACTTAACATACAAGTGGTGCCTAGAAAATCAACGACTCGTTTACTGTGGTGGATGGCAACGTCCTGTAAAGGATATGCCATTATTTTCATAATACTGTTGAAAGCTGCATTATTTAATTGCAGTATGACAGATCTTGTTTCATACTTGTGTGTTCTCTTGTTGTCACTGTTACCGGACTGTTGCTAAGTGTCATGGTTTTCTGTTTTTGTCTTACTCTGTAATAGTGGCTTGGGTGATAGCACATTTATCTACCTCCATATGTATCATCTCTCTGTGTTTATGTTGATATTCCTCTTCCCGGCTGGTACCATGCCAGTATTTGATGTCTTAAACTACAAGTTTAATCTCTAATGCACACTAAATTATTCACAATCCATACAATCTTCTTCAGATTATCTCCACCAAAAAGGTTATTACTTTCAGAATATTATTTTCTTTCTCCCTGACCAAGGCATTTGTTATGAAACACTGTCGTTCACAGGGAGGCAATAATGCAGCCTGTGACCATGGATCACCACTTTTGAGATGAAGTAGGGTCTTGGTTAGCCCAGACTCAATGACTCTGGACCTGTCATCTCATTCACTGCATCTTATGATCAAGCATTCCTTTCAATCATACACAATAACAAAATCTCTCCATAAGCTACATAAGGTAAAGAGTCTCTGCATTACTTAGAGATCACTTTTGAATGTATGTTTTATGTACCAGATTACAAAACAAGCAGCAGCTGTCTAGTCTTTCTGACAAGCTGTGGTTAGAACAACATTCTACATGAAAAGTATACATATTATCTTAACACCATTTGCTATGAAGCATCGAAAGATTTAATTTTCTATCTTGTATCAGGTGTTGCGCTTGACGCCAGTCCGTGCTTTCGTAGGGACTGAGTTGTTATCTATCCATCTATCTATATATTGGCCAGCCTCATGCTCTGCGCCCCGAGTGTTGATTATTGTAGGCACGTGATGGTAGTAAATGTTCCTTTCTCATTGGATGGCCTAACCACTTGATTCTTTGCTTCCCGATGTACTGTATGCATGATATAGTACCAACGTATACATATACTGTGTAAACATTTGGTTAAAACTTCCATAATATACTTACTCCATAGAAGTGTTTGATACATAGCCCTGGGCACAAGAAAGACTGAGTAGACAGCAGCAAGATGCAAGAAGATGAACAACACAACATTGCGCCACACAATTTTCATGGGTGGACGTTTCTGTGAGGGAGTGTCAGCAATAAGAGTGTCCACCTGGTCCAATCCAAGACGGTCTCCTTCATAGTCTGTGATCTCCGCTGCATTTCTTGGTGCCATTGTGCTGGTCAGTGTTACACAAGTCCTAAAAAAGACAAATATTGATGCAAAATTATATTGTACACAATGACAAGTCTTAACTTTGACACTAACAAAAATATTTTCAATGTTCACAGAAGATTATATTCTTGTATCTGTCTGTATTTTTACTTTTAATTAGTCGATCAGATCGCATGTACATCATATTCCAAAAAGATTGTTGTCTGCAAGTAATCAACAACATTTTCTCTCTTCTGGCAGAACTTTCCTCTCTTTCTTGAACCCTTAGTCACCCATTTCAATGCCTGATTTGGTATTCTTTGATCATTTCTTCTCAATGTATGCCCAACATATCTCCATCTTCTTATAACAGCTGTTGCTAGTGGTTGACCAGACATTTCTCTGATTTAATCACTTCTGAATTCGCCCCCATTTTATGTTCCTTATTTTTCGCCAGCATCTATTTTCAAATGCATCCAACTTGCTTTCTATATTTTTAGTCATTTTCCAACTCTCGCTGGCATGTGTTAGGATTTATACTTCTTCCAATATGCTTCTCAAAGTGTTCTATCTAGATTTACATCTTTTATTTTCCAATTGTTTTCCAAACAATTCTCTTTTCATCCCAAATGTTGGCATAAGTCAACTTGGACTGCCTCCTTGTGATCAAACAGATCTGCTACCATGCTACAGTATAACTCCAGATGTGGTACTTTAAAGTGGGTTTCTTCTGTTTTTTAAAGTTTTAGTTACCCATCTGTACAAATTTGTGTCCTGTTGAATTATAGGCATACAGTTGAGCCTCAATTCAGATGTGCCTGTTCTACATGCTGTAGGAGCCTAATGGTCGTGCAACTTACAAGTTCTTGATGCAAACCACACACATCACAAAGTGGTTAACTGGGTTACAATCCAAAATCGGTGCATATCTTGTTTTTATTTCTTCAAATGCTTCTATTGATCATTTGTTATGCAACTCTTTGTGATTTGTATGTGATCTGAGCCTAAGAGCAATTGTGCCAGTTATGCGACTACAAGTAGGCTAGCACATCCAATTTCTGCTACTTTTTATTTACTAGGGTAACTTCAATAGGCCCCCACCTCAGTTGCCTCTTACGACATACTGTGTAGGTCGCAGTGTTACTATTCTTTGCTCCCTTTCGGCGCCGGCAACACATGGACATTTTGTTTTCATGAAATATTTGTCCATATTCTATTGTGTATTTCTTACATACACCAACACGCAAGCATGTGTCAGAATATATCTTCCCCAAACTGGTCATTTATGTGTGCTTAAGCTTGCAACATTATAGAATGTACAAATATAACGGTAATTCTGCAGCATAAAATGTAGCATGTATGAAAAGTGTGAGATGACACAGTTCAAGGCCTTAGCATTTGAAAGTGAATGTCATGTTACTTCATCCCAAACTAATATCAAGTTGTGCCACAAATGGATGCCAGGTCAACTGCATTCAGCACTGAGAGCTCCCTGTGTAACCGTATGAGTTTTCATTGCTCTCTCTTGATATATAAATTCTATTGCCTGTGACTATAATCCTTCAGTTATGTCTAAACACACAATATACTAACTTAAACAACATGTGACTCTTGAATAGTTCTATGTGAGAATCAAACAGTAAGATCCTCAACTTTTATTAAAACTGCAATTCTACGAATAATCACAAATTCATACATAAAACAATTTACTGAAATCCTAGCACTTTCATCAGGACTTGTATTGACCAATGGTCAGCCTGATTTCCATATCCGTCGTGTAAGGGACTGTAATCTCCCTACTTTGCCCAGGTGATTGTCCGATTTCGTTTTTGTTCCCCCTAAAACCAAGGGGACTTAATTCTTGCCCCTGCCACTCTACTACATCATCTCTCCAAGTTCTAAAACATTTGTCAATTTGACAAATATTTTCATACGCCCCTACCCTGCATATCAATGATGGGTAGTCTTGGTATCTACCTGTTCTGGGATTGTCCCTAGGGAATCCAATGCCTGAAATTCTATTGCCCTGCTAGTCAAAATCATATCTTAGCCTACTACTGTCTTAAACATCAAACATTTCACGACCATTCCACATAAGATCAATACATATATGGGCATAAGATAAAAGCTAAATAATTAATGAAGCTTCCGTTACGCTATTCGTATAGAAGATATACATTCATCTATTTTCCTTCTGGTCTAATCTTCTGATTTGATTCTTAATGCAAGCATTTCAATCACTTTCAAAGTACGGTTGTACGTCGAGCGACATCCACCGTTTCAATATAATATATAATCTTCAAGAAAGAAAATCATTACATCATATACATTAAGAAATGACAATTACTGATCGCTGGTTAAGACCAATATGTACTTTATAATAGGATCAACGCTGCAAGAACCTTTCTAGCCTTGCTTTCTCTCTTCAAGATTCCGTTTGAAGCTCCCACAAGTTTACAAAATGATTATCTGTCAGTACGTGTCCTACTTTATTCAAGTGTATCTTCTCCAGCGCATACCTCTGAATACTCTTCGACCAATTAGCACATGCTATTCTTTCATTCTATACGACTAGTATTCTATCTATGAAAATTCCAAATTTCTTCCTTTGCTTCTGCATAGACTTCTGTGTCTTCCCTAGTCCCTCTAGATCCAAACTTTCTTCTAGCATCTTCTGCCCTTCTATCAGTTTTATGTTTATTTGTTCCATAGTGACATACTGGTCGCTAACCTTGTCTAGTTCTCGCTGGCAGTTTACCATCCTAGATTCCAATAGTTTTTCCTTCGTGTTTCTAAGCTTCTCTTCAACATCTACCTTTCCTTTTGCAGCCATGTTTTGTTGTTCTCTTTTCTTCTCGGTCCGTCTGACTGAGTAAATTCCTAATGCGTAGTTCCTTCTTTCCTGAACTTGGACATTGACCTAGGTTCATGTCTTTGTTGCTCTTGACACTACGAGCTATGTGCCCTTCTTGTCCACATCGGTAGCACGCCTGGTTGGTTGGGCCTGTTCTCTCGTAACTGTTTGTTACTGGAGCTTAATCTCCACTGTGTAGAACCGCTACTCCTCTGTGGAAAGAACATTTCACCCCCCTTCTCCCCATGGTTCTACCAAAGTTTTCAACCAGTCCCATTTCTACGGTTTACCCGTACAATAGTTAATCAATAATCATTATTAATCATTCATTATCATTAAAACAGTTATACAAACATATCAATATAACACCGAATCCACCACCAAAGAGAAAATTTTCAAAATACATTACCACAAAACTTCAAATATCAATAAAAAATGCATGAAATCTGTCATTCCCAAAAATCAAGATCAAGACAAAAGGAACTAATATGTAAACATAGATCAAGCTTAATTAGACCCATCGAAGAATCATCCAACAAGAAAGTAAACTATTGGGATGTAAAACCATACAAGATCTCCAACTGCTAGCAAAGAACCGTATCACATGGAGATCTAAAACCTCTGCCCTATGTGCCGCCTTTGGAACGAAAGGAACAAACTAACTAACTAAATTACACCCAATTCTATCTGATTATGAAATATCATGAGTCACCGTTTCGTAACTCATTATATACAACCTATCCGGCCTCTATAACGTATGTATATAATTCAGAGTCACTGAAACACAACCGCCAGTGTACTATCTCTACACCTCATGACTCCTTTACTCTCACTGGCTTTCTTTACTGTGTCACCAGCATTCCACTCGTGGCGTCACCTAAATCGATGATCTTCCTACCACGTCCAGTTATACGAAGAAAAACCGTTTTCTTTACTGGCATACTTGGCTCATGAAGAATCCTCATTAACTTCACAAAATAACACTTGGGAAAGTATTCCCTATGTTACCCACCAAGATTCGGCGTCCTATCCCTCCTCTCAAAACATCAGTACTAGTAAGTCCCACCTCGCGACTTACATTACTCACGTGTTACGTCACGCATCTCAGTGATCACCCCGCTCAGTCCATCAAATGCTTATAACAAGGACTTTTCCAAATGCATGAAAATCTACTCTTGATTTCACCAAATCTTTCATTACCTCCTCTACATCACAGCATGTATTATTATACATATTCACATAACAAACATCTCAATATTGTACCATCATGTGTAGACACATGCTAAATAAACCACTTCATATCTAACCACAAAACATGTCAATATCAATAAATATCCCACCAAATAAAATACAACGAAATTAATTTTCCTCTTCCCCACATGGGTAAATTCTTAGACCTCAAGACGGCATAACTGACCGTCCCCTGCATGCACATTTAACCCAAAGATTAGTTTGTTTATAGTTTGTTATGGACCACTTCTGTCTCTCTCTCTCTCCCATACATCTCTACCACTGCTTTAACCACGCCTCATGGTTCTTCCCACCTACATGATATACTGTCTTTTGTTTCCCCTCCTCCATTTCCCTCTCCTTTTCTCTAATAACCGCCATCTCCCTTTTCTTGGCGGCCACGAGATCATCCCATTCAGCCTGAAAAAGATCTGCCGTTTCTACTTTCTTCTCCCTTCAAATATGCTTTCTGCTCACTAGCAGTTTCCCTCTCTCTTTCTTTCTTTACTCTGTTGGTTCCCTTCACTCCTTGGACCACTGCTGCTACTTCCTTCTTTTCTCTAACCTTGCCATCTCCTTTTTCCCAGCTGTAAGGTCTGCCTCTTCTATTCTCTGTTGACTATATTCTTGCTGCATCCTCTCCACAGTCTTCTCCATTGCCTTCCAGTATGCTTTCTCCTCAATTTCTGTTCTTTTTGTTTCTTTAACCGCCGCTATACCGTTTAATTTTTTCTTGTTGATCGACGTCGAATTTTGATGCTTTTCTAAGTGGTTTGATAAATAAGCTGCAGTAGCAAATACTGTTTTACATAAATGGCATGGATGGCCAGGCGGAAGTTTCTAATTGTCAACTTCATGATCCTTCTTCTGATATGCCCTCTCCTTACTTTTGGTTTCCTGCACTTCCTTGTTCGCCATTTGCACTCCATATATTCTTCCTGGTTTCTCTTCTACTCCTGCCTTAATCACAGCATCACGCTCGTCGTTTAATCTCTATATCATGTTTCTCTGCCCTTCCTTGTCTTCAGTCAACCTATCTATCTCTTCTTGTAATCGCTTTATCTCTTCTAGTTGGAATTCATCGTCTTCCTGAAACACTTTATCACCTCATCTTGCTCTGTTAACGGTCATCTGTAACTTCTTTAACATCTTCATCTCGGTTGTCTCTTTCTTTCTCTCCATCTCTGCGCTATATATTTCCTCCCGTTCTCTCTGATCTTCCCCTACAGCAACATCCCTATACTTCAATTTCCCTTTGTCAATCTCTTGTCTTAAACCCTCATTTTTAATTCTATCCAATTCCTTGCGACAAATTTCTAACTCAATTTCTAAAGGACTCTGCTGTCTATCGGCTTGTCTGTTTCCGTAAATCTTCAATCGTACTACCCATAGATTTGTTATCTTCAATACTATTCTGCAGTTTCTCTAGTAAGTTGAAATTCTGCTGCTTAAGTTCTTCAGTTTGCCTCATCTAGATGTCTTGACATTTCTGGTTTCTAATTTCCTTGAAACAGTTAATAGCATAACTTCTTTGTTCTCTAACGACCATCTTCTCCCTGACCTTACATTTCTGCTGTCGCTGGCTGCCAACCTATTATTTTTAACCTGCCCCCGACTTCTTCTTCTTATGTTTAGATGGACATTCTATGGCAAAATGCCCCGCACCCTGACAACAAAAACAAATCAATAATCTGAAATAAACACTTTCTAACCTATTCCCCATCTTGTAAAGTTCAAGCTGAAATCAAAAGCAAATTATTATACTGTGGAAGTAATACAAGGTCGGCAGCGAATATCAATGTTATTAATGATCTTCAAAATTTTTCATTAACAACCAACAGGCTACAATTCTTTATTTTAATATCTGAATAAACTTTCCAATTTCTACCCACAATCTACTTTAAAATAAACAATACATCGCTCTTCCTTTCCAATTTTAAGCAATGAAATACCTGAGCTGCTCTTTCCTCCTTCCTCTAAATATGAAAAAAAGTGATGAAAAAATGTCTCCGCAACTTACCTCACTTTCCTTGAAAAATCTTAAAATTGTTACCTACTTAATTAAATATTAACTCACGTTTCTCAAAATAATCTACTCTACTAATAGTACTAAAAACTTTTACTTAATCGTATCCTACACATTTTGCCTCTAAAATCGTAATCACTAATATGGGTACTTCGCTATGTTCCGCTACAACCACGGTTCGAAATCCTGGTCACGGCACCAGTGTAAGCGTATGAGTTTTCATTGCTCTGTCTTAATATATAAATTCTATTGCCTGTGACTATAATCCTTCAGTTATGTCTAAACACACAATATACTAACTTAAATAACACGTGGCTCTTGAATAGTTATCTATGTGAGAATCAAACAGTAAGATCCTCAACTTTTATTAAAACTGCAATTCTACGAATAATCACAAATTTATACATAAAACAATTTACTGAAATCCTAATTTAAATGACCCTGAAATAAAATGATATAAATGAAAACACTCCTAACTAAATCTATTCACTGCTAAATCGTCTCTGACTAGCGTCTGGCCGACGAGAAAGTTCTATCTCGATGACTAGATCCTCTGTCCTGCACGTGGTTAACTTGGTAACCCTGGGATAGATCAATCTGGCTGTCTTGGTTATCATAAATTTCCTTCTGATCAGCTCATGGCTCGTATAATATACGCTGGAGTATATTATAAACTGGCTGTCTTGGTTATCATAAATTTCCTTCTGATCGAATGTGTAAATGGGAATACTCTTTGGAATATATATATACTGGCTGTCATATCTATCATCATTTGCTTTCTGATCAGCACGTGGCAAATGAGAATACTCTGGAATAAAAAATAAACTGGCTGTCGTAGCTACCATCAACCGCTTCTGCTCGGCATGTGGTAAATGAGAATACACTGGAATTTATTATAAACTGGTTGACACATCTATCATCACTTGCTTTCTGATCAGCACGTGGCCCAAGAACTAACACTCGAAATTATTATCTACTCTATTACCTGTATAGACTTTCTTACTGGGCCCACATGGAACTATCTACCTTGTTCCACCCGATATGACGACAGACCGTCCCTACTTGCTGGCTTCTCGGGGTCTGTGTCCGTGAACTGCTGTGTCGCGTCTTTTTCTGCACTTTCATCAGGACTTGTATTGACCAATGGTCAGCCTGATTTCCATATCCGTCGTGTAAGGGACCTCCCTACTTTGCCCAGGTGATTGTCCGATTTCGTTTTTGTTCCCCCTAAAACCAAGGGGACTTAATTCTTACCCCTGCCACCCTACTACACCTGTGATGGTTCATTGTGAACTCAATTCTCTACCCACTTGACCGACTATACATTAAGACACGCACTTTTTAGGTTTAATATTCAGTTACAATAAATATGTTTGATATGCACATCCAAATGTTAACAACAAAACTTGACTGATTCAATAAGAAAACTACTAAAATGTGTTCTAGATCATGAAAAATGTAAACATCTTTACATCCAATTGTTAAAATGTAATATACTTACAAATAAAAATGTAATAAACTAATTAACGCGTTAAAAATACAATATGAATTCCAGGATTTCAACAATATGAACTACGATGGACTGGGCATGTATGTCATATACTAGAATGGGGGTGTTGGCTAGGACAGCTCTCTGATGAACAGATGATGGGGAAAAGCATGGATGTCCAAATTAAACACGAAGAACTGTGGAAAGAGAGTTGAAAGATTGTGACTTGGGAAACAATTGGCAGAAAAGCACTGCAGCAATGGAAATCTCTTAGAGGGAATGAAAATTGTGGCATATCCTTTACAGGACTATCAAAATACACGAAACTGGTTGATTTTCTAGGCACCACTTATACATTCAGTAGTCTGTCATTGCTTTCTGAACAGTGAGGTGTATTTTTACCTTCCACAAAAATCCACGGTAACAAATTTGTTTCCAAACTGCCCGTCGCAGAGTTTGAAACAGATACTCTTGGGTTGTGATCGAGCTCACTATTGCTAAGCCCCAGACAGAATATAAATAGATAAATATACATTCATCAACAGTCCCACTTGCCAATTAGTAATTTGAAATGTCATTTGCACCTACACAAAGGAAATTAGAATGTATAAGTCTTATCTTCACGGTTTTTTCCAAAACAATTTCCTTTCCACTAATTTTATACATATGTGTGCAGTATCTATAGTCTGTCCATTAATTCGTGAGCACGTTTGAAATTGATTTTCTCGAAAACTACCTGTTGGATCTGTGATTTTTTGCATGCAGCCTTAGAATATCCATGACGCTAAAATAAAGCTAACCAGTAGTCCATAGATGCTACGGATTTTGCACATCGGCTAATTCCTTTGATCTTTTATGACAATTGCAAATACGGGGGCTCAAATTTTAGATTTTACAGTATCCTAGAATTTGTCCATGTCAATTCTATTCATAGGTGTATCTCCATATTAACTTGATAGGTCAAGTAATTAAGTGTGTTGCCCTTTATGTGCAATCGTGAACTTGGATACAATATGCAACAGTTAGTCCTCCCTTCGGTCACCATTAGACCCCAGGGTGTCTTAACTTCACCACAAATTGTATGATGGTAGACGCATTTGGACATGGAAATGTATACGTTGCTATTTCTCAGTCTGTAATCAAAATATGATTTGTATCATCCCGAATCTGACGATTCCATGAGGTTGATAATTGTTACTGGCTGGACAAATTGTAATCCATCTCGGTGCCAGTACTCGTCTTCCTCTCGGAGCACATGTTCAACACACTTCTTCCAGAACTGCATGTCTATCATTGAGAAGGACTCACATGTCAGAACTTCAACATCACACATTTTAAACGTCCTGTTCTGTTCGGCAACTTGCCCTTTTACTTTAGCCCAGACAAGCTCTATCGGATTGAGATGAGCATGATATGGAGGTAGTCGCAAAGACGTGTGGCCGTATTCCAATGATTTTGTCAATATGAAACACCTTTGTCTTATTTGTCATCCTCACCAGGTGCAACAACTCGGGTTTCAAATATGTATCATCGAAGCTGACATTTTCCTTAGCAAGCCAAGTCCTAATTTGATCTTTTGTATTTGATGCAGTTGGTACTTTGTCTTCCGCTGATACTGCGTTGTGATAGGATGCATTATCCATTACCAAGAATGATGGTCTGTTTAGAATTGGAAGTAGATCTTTCTCCATCCAGTGCCTGAAAATATGTCCATTCATTTCTGTGTGGTAGTCCTACCGTCGGTACTTTTTGATTGGAAAATAAGTCCAGCATCATGGACAAGACCTTCACTACTTCCTGCATGTGTTAGTATAATACGCTGGCCTTTGCTGCTTGGTATTTTTCTTTTCTGTTCACCGTCTACTGATTGCCATTCTTTAGCATTGGTGTGGTGAGCATTGACCCAGGATTCGTCCAAATATACAATATCATAGCCTTGCCTCCGCCGCTCACGGATCTGCCTCAGGTATTTACTTCGGGCAGCAATTAAATGTGGCTTTTCACAAATAATATTCCTGCCGCCTATAGTTTTTGTGAAGGTGAAGCCGGCGGCTGTTACAATTTTTCATAGAGTACTTTTAAAAATGTCTATGCTGCAATCTGATTGCAGTTTTAATTTCAGTTTCCTGAGAGTAACAAGATTTGTCGCAAACATTTTCAAGAGCTCCCGTCTTATGACATCTATGTCAAAGTCGCCAATTGTTCTTTTCCGTCCTTGCTTGACATTAGTGCACTTTGTGTCCTGTTTAATCCATCGGGAAAAGGATTCTCTATTCAGACCAAGCGCCAGTTGCGCTCGTTTCTCAGGGTTATGAATATCGCAATATAGATGACCTCTCTTAGATTCCCTACGGAAGTGTTGGTATAGTAAAACTGTAACCTTCTGCATTGTTATAAATGTGCACTTCAGACTCATTATGAATGTGATATCAATGTCAGTTTTGATAAGCCAACAAATATGATACAATAGCTTCATACAAATAGCGAGATACGCCTATAACTATACAACGGTATCCCAATTATAACGTCATATGCTTTCCGCTTTCAAAGTCGACTGGTTAGGTGAACGGGATTTCGTGAAATTGTTGTATACTCACGATATTTCTATGTTACCATAATGTATTTTTAGAGCAACGCGTCTGTGTACCGTAGATCTGTTACTATTGTGTACAATCCGGTGAGGTTGATTTTAATATAACCTGAAGAAGAAATATTTCAAACTACATCAAATTTTCTTGGAAAAAATATTTCTCTAGCGTCATGGATATTCTAAGGCTGCTTGCAAAAATCACTGAGATCCAACAGGTAGTTTTCGAGAAAATCAATTTCAAACGTGCTCACGAATTAATGGACAGACTATAAGACCTCAGGGTACTAGTAGGTCGTAGCATAGCATATGGAGATGAGGTTGTGTTCTCTTCCTATCTGTACTTTCGTAAACTGCATTATCCTCACATATTTGAAAAGTATCTAAACCAGGATGAACATCGGGTCTCTCAATTCTCAAGCCAGTACTCTCACTACTTGACTATAAACAAAATGCAACAAAAACAACAGCAGACATTGGATATACTCAACAGTGCTTAGACCCTCTACAAGCTGCTGCTTTGCAGGTCGGTTGGGGACAGCCAAAGGCTGACGGAGAGTGAACCCAGTAATAGCTGGTTGAAATAGGACACATCGCCAAAGGACAAGCACCAGAGCTCCAAATGGTACTGATGATTGTGATGTAAAAAAAACCTTGGCAAATGTTGTTTGTACATCACAATAAGAATGATCAAAATGGCCAAAAAGAACGATCACGTGAGAGAGAGACCCTCTACAACATCGCAGTATCTACAATCAAGTCCTATCATTTTATATATAACAAGATAACCAGTCCTCCTCAGCACCAGTCAAAACCATATGGTCACACTAAGATATAAGAAAGAACACTGATGTCCTGAAAGAACTAAATGTTAAAGAGAATTGGCTGATAAACAACATACTATACAGAAAAATTAGATACTTTGGTCACATCAAGCGTCACGATGGCCTGGAAAGAACAATATTAGAGGGCAGGGCCCCAGGACGCGATATTAAAGAAAGCATGAATATGACCTCGACGAAGTGGGTGAACTGGCAAGAGACAGAGTGAATTTCAGATGTACTGCAAAGAGAGCAACGTCCTATAAAGGATAAGCACCTTGATGATGAAGATATATGACAAACACATCCTAGCAAAACACACTTGTCTTAGGTTGAAAAAGCATACCTCTGTATAAAGAGGATTTAATCTTCAAAATGAGACTATTAGAGACTTAGTAGGAGCAACACCAGTGCTAGAGCATATTAAGAAACAACTAACCAAATGGTTCAACCATGTAACATGATTACTGATTAACAGTACACCATAACCAGAACTACTGTTAAGATAGAATGGTTTCAAGACCAAAGGTCGCACACGCGAACAATGGATCTCAGTAATAACAGAGGCGTAGAAAACACCTTATGCTAGGCGCACTTGCCAAAACTTTTGCATACCGAAAAGCAGAACAGGAAATAACAATAGATAGAATCTATAAAATAACACATGTCATGGTTTGTTCACTATGAGACAAAACTGCCTGCTACAATAAAATAGAGGAACAAAATTCAGATGATAGATGAGTCAACTTGATTGAATTATCAGGTACAGACTTAAAACTGATCTAAAATTTCAGCAGCTGGACATTTGACAAAGTGGAGAGACAGATAGCTATCACCACAACAGAGGCGCAGATAGGGAGGTCAATAACATGCTTCACTAGTAACCACTTGTCATGCTAATTCCGTGTTGGATGCCAACTTGGGCCCAAAAAAAAACATTTCTGTGAGCATACAATATGTGGTCGGACTACAGATTTCTCCATCCTTTACTGTGGGATATAAATTACAAGCACCTCTGAAGCCGAAGTAAGGCTAGCCTGAATGGTGGGGGACTGTGATGGTATGGAAAGCACAAGTTCATACAAAAAATTCAATCAGAGGTGCCATGCCCTATTAGGCACCATGAGTACACCTGAATTCATAGTGGGTGAAGGAAAAAATAACACCACTCTCTAACCTGATGATAGTACAAGCATAACTATCTGCTTATGTTTGCTACTTTCTCATCTGACAATGGATTTCATTGTAGTTTATTTTACCATCCCCAAAATCTACCTTCTCTCATCTCCTTCTTCTTGCGTTCGTTTCTTTCGACCAATTTTAATCACTCTTTGTGATATGTTTGATCTTTGCCAAGAACGTGTATACGTTGCACATTGGTTTGGTAGGCCCCTAAACGTATAGATTTCTACAAGTTTAGGACATGTGCATCCGATTTCAGCCAAACCTCCTTAGTCGCCTCTTCGACATGCGTGGCAGGTAACAGTGGTTCTATTCTTTACACCCCAAATTTGGGCCCGGTAACCACTCAGGCGACCTCTCATAAGAAGGTTGTTCAAATGAATAAAATACATGTACACAACATAACTGCAACAAAACTCAAAGCCAATACGTTACACAAAATGTACAACAAGTATAAACTGTTCATATGAAAGTAATAATGACTGTAAGCAGACATGCAGGTTTGACAAATGTCACTAAAAGTATTTGTACCTGAATTGTACTAACAAAAATATGCAAACAATTTAAAAGAATAACTGGACAATAGCTAGGATAATGAGTGACAAATCAACAGATGAAACTAATGACATGGAGTTGACAAAATACTCAGTGATAATGGCTCTATCCCATTTTCCCAGTACAGTTGCCAACAAGTGCAAAAATATTAATTTACATAGCACAGTTAATGATTTACTAGCAAAAATGACATGAGAGTGGCAAAAGCAGCACAGTGTTTAGTGCACCTGCTTTATAGACACATGGTCTGGGGTTAAAATTCTAGCTGTAATAGGATTTTTTCAGGTCATACTGCAGTCAAACTGGCCTCAACTGGGTCAAAGAAACACTGGAAATTGAAGATGGTGGGGTTGCTGATATCAAAGTTAATAACACCGGATATCAAAGTTAGTAACACGTATATCAAAGTTAATAACATGCAGAGCTAGTGACCAAGTTCAGCGGAAAGAGTTTGTGGCCAGCTTGAGCCCAAAAATTGCAGGCGCACATATGGTATGCAGATGAATTACAGGAAATCCTGATACTTTACTTGGGGATCTAAATTGCAAGTATCTCTGAAATTGGCAGACTGTTCGCTTGAATGATGAATAAAACTGGTGATAAGGACAGCAAAACTGCAAGCATACATCAGTCAAGAGCTGCCATAACTACAACTGAATTCACAGCAGGCAATGGAATATTTTTTAATGCAGCTGGATTGATGTTGACCAAATCATCGTTCTTGTCCTTGGTTTAAAATAAAAATATATGACCCCAACGTTACACCATAGTTACTAATATACCTCATATGAAAACCATTTTTTTTATCTGCTGCAAAATGTTGGTAGAAGAATTGACAAACTAATCTTCACAATGTTAACATGGATTTTAAGAAGGAAAGAAAGAAATTCACTTGTTAGAAATGTTGAATATTTATCTGCAATTCATATACAATGAACATAAATGAGGTTATATGCCTGTGCAATGAAAGCATTCAGTGGATGTCCATTCTCTTACTCTGGACTTTCTAGAACATGTTCTAACTCAAGACTCAGAACACTAAACTATCATTTACTCTTCTCATTCGGTCTAGTTTTCTATTGTTTGTCTGCTTTGAATTCAGGTGGTCTCTGGCTAATTTTTGCTTTCCTTACCAGTGTCTCATACCACTTTCAGAGGCACGTATAATTGAGATCCCCAAGTAAAGTATTATATCCTGTAGTTCAACCGTGCACACCCATTATTTTTGCCTGGAATTTCCACTGCGCGTGGCCACTAGCACAGTGTTATCAAATTCGCTACTTGCAACCCCATTCAATCTAATATAACTAATTCTCATTGAGAGCAAGACCACACAAACAGTGCATGACAAAATCAAATGTGCAGGGTCAAAATGATGTACATATATTGCAGTTTTGCTGCAAGTATAGCACAAGATATGTGTGCTCACAGCAATACAAAAACAAGAGTTATCAGTGGTTATGTAAGAGAAAACTAAGAAATACAACATCTTATACACTAGTTTGTGATTTCTTTGATTTGAACCATTGTAGCAAAAGTACATTGTTTTATCTTTACGGCAAAGCTGATATCTCTCTGCCTTTTGGCCCAGCTCATCATGTTTCATTCTTCGCTTTATGTTTGGGTTCGCACTTCCGGTTGCTTAATAATGGTAGGAAATAACTTGAGTTTTCCTATATCTCGAATGTTGTATGGATAACGACAACTAAATAGCTACTCATAACAAATTTTAAATGTCAAACAATCTGTTTACATACACAACTTCAACATGGGATCTTGATGTTTTACACCCAACTCCAAAGGGAATGTTCAACCCGCCTGAGTCGTTACCGGAGCCCAAATTTGGGGTGTAAAGAATAGAACCACTGTTACTTGCCATGCATGTCGTAAGAGGCGACTAGGAGGTTTGGCTGAAATCGGATGTCCGAAACGTGTAGAAGTCTATGCGTTTAGGGGCCTACCCAACCAATGTGCAACGTATACACGTTCTTGGCAAAGATCAAGCACATCATAAAGAGTGATTAAAATTGGTCGTAAAGAACGAACGCAAAGAAGATGCTCAACCTCACCTACCCTGAGGTTAGGTGGCCACTGATAATTTTTCTCAACCACTTAACCCTTTGGACTCTGGCCACCTGTACCCTAAAACCCCATCCCTGAGCAAAAACAGCACATAGAGTGATATTAAAAACATAATTTAGCACAATTTAGTGGTCCATAATTTGTTACCGACTTGCCCCATTACTCCTGCTTATTACATATTTACAAAATACTAAACTGTTTAAAATTTACTTGATATATTATGTGGTCCTGCCCCCAAGTACTACCAGGTAATGTAGCTTGTTCTCCAGAATAAACATATATGGCTTGAATATTAATCAATTAAAACAATTCTTTATCATCTGATCAAATGATCACCTCACTTACTTTCAGTATCTTTAATACAATAATCAAATTTTAAGTCTAATTGATCTTCAGATTCAAAGCAACTGCTTGCTCTGTTGTTATCCTTTTAGAGTGACCATTTTCAAAATTTACAGCACACCTTTTCATTATGAATATATCCCCACGAATTGAACCACACAGAACTAGTCACCGCAGTCCAAGCCCCGAACATGCTGGGCAGGTGGGTATGAATATACTTTAATTACGTATCAGCACAAAAGTATCACAACAACGTTCGCCATCTTGCTAAACCAATGTAGAACATGTGTGCTGTGTTTTACATCACATTTTGTTCACAATTTACCTTCTTCTAACGCTCCATGCTGACCACTTGTTAACCACTCTGTGTGATTTGTATGTGATCTGAGGGTAAGAGTGATTGTACGCTATGCCAGTTATGCGCCTACTAGTAGGCCAGCACATCAATTTCTGCGCTGCTTTTTATTTATCTGGGTAGCTTCCCTAGATTTTACATCAGTCACCTCTTACGACATGCCTTGTAGGTTGCAGAGGTACTATTCTTTACTTCCTTGCGGGTCCGCACCCCACAGAGCTCACAATTTACCTTAGAGCAAAGACAATAACTGGAGTCTTTATAGACCAACATTTTGGGATATGCGATATTTACATTAATACCGAAATATTAGGATCACAGGTTATAATGGTTTAAAGAGAAAATTAACCAGGAAACTCCAATGCGGAAGCTCAGCGTCCAAGCCCTCCAGTTTTTCTCTTATTCAGCAGCTATAGATTGTTGTTATGTTTATACGAACATGTTTATTTGATTTTTTTATTTGTCAAATAGACTTACTTCGTCATGCAATAGTAAACTACAAAGTAGAACTATCAACCCTCTTGCCTAGCACACGAATAAGTTTCACACCTTAATTTTTTTTAATGGGTCTGAAGCTGACGAATTAACTTCACTTCACCTAGTTTTACCCCATATGGCTCAGTTTCTCTCTGCAGAAATGGAATGCTATCTGTCAGGAGTATTGCACAAAGCATGAATTCCATAGCTCATGGATCATTCCTAGGGATCTCTGGGAAAAATGCACCCATGAACAGAATGACACGGTCCGGATTCAAACACACAACCTTAAGCAAAGGCTTAACCACAGTGACCCCTCAAAGTTGCAAGCACCTTTGAGGTGCCATAGCAGGCGACCTGACTATCCCTGAATTGATAGCGGGCTAATGAAAGAAAAAAAAGTGTTTCTAAAATATATATATGCAGAGCTCTACTGTTTGAGAAATGGTGCGACGGGTAAACAAATTTAAAGACAAATGGTTAATTAATAACATCACAAACACAATAGTACACTCAATTACAACAAGTCTAGACTAAAATCACAAGATTATCAACATAAGCATGCAGTGATATTCAAGCCAGCATTATGTTTCTCTATAAATTTATGTACCTCATATATGTTATGTACTGCAATCTTTGCAATCCGCAGCCAAGTACAAGAGCAGACATATGCATATTTAATCCATACAGTTATCAAAGGACTTCTACAAGCTAGCATAAAATGAACACTATAACCACAAAAATTATTTATATAAATATATAAATCATCAAATAGCTTGTCCAGCGCAGAACTTTGCAACACTAACAGTCCTGAATTTATCATATGTCCTGCCTCTGCAGCAGTCATGCTCAAATCATCAGTTACATCCTAAATCCAACTTCTCTGTGGTCTTCCTCTTTTCCAGGATGCCTCGTTTCACAATGGTCTTCTCCAACCCGTTGTGTCCTTTTTTATGTAAAAATACTTCAATTTTCTCAATCTTATTTGTAGCATCAGCCAGTTTTCTTCGATTTTGAGTTCTTTCTGGATAATCTATTTCTTTTTCTTCTTGTCTCTGTCCATGATTTAAACAGAGGACACTCTTCTGTAACACTTATATTCAAAAGCACATGTTTTCCACTGCCATGTTAAATGTCCATGCTTCACATCCATATGTTGCCACTGGTAATATGCATGCTCTCAGTATTCTGATCTTTGTTTTTTTTTAAAGTTTCATTACTACAAGTTCCAATATATGGACAAATGTGTATATTTTAATTGTATATGGACATCAGAAATAATGCATACAAAATAATGATAAACAAGGATTTCCATAATTGGTGAACTAAGGGTAATCTCACAGCAATAAAGCATTATATTATGTCATGTTATATTTGAAGGTGAGTTCTCTTTCTTTAGTTCACCAATTGTATAATTGCATTTTTCTATATACAGAATGTGTTCTTCCTTGTTGATAGTATAGTTTAACAAGAGAGCCAAACCTCCTACCAGTCTGCCTAAGATCACTATTAGTCTGATTCAATAACCAATAACTCAGTCAACATAATTGTGGATTATTCGTGACTTTTAAGTCCCCAACTAAAGCTTTACAGCAGTCATTTACAGATTTCATTGTACACCACATGTATATAGTAAATGTTCTTGTTCCCATTACTCAAGTTTCTTTATTTGAATTTGTTTTTCTATTGTTGGCAGCAAAGTTCTAATTATAATCAGTGTAGTATGCCTCCTATTTTTTCTTTTCCCCGATCCAGAAGCACTTGAGCTGTCAGCTCTTCAGCTCGGTGCCATGGACATCGTAACCCATCGGTTCGGTGCCACGAACACTGTGATTCTGGGGAACCTGTGGCTCTTCTGCCAGCCCGCGGAATTTAACCTGCACTCACAGAGGGCTAGTCACTCGCAGTCCAACGAGCTACGAACACGCTGGGCATGCAGGCTATGCCTCCTATATACCAATTTCCTGTCTACCCTAATGGTAAGGTTTCAAGATTGCTTTTCTCTTATTTTAAACTTGTTTCAGATCTTGGTTTTTTAAATAGGTTTCTTTATTGCAGAATATATCATTTTTTAACATGTACTCTGGTGTCTAGCTGTGAGTTTATTTATTCAGAAGAAATGCAGGGCTTCAAGGCTAATCTGACTTGGTCTGTGGTGATCACCCTGTAATTCCCTCCTACATAATGGATACACAAGGTAAACAATACTGACTAGACTTACTTAGATAGCAAAAATATCAACAATACACAACATCCTACAGTGGAATGTAGAAATGGTTAGTAATATAATTTACTTAACTAAGAAACAATGTAACCTTAACTTTTGCAAACAAAATTTAATAATTAACTCTTTCCACGCTTTAAGCTGCACACTGCGCCACACCGGAAGTCCGTTGCACGCTTTAAGCCGCACACTGCGCCATAGAGTTGCTTCCCCTTATAAGAAGTCTTTCTAGTTTTACTTCTACTATTTTACTTATGTTACTTTTTAACCTTGTTATTCTATTGGGTTGTCCAGTTTTCTTCAATTTAGTATATAATAATATATATATGTTTATTTATTGCCGAGTAGTTGGGATCGTAATTTTAAAAAAGTTTTTTTACTTCCCTTGAATTAACTGCTTAAAAATTGAGGAAATAAATGGGCGTGGAAAGAGTTAATGACATTAAAAATGACTCTTAAAAAAAAAATCAATATGTATTTCTCAAGCAGATTATTGGAAATTATTATTATATTAACTCATTTATTATAATATCAAATACCAAACAATGTTTCTTCACTGAAAAAATACACATGTCAATCAAATAACTACTAAGCCCTAAGCTCTGAAACAAACTGAAAGTGAGCAGCATGATACCCAGCAGTACCTTTACATTGATCAAAGCTCAAGTGTTTGATATCTCGCATTTGTTTTGAAATTTAGATGCCTATCTTTGCAGAGTGAGAAACGAGAATATCAGAAGCATCGTTGGTACTATACGGTACCATGCATACAGTACATCGAGAAGCAAAGAATCAAGTGGTTTGGTCATCTAATGAGAATGTAACCACATTTACTACCATCACCTGCCTACAATAATCGACACTCAGGGCGCAGAGCACGAGGCAAACCAAGAGCACGATGGATAGATAACATCTCAGAGTCCCTGTGAAAGCATGGACTAACATCAAGTGCAATGCACCTGTCACAAGATAGAAAACTAACACTCCCCACGTTCCTTCACGGCAAATGTGGCTAAGATAAGATCTTTGCAGACATTATAAAAGACGTGGGTTCGATTTCGGACAGTGGTTAACTGGTTTGGTTTAGATGTGCATTTTTTCAGGAAATTCCTAGGATTTTTATTTTATTGCTTACGGCTTACGCTACTGAATTTGTGCAATACTCTAGGCAGATGGCCTGCCATTTCTGTGGCGAGGAACAAGACGTTACAAGAGTCATGTCTGGAGAAACCTGATGCAATGAAGTGGATAGTAGGCAATCATAGTACAGGTTTAAATTAAAATTACTATTTGATTGAATATTGTATTATTGAAATACCATCACTGAACTGTGACTTGATTGTGTTGACCTTGTGGCAACTAAATAAACCTATTTTAATACTAAATTGAATAAACAGAAACCGTGTTAGTTCGATTCAACTGATTATTACCTTAAAAGAATACTAACGTTGAAGTACAGTGCTGAGTGCAATATTTCAGTCAATTTCACAATAAAAAATCTATCATTCGATTTTACTGACGACAGTGATAGTCTGAACTGGAAGACCGGCAGAATTATTTGCTCATTCGGTTCGTGATTTATCAATCATTTGTATCATTTAGTATCAACTATAACTAAATAATGCACTATTTTCTTATATCGAAAACATGTTCATACGTTTCTATTGATCACAAGTTACTACAAATTTGCTTAAGGAATCTTAGAATATGATTCTACAAAATCACGAAAATGTAAAAAAAATCATATCGCCATGATATCTCAAGTTTGGTCATACTCAACGCAGTTTGCTTCCAATTCGAGCGTGCTAAATATAATATTATTAATATCAAATCAAGACACGTTTATATTTCCAAATAAAAATGAATACTACCTTATGACTTGTCAGTTTACGAAATGTGGCTCCTTGATTCTTTTAATGATTGTTGCCTATCCCTCCAATTTATGAGTTCAAATACTTAGGCCTGTTTATTTATAAACACAGTGAACCGTCGGCCTGTACGTCTCAGGCAGTGGCGTGATAGTGTCTCTGACGTACAATGACCTGCAGAGATCGACAGGATATTTAAAGTTACAATAAACTTGTTAACGTGTCTTGTAATACCTTTCCAGTTGCAATTTAATAAGAAAATATTTATTAGCAATAAATCAATCCGTAATCATTGCAAATTATGTAAAATTTTTGCAAAGTTAAATCTATGAACTGCAACGTTGCTATTGTATTACCCTTTCGATTTTACCATGCTTGCTTTGCGTGTATGAATATAAAGGTCGTATTAACGTGCGTTGCTTAGACCAAACAGCTGGACGATTTTGGGCTGCTCGATATGTATCGTACAGTTGCAATTCTCAAAGAACAGACTTATTTTAAACAGAAATAATAATATCAGCAAGAACATGTGCGAAGTGAAAAATGTATATTGCATCAGGATTAAGTCATTAACATATATTTGATAATCAATTCAGAGTAGGAAGCAGCTCTGTCACGTATAACACGCACGTTAGTATTCAAGAATATCTTAGCACTCCGGTTAGGACCACATGTGCTTCGTCTTTTCCAGCAGATGGTGTATTATGTATACTGATTGTCCGGGATCGCGAGAGAGAGAGAGAGAGAGTATACTGATTGTCCATGCTGCGCTGGTTATACGTACGATGCATATCTCATCTCTCTATCGTTCTTTCTTTGTCCTGTGCTAGATTCTCTCTCGCGATCACATAAAAAACCGATGTACCAGATCTCTCCATAAATTCATTCATGGGGAAATCTGATTCATGCAACCTTAGCATGGGTGGATTTCGTCACATCTTCAGCGCCATTTGGAGCTTTGGTGCTTATCCTTCGGCGATGTGTCCGGTTTCAGCCAGCGTTTACTCGGTTCGCTCTCTGTTCTGTATCCATCTAGTGTTTTTACAGTATGGGGTAGCTAACCCTACGCCAACCTCCTTAGTCGCCTCTTACGACATGTGTGGTAGATAACAGTGGTTCTATTCTTTACACCCCAATTTGGGCCCGTTAACCACTCGGGCGTTTGGTATTCTGTTTCTCTTGATGTCAACAATGTTCTTACGCTAAGTGTTTCCCTTGTCTAACATTCATCATTAGTCATCCTCGCACCCAATGGCACAAAATGCAGTGACTACATATTTCCCCTGATTTCCATCATGTGCCTTTCTTTTTATATCAAACCTAGTCATATGCATGTCTTTAACGTTAGCTGCAAAAGGACGTGTATAGATGTTTTTCCCATTCACTGCTAAAGACGCGTTAACACGTCTGGTATTATCTCTCCTCTGTGGACTAAAGACATATTAACGCGTTATACATTTCTACTATCACTGCTATAGGCGTACATTCACGTTTGTGACCTAGAAACAAAGAATAGATATTTTTAGATCCGTCTTCGGAGAGTATGTAGCAGCGTAAGGGTTAAGTTCTGCTTCGAAAGTTTGCCTTCATGTGTCCATTGTTCTCCCTTTTCCCGCTGTCCTGCGGTGTCCACTACATTGCTTGTCTTGTCTCCTTTAATTCTCACAATGAAATATACTTAATCCATCATATATGTTGTAGCTCTTTAGTTATGTATTCTAGACCAGTTAGTTCTTAAAACTCTACTTCGAACGCTCCATATCGACCACTTGTTACACAACTCTGTGTGATTTGTATGTGATCTGAGCCTAAGAACGAATTACGTTGTGCCAGTTATGTGCCTACAAGTGCGTCAAGACGTCCGATGTCTGCAACGCTTTTTATTTACTAGGGTCAGTCGTGTGTTGTCGGGGCCCGAAGTAAATAAAAAGCGTTGTAGATCGTACAGATGTCCGTGTAGCTTTCTCTCCAGTGTTGTTTTCCTAGGGAAGTGCGTTTGCATCAGTATATCATCATCGGGGCAGTCTTGAAGTATGTATGCTGTAGTTTGATGTGCCTGCTGTCTACATGTACACACGGCTGTACACATGGCTGAATTGCCAATCTTGAATATTGTATTACATTCCAAAGGTACATTTTTTTTCAAACTACACAGCAGAGGTTCAAGCACTAATACATGCCGTAATCATGATCAACAACACCAAATCTGATTGCCAGCAAGTGTTTTTTTTTCACGGACGCACTATCTGTTTTGCAAGCCCTCCAGAGCAAACGTCCATCCCTGAGAAAGGAGCTCTGCGACATTTCTGTCAACAGAAGAGTTACACTCCAGTGTGTACCATCATACTGTGGAGTGCCAGGTAACGAGAATGCTGACAAACTTGCAGAAAACGGGAGCAGAATGTGAACAAGTAGAAAATGAAATCCCATTCTTTGATAAAATAAAAAGAGCTATCTTGGATATTAGAAAAGAACCTAAACCATCCAACGATGACTACCACACACTTGACAGACAAGGACAATCATCTTCCGACTCAGGTTAGGACTGAATAAACACCTACACATGATAAGATTGTCTCCATCCCATCTGTGTCCCTGTGGCACCGCTGATCAAACCACAGAACATGTCCTGCAAGACTGTCCTCTGTATGTCCTAACTAGAGAGGAATGCTGACCCTACAAGTCAACAATATATTGAAAACTACATGGCACCAGAGATGAGCTTCAGACAACAGTCGACTTCATCATAAGAACACGTCTAACGGTATAATCTTCAAGATAGCGATAGCAATGAAGAAGAAGGAGAATTGTGTATATATGCAGCTGCAGACTCGAATGTGCTGTTCTGAGGTGCACAATGACATCGTATTCTAACCTGCTACTATATTGGTAATCGTCCTGTGTTAGCATTGGTGGCTTTCTGATTGATTTAATCATCTTTTTCTTTTGGTGATTGTTACGTCAGGTTGCTCTCCTGCAGCACCTTCCTTGGCCAGTTAATTTGCTGTCTCATTTTCAGGTATTCCACAGTAAGACGGTATCCACTGCAAGACGATCTTTCGCTGGTTGCACAGTTCCGGCAGTAGGCTCGGTAGACCTGGCAATTTTCTGAAGTGCTTGAAGTGCTGAATTTGCATCAGTCAAAAATACAACAGGATGCTGGTGTTCAACAGTTATCTGCTCCCTTGATTGCCTAGATTTCTGCCTCATAGTTATGACAGTTGCTCTTTTGGTACTATTATCATATCGAGCAGAGGATGGTAGTGTGTTTAAAAAAGAAAAACTACATACTGAACGATTAGACTAGTCCTATTTCGACTACGCACCGGACACTGCAGACTCAACAAACACTTATACAGACTAGGAATAAGTCAAACAGCTCTCTGCCAGTGTCAGCAGGCAGAACAGACACCAGAGCATATCCTGCAAGACTGTCCTCTTCTGTGTGAGCTGAGAAGCAACACGTGGCCACACCCAGTCGACCTGAAAACTAAGCTTTGGGAAACCTGACAGACCTGAAGCTGTCTGCCCAGTTGTGGTCCACAGTAAATTAAGCACATGACCAGAGATCGCTGAAGAAGAAGAAGAAGACTAGTCCTGGAATATGGTATTAGAACAACGCCAGCAGCGCCACAGTGGGGAAAAACAACGGGAGCAGAAACACCGAGTAGTTTTTGTAGCATATGTAGTAATAGTTGTAGTAAACAAAACAATGAGAATCATAACAGAAAGCGTGAACATATACACACACGTAAAAGAAGTAAAAAGAACCATAAACCTTTAGTCAATGAAGGATAGAAGAGATAGAAATACTGAGAAACAATTGAAAAAATTAAGAAAACTTACACATTACATATCACTCTGCCTGTGTCGTTAAGGGGAAATAATCAATTGTTATACCATGGAGTAAGCCAGAGCCAACTATAAACTTATATATATAGAAACTATAAAGTTTTCGGAGAACGGAGAAGATGGATTCAGGATGTATCTGATGCAGTGGCGACTCGTCATTAAGAGCCACTGGAGCAAGGCCCCACCAAAAATAACGTGTAACGTGTATTTTTTTTATAAATTAAAACATAGCAACCCAAAACCATGATTTTTTCCGAAAAATGTGTGTCTGGCCCTACCAACAAAAATTATCACTAGCCGCCACTGATCTGATGGTTTGAAAATGACGGCTGCAGAGGCAGACATCTGGCCTATGAGAGAGAGAAATTGTGGAGAACTGTTGGGGTGGCAAAGCTCTGTTCAGGACAAGCTATTTGACGATGATGATACAGTTATCTAGAGTTGGCCGTGAGTAAGCTAACATACACTCTTGGAATATACAAAGAAGTGCGACAGGAATATCTTCTATCACATTTGTTGTTCTTACTGACAATAGACTGGATTATGAAGACAGCAGTAACTACCACCAGAAATAGAATCCAATGGACTGACAGAGCAACTTTAAGATCTGGACTTCGCTGACGATATAGTCCTTCTGTCACATACACGCAATCAGATGCAGGATAAGCTAAACACATTGAATCAAAGGTCCCAATAACTAGGGCTAAACATTCATAAGGGAACGACAAAGATAATGAGAATTAACCAAGCAAACGACAATCCAATCTTCCTGTGTGAAATCCCACTTCAAGAGGTAGAATCATACACATACTTGGGTAGCAATGTAGAGCGGAACAGATAAATGTCAAAATAAGAATACAAAAGACAATAGGAACTTTCATCACACTACAAAATCTATGGAAGTCTAAAGAAATCAAATCTAGAACCAAATTTATAATATTGCTCTAATGTTATTAAAACAGTTATGTTGTATGGGTCATATGTGGCCAGGCCCAGTCGACCTGGGAACTGAGACCTGACGGACCTGGGACTGACTGTCTGGTTTGTGGTCCACAGTGGATTGAGCGCATGTCCAGAGATCGCTGAAGAAGAAGATCGCTGAAGAAGAAGTATGGGCCAGAAACATGGAGAACGACTAAACTAATAACGTATAAATTGAAAACATTCTTCAACTGGTGTCTGCACAGAATAGGGAGGCTGAGATGGTATGATAGGGTCAATGGGAACTTGTGGAAGAACAAGACAGAATAGGGAGGCTGAGATGGTATGATAGGGTCACAAATGAGGAACTTGTGGAGATGACAGGACATATTCCAGTGTATCAAGAGGTGAAAAAGGTCCCTGACGCTGGATAGAACACACCTTGATAAAATCCGAAGGAATATAATAAGAAGCTTCCTTTCCTGGAACTCACAAGGAAAGCGAAAGCGAGGGATTTCTAGAAATACATAAAGTAGGCCTCTGTGAGTGCGGGTTCAATTCCGTGGGCTGGCAGAAAAGCCACAGGTTCACCAGATTCACGGTGTTCGTGGCACCGAACCGAAGGGTTACGATGTCCACGGCACCGAGCCGAAGAGCTGAAAGCTCAAGAGTTTCTCGATCGGAAAAAAATTCATACAGATTTGAGCAGAGATAACAATATAAAGAAGGCTGGAGGAGCTGTAGGAGATAGTTAAAGATGAAGATTTCAAGTTGTTGAGTTAAAGATGGGAAGATTTGGCAGGGTGGGAGTAAAGATGGAAGTTTGGCGTGAGTGGTTAGTTAAAGATGGGAAGATTTGGCATGAGTTGGAGTTAAGATGGGAAGATTTGGCGTGAGTTGGTTGAGTTAAAGATGAGAAGATTTGGCATGAGTTGGTTGAGTTAAGATGGAAGATTTGGCGTGAGTTGGTTGAGTTAAAGATGGGAAGATTTGGCATGAGTTGGTTGAGTTAAAGATGGGAAGATTTGGCGTGAGTTGGTTGAGTTAAAGATGGGAAGATTTGGCATGAGTTGGTTGTTAAGATGGAAGATTGTGAGTTGGTTGAGTAAGATGGGAAGATTTGGCGTGAGTTGGTTGAAGGCCTATGTCCCAATCGGGGTTTAAAAGACGAGAGAGAGAGAACGAGAGAGAGAGGAGGAGAGAGAGAGACCCTGGGGTATATTAGTCAGTATCTCTTACTGAGCAACGTCACACAATATGGGATGCTGTCGACATTACGCGTGTCGGTGATCGTCCAATGTACTATAAAAAATAAATTACGTTAAAGGGGCGCGTCTGAAATAGAGAAATGTTGTTGAATTAATGAAAAGTAATATGAGATAAGATACACGAGTTGGTTGAGTGCCTATGCCCCAATCCGTATTAAAAATGCAGAGAGAGAGAGAGAGAGAGAGAGAGAGAGAGAGAAAAAGGAATGACACTTCTAAAATTAAATTCCACTTAAATTGTGTTCTATATACATTTTTCTGATGACCTGATCTTTGAATGTCTTCGTTTCACATCAAATGTCCATAAAATTCACTGCATGTGAAATGTTTGACATTAAATTTGAAATTAAGACTGAATCCACACTAAACCGATTTCCATTCATTACGAACATTGGGCATGGATTAAAGAAAATAGTATTTCTACCGAAGCAGTGGAACTAAAGGGTGCTCGAATATCCTGAGACCATAAAGTAAACAGACAGAGAGAAGTGGCGAGCAACTGAAGTCTCCGGAAACAATCACAGGAACTGCCACGCAGTGAGTTCCGGAGGAAAGGAGAATGAGCAGCAGATTAAAGATAGTTTCACCCATGTGTTACCAGGACTCACAAGGGGAGCAAAGAATGGTAACACTGCGACCTACAATGTATGTCGTAAGAGGCAACTAAGATATGGACCTAGAGAAGCTACTCTAGTAAATAAAAAACATTGTAGAAATCGGAAGTTCTGGCCTACTTGTCGACGCATAACTGGCACAACGTACAATCACTCTTAGGCTCAGATCACATACAAATTACACAGAGTGGTTAACAAGTGGTCAATTTGAAGTGTTGGAAGAAGAATGGTTTTGTTTTTCATCAAATAACCATACAATTGCCTGCATGTGAAATGTTTTAAATTAAATTTTACAAGTGAAATTGACTTGACTGAATCCACCACACTAAGACGATTTCTCTCATTGGTCTATTGGGCATGGATTTTAAAAAAAATCGTATTTCTACCGATGCATTGTGAGCTGGAATGCAAAGAAGAACTATGCTATCTTCACGATTTTAGAGTACATTTTCCCTACTCCTACAGTTTTTGTGTATGCAAATTTCTTCAGATCGCAATACTGATAATATTAATATATGCATTGTCTTACCAGCTGCCAGTGGCAAATTATTCGCGTGATTTTACGAAGGACATGGCACCACCCTTCAGAAAGCATGGCTAAACTACTGAACGTAATAATGCCTCAGAAAATCACAAACAGCGTTAAAAAGCTAGGTTGATTCGCAAAGTCCGGTAAAGGATATGCAATTACTTAACAGTTGAATCTCAGAAAATAGTATATCTACAAAGCATTGTGTGCTGAATGCAAGAATAACTTGATAGTCAAAACAGACCTGGAGGCGAAGTCTTATTGGGAACTGAAGGTGCTCGACTATCCTGTGGCCATAAAGTAACAGCCAGCGACAGGAGAAGTGGCGAACAGTTTTATGCCTATGCTCCACGAAGGCGGAAAGGAATAAGTTATAGGTATCCAGAAACAATCACAGAATTGCGACGCAGTGAGTTCCGGAAAAGAGAATGAGCGGTGATTAAAGATAATTTTGTAGAAAAACAGATTCAAAGTTGTGTCAGCCCTGGGCAAACGTTATGAAATAGGAACCCGGAGAATGGCGCAGATTAAAGATAATTTTGTGGAAACAGATTCAAAGTGTGTGTCAGCCCTGGGCAAAACGCTATGAGAAATAGGAACACAGGAGAATGAGCGGCAGATTAAAGATAATTTTGTAGAAAAACAGATTCAAAGTGTGTGTCAGCCCTGGGTAAAACGTTATGAGAAATAGGAACACAGGAGAATGAGCGGTAGATTAAAGATAATTTTGTAGAAAAACAGATTCAAAGTGTGTGTCAGCCCTGGGCAAAACGCTATGAGAAATAGGAACACAGGAGAATGAGCGGCAGATTAAAGATAATTTTGTGGAAAAACAGATTCAAAGTGTGTGTCAGCCCTGAGAAACATTGTGAGAAATGGGAACACACCATGCATGGCGGATGTATATAGTTGTTGTCCCACATACAAAATACTGCAAGGCCAATATCTGAAAACAACGCTCGTCCTTGAAAACAACGTAATCAGGTCAGTGGGTCATTAGATTATTCGAGACTGAGGAAACATGCCACTTGTCACAACTATTTATACATGTTTAGCACATGTTCATCTCGTATTTTTGGTTTGTTTATTGTGTCTAACAAGAAACCAAAATATCTACCACGTTAGCAAGGTTTTTTAAAAAAAAGTATGGGATGTAGTTATAATCTCATCTGCTCTGATCACATCAGCTTGGTAGGTTTCCAATATCAACTCTATCTTCTTCGAAACCTCCATATCGACCCCTTGTTAACCACTCTGTGATTTGTATGTGACCTGAACCTAAGAGCGTTGTACGTTGAGCCAGTTATGCGCTTACAAGAAGGCTAGCACATCCTATTTCTGCGCCGCATTTATTTACTTACTAGGGTAGCTTCCGTAGGCCCCTACCTCAATCGAATCTTACGACATGCCTTGTAGGTCGCAGTGTTACTCGGCAACACACAGGCGTTAAGTTAAATGATATGATTCGCAAGAGTTCCTTTTCAATTCTACGCATAACTAAATTCATACAAATTGCAGCACCCTCAGGGTATGTGAAGTCAAACGCCTAGTTCTGTTGAAGATGAACGAAAAAACATGTATGTATCCAGCATAAATTGTACAAGTTAAAAATTGGTTAGCAGTTAAATGTCGAAATAAAAATAGATTGTGTGTTGCTGCTCAGAAAAATATTTGAGACATTGAAAGTTAAATTTAATTCCTACTAAATCTGTCATCGTGAAACAACCGGGAGAGCGAGCCCGAACATAAAATAGGGCATATAAAAAATATTCCTTTTCAGATCTTAGGATATGAAGTGCCTGTCATTTCATATTTATATACCCCAGTGTGCAGGAAGGAGGTAGGAAGGCCAATTTCTTTCCTCACGCGTGGAACGTCGAGTGTAGGATTGAATCCACAATCCTCTTGTGTCGACAGGCGAACACTTATTCATTATGCTAATCCGTCCCACAAAACAGGGCATAACGAAATCTTCTTCTTCGAACGCTCCATATCGACCACTTGTTAACCACTCTGTGTGATTTGTATGTGATCTGAGCCTAAGAGTGATTGTACGTTGTGCCAGTTATGCGCCTACAAGTAGGCCAGCACATCCGATTTCTGCAATGTTTTTATTTACTAGGGTAGCTTCCCTAGGTTCTACATCAGTTGCCTCTTACGACATGCCTTGTAGGTCGTAGTGGTACTATTCTTTGCTTCCTTTGCGTGCCCCGGCACCACACAGGCGGAACGAAAGCAAATTTGCGGCTCCGAAAGAAGTTGATAGCACAGCACCTCTGAAGATGGAGAAGAAAATCCTGTACGGCGGGGGACACTGATAATAAAACTGGTCCTCACAAAACATCAGACAGAAGCTCTATACCAGTCGCACTGACCACGCCTGAACTCATAGCGGACGGACGCCAGAAGAAGAAGAAGCTATAGTCTGTCCATTAATTCGTGAGCACGTTTTAAATTGATTTTCTCGAAAACTACCTGTTGGATCTCAGTTATTTTTTGCAAGCAGCCTTAGAATATCCATGACGATAGAGAAATATTTTTTTCAAGAAAATTTGATGTAGTTTGAAATATTTCTTCTTCAGGTTATATTAAAATCAACCTCACCGGATTGTACACAATAGTAACAGATCTACGGTACACAGACGCGTTGTTCTAAAAATACATCATGGTAACATAGAAATATCGTGAGTAAAAAAAAATTTCACGAATTCCCGTGCACCTAACCCAGTCGAGTTTGAAAGCGGAAAGCATATGACGTTATAATTGGGATACCGTTGTATAGTTATAGGCGTATCTCGCTATTTGTATGAAGCTATTGTATCATATTTGTTGGCTTATCAAAACTGACATTGATATCACATTCATAATGAGTCTGAAGTGCACATTTATAACAATGCAGAAGGTTGCAGTTTTACTATACCAACACTTCCGTAGGGAATCTAAGAGAGGTCATCTATATTGCGATATTCATAACCCTGAGAAACGAACGCAACTGGCGCTTGGTCTGAATAGAGAATCCTTTTCCCGATGGATTAAACAGGACACAAAGTGCACTAATGTCAAGCAAGGACGGAAAAGAACAATTGACGACTTTGACATAGATGTCATAAGACGGAGCTCTTGAAAATGTTTGCGACAAATCAACTTGTTACTCTTAGGAAACTGAAATTAAAACTGCAATCAGATTGCAGCATAGACATTTCTAAAAGTACTCTATGAAAATTGTAAGAGCCGCCGGCTTCACCTTCAGAAAAACTATAGGCGGCAGGAATATTATTTGTGAAAAGCCACATTTAATTGCTGCCCGAAGTAAATACCTGAGGCAGATCCGTGAGCGGCGGAGGCAAGGCTATGATATTGTATATTTGGACGAATCCTGGGTCAATGCTCACCACACCAATGCTAAAGAATGGCAATCAGTAGACGGTGAACAGAAAAGAAAATACCAAGCAGCAAAGGCCAGCGTATTATACTAACACATGCAGGAAGCAGTGAAGAAGGTCTTGTCCATGACGCTGGACTTATTTTCAATCAGAAAGTACCGACGGTAGGGACTACCACACAGAAATGAATGGACATATTTTCAGGCACTGGATGGAGAAAGATCTACTTCCAATTCTAAACAGACCATCATGCTTGGTAATGGATAATGCATCCTATCACAACGCAGTATCAGCGGAAGACAAAGTACCAACTGCATCAAATACAAAAGATCAAATTAGGACTTGGCTTGCTAAGGAAAATGTCAGCTTCGATGATACATATTTGAAACCCGAGTTGTTGCACCTGGTGAGGATGACAAATAAGACAAAGGTGTTTCATATTGACAAAATCATTGCGGAATACGGCCACACGTCTTTGCGACTACCTCCATATCATGCTCACCTCAATCCGATAGAGCTTGTCTGGGCTAAAGTAAAAGGGCAAGTTGCCGAACAGAACAGGACGTTTAAAATGTGTGATGTTGAAGTTCTGACACGTGCGTCCTTCTCAATGATAGACATGCAGTTCTGGAAGAAGTGTGTCGAACATGTGCTCCGAGAGAAAGACGAGTACTGGCACCGAGATGGATTACAATTTGTCCAGCCAGTAACAATTATCAACCTCATGGAATCGTCAGATTCGGAGATACAAATCATATTTTGATTACAGACTGAGAAATAGCAACGTATACATTTCCATATCCAAATGCGTCTACCATCATACAATTTGTGGTGAAGTTAAGACACCCTGGGGTCTAATGGTGACCGAAGGGAGGACTAACTGTTGCATATTGTATCCAAGTTCACGATTGCACATAAAGGGCAACACACTTAATTACTTGACCCTATCAAGTTAATATGGAGATACACCTATGAATAGAATTGACATGGACAAATTCTAGGATACTGTAAAATCTAAAATTTGAGCCCACGTCATGGGCGCCCGCAGGGGGCAAGGGGGTATGTAAAACTACATACTGAACGATTAGACTAGTCCTGGAATATGGTATTAGAACAACGCCAGCAGCGCCACAGTGGGGAAAAACAACGGGAGCAGAAACACTGAGTAGTTTTGTAGCATATGTAGTAATAGTTGTAGTAAACAAAACAATGAGAATCATAACAGAAAGCGTGAACATATACACACACGTAAAAGAAGTAAAAAGAACCATAAACCTTTAGTCAATGAAGGATAGAAGAGATAGAAATACTGAGAAACAATTGAAAAAATTAAGAAAACTTACACATTACATATCACTCTGCCTGTGTCGTTAAGGGGAAATAATCAGTTGTTATACCATGGAGTAAGCCAGAGCCAACTATAAACTTATATATATAGAAACTATAAAGTTTTCGGAGAACGGAGAAGATGGATTCAGGATGTATCTGATGCAGTGGCGGCTCGTCATTAAGGGCCACTGGAGCAGGGCCCCACCAAAAATAACGTGTAACCATGGGCGCCCGCAGGGGGGCAGGGCACTTGCCCCCGGATTGCTTGAAAATAGTCAAATAATGTTACATTCATTACTACTCCTTGTATAAAGTACAAAGAATTTAATGAATGTGCCAGAAACCATACCAGCTCAGCATGGCATCGTGGGTCTCAACAAGAGCTGTTCAAGTTGATCTTCCAGAAGTCCAACTGCAAGTTCAAAACCTGCTCAGTGTAGTAAAACTTCACCGAGGTGATTCCGATAACTATTTCAGGGATATTTTTTGAGAAAACAGTACAACTCGCACAGAAAGTGGATATTGAACTGATTATCCCAAGACATTGTGGAAGACAAAAGCATCGAAATAATCCGGGAACCATAAGTGTTGAAGAGTACTTCAGACAAACAGTTTAAATTCCATACTTAGATTCTCTAATTAACTCAATAGAGAGTCGATTTTGTGAAGCCAACAGTGCACAATTTAACTTAGCGTTGCTACATCCTTCGAAATTGTGCAAACTGAATCGTCAAACAGTTTAAGGATATAATGTCTACTATTAATCAGGTATACCACATTGGTAATTTTGAAACTGAAGCCTTTGTTGGTTTGTTTTTGGGAAAACGCGAGAATACAAAAGTAGCCAAGATTTTATCGACTTGTTACCTTTTACAAAGTTTTATCCGAGTGTCAGGTATGCCTTACTAGTTTTGCTAACATTACCAGCAACAACATGTACGCTTTTAGATCTACAATGTCAGATGAACGTCTGTCTGGATTGTGCATGTTAAGCGTACACAGAGACAAAGTGAACTGCAACAAAAAAAACTTTATGGACAAAATTGTAGATATGTTTGGTAGCGATAACAGACGACTCCAGTTCTTGTTTAAAGAATACATTTTATTTTAAATTTATGTTGTAATATTTTTGGTTATATACATATATTGTGTTCATAAAAATTTTGTTGCTACAGTATGCCCTTCATTACTACAATGTCCTGTCCGTTCGTTCACCATACAAATCCGCTACAGTAAATTAAAACTACATTAAAACATTACTAAAAATATTTTGCCCCCTCCCTAGAAAATTTTCTGCGGGCGCCTCTGGCCCACGTATTTGCAATTGTCATAAAAGATCAAAGGAATTCGCCGATGTGCAAAATCCGTATTAGCTTTATTTTAGCGTCATGGATATTCTAAGGCTGCATGCAAAAATCACTGAGATCCAACAGGTAGTTTTCGAGAAAATCAATTTCAAACGTGCTCACGAATTAATGGACAGACTATAGCACAGCTTCGATGTAAACGTATCATAACGTACTCACGCACACACGACTCACATCACATAGGAGTAACAACAGGGTGGAGTGTAGACTCATCCAACCATTGCGATGGGTGTATCATGTCTACAGCTGTATCTTGATGAACATTTGATATATGCATATCTCATAAACAATTTATAAATGATCTCTCTGTAATATCACACCATTATTTTGAATGTAGCCGTTACGCCCGTATGTTGCCGGGGTCCAAATTTGGGGTGTAAAGAATAGAACCACTGTTACGAATAAGGATTTTATGCTGAAATCGGATGCACGTCTCCTAAACGTGTAGAAGTATATGCGTTTAGGGCCTACCAAACCAATGTGCAACGTATACATGTTCTTGGCAAAGATCAAACATATCACAAAGAGTGATTAAAATTGGTGGTAAAGAACGAACGCAAAGAAGAATGTAGCCTTTACACCAGTGTGTTGCCGGGGCTCGAAAGGGGAGCAAAGAATAGTAACACTGCGTTCTACAAGGCATGTTGTAAGAGGCGACTGAGGAAGCGTCGCAGAAACCGGATGTGCTGGCCTACTTGTAGGTGCATAACTTGCACAACGTACAATCGCTCTTAGGCTTGGATCACATATAAATCACAAAGAGTGGTTACCAAGTGGTAGAAGAATCTAGCCGTTCAGTTAGCATTGTGTGTGTGTTTCATGGAGTATCATATTGGGGATAATCCGAAAGAAGGAGGCTGGTTTGGTACGCAGGCTGATGACTGAATCACTACAAGAGTCAACAATTCAAAGAATTACACTCATCTTAGTTCTAGAGCACATGGGCGTTGTTGGCAATGAGAGAGCAGACATTCTAGCTGGCTCTGCCACCATATCATAGCTCACTAATGGATAGAGCTGACGATCACCGCCCAGACCGATGTACAGATCTCCCCATAAATTATATTCATGTGAAAATCTGATTCATGCAGCCTTAGCATTTGTGTGTTTTACGTCACATATTGGCGCCATTTGGAGCTCTGTTGCTTATCTTTTGGTGATGTGTCCAGTTTCAGCCAGCGTTTACTCGGTTCGCTCTCCTGTAGCCATCTAGTGTTTTTTACGGTGTGGGGTAGCTAGGCCCATTCCTAACCCATTAGTCGTCTCTTACGACGTGCCAGACAGGTAACAGTGGTTCTATTCTTTACACCCCAAATTTGGGTCCCGGTAACCACTCGGGCGGAACCTAGGATGTGATTTACCCTAATAAATAAAAAGCGTCGCAGAAACCGGATACGCTGGTCTACTTGTAGGCGCATAACTGGCACAACGTACAATCGCTCTTAGGCTCAGGTCACATACAAATCACACAGAGTGGTTTAACAAGTGGTTGATATGGAGTGTTAAATCACGTCTTCGGGTCATCTACCGAAGATGTCTACCTCCATACACATTCGAATTGGAGATTGTTTAATCTAACACGAGAGAAAGTAGAAATCAAGGTAAAGAAAGTGGTAATCATGGACATCAGTGGCGGCTCGTAACAATTTTTATTGGTGGGACCAGACATTTTGTTCCGGATAAATCATGGTTTTAGATTGCTATATTTTAATTTTAAAAATAATAAATACACGTTATACATTTTTTTGGTGGGGTGCCCACTGGCCCTTGTAGACGATTCACCACTAATGGACATACTGTTTTCAGATGATGCCGTGTTGATTTCTAACCCCATCTCTTCTTGTAATCCACATTCTGCGTGACACTTCATCTCTGTCGTGGTATTTTCTTCTTGATAATCCCAGCATTCTGCGTAGACACTTCATCTCTGTCGTGACTAGTTTTCTTCTTGATAATCCCAGCATTCTGTGTAGACACTTCATCTCTGTCGTGACTAGTTTTCTTCTTGATACTCCCAGCATTCTGTGTAGACACTTCATCTCTGTCGTGACTAGTTTTCTTCTTGATACTCCCATCATTCTGCGTAGACACTTCATCTCTGTCGTGACTAGTTTTCTTCTTGGTAATCCCAGCATTCTGCGTAGACACTTCATCTCTGTCGTGGCTACGAGTTCATTGTTGTACTATCCATGTTTTTTTTGGCTTTTTTTTCTACAGGGTGAGGTAGCCAGCCCCACGCCAAACCCTCCTTAGTCGCCTCTTACGACATGCATGGCAGGTAGACATTGCTGCATATTCTTTCCTCCCCTGTGGGCCCCGGCAGCACTCGGGCGGATCCCTACCTTAGTCGCCTCTTACGACATGCCTTGTAGGGCGCAGTGTTGCAATTCTTTGCTTCCTTGCGGGCCCGGCAACACACGACTACGAATTAGTAGTCGTAAATCAGTTCATTTATATCGGTTCTGAAAACACTGGCGACCTCTCACTAAATGCACAGGAGAATCAACATGGCTACAACAACTGTAGCTAGACTATTGCAAAGAGTAGAAACGTAGCATGCTGACCATCAACACTAAGATTGCTGTATACAGAGCCTGCGTGTTGAGAACTCTACTGTAAACCAACACATTTTTGTCCCTACACACAATTCTTTCTTTCTTTCTCGAATCCTGTTTGCCTCACAGCGTCAGGTCAAGAAGAGATTTCTAAAACGGGCTTTTGTATGCGCTTCGTAGATAGTCTCTTTCGTTGCCTCTGAGGTCTATCTTTTGCGTGGCCGGCCTTTTGCTTTGTACCCATTGTATCGGAGCAGCATTGCTCTTTGAGGTGCACTGTCTGTTGGTAATCTGCTTACGTGGCCGAACCATTTAATTTGTTGTTTCTTGATGAAGTCTAGTACTGATGTTGTACCCACTTTTTCCTGATCGTCTTCATTTCTCAACCGATCTCTTCTTGTTACACCCAGCATTCTGTGTAGACACTTCGTCTCTGTCGTGACTAGTTTTCTTCTATCATTTGTTGTCAAGTGTCCAGGTTTGGCACTGGTAACATAATGTGGGGAGAAAGATTGTGATGAACATTGCTTTTTTTTGAAATAATAAACATATACGATGTTTATGATACGCTGTTTGAAACGTATATTCAGGGTCTCATGGAATGACAGGGTAAGAAATAGAGGTACTGGAATATGCTGGGATTTCTAGCACAGTTAACCGCCACATCAACGCCTACAAGATGGCTGAGTCACCAGACTCGGATGGATGTCGGCCGTGTCTCATACGGAGATTCTATATTTAGAGCTGACTTCTGGCAAAATAGCCGCCGGGTGACCCTTCCTTCTTTACAAAGACGTATACAAGCGTGACTTGAAGGCGCTTGAAATGAATACACAAGACTGGGGAGAACTTGTCAGGAACAGGTTCAGCTGGAAACAAGTTCTGAAAACGGGTCTGAGAAATGGTTAAGCCAGACTAAGACAATTTGCTGACATAAAACAGACTAGGAGAAAGCAGAAATAAAACAAACCATGGGCGTTACATCTATTCTCTCGCTGTCTCCTAACACAATACTACTGTATCATCATATTATGAGTAAAAGGAAATATAAATTATTTAAAAAAAAAAATTTTCTTTTTCGAATGTTCTATATTGACCACTTGTTAAATCACTTTTTGTGATTTGTATGTGGTCTGAGCCTAAGAGCGATTGTGTCTACAAGTAGGCCAGCACATCCGATTTCTGTAATGCTTTTTATTTACTAGGTAGCTTCCTAGGTCCTACATCAGTCGCCTCTTACGACATGCCTTGTAGATTGCAGTAGTACTATTTTTGTTTCCCTTGCGGGCGGGTCTGAGTCTAAGAGCGATTGTGTCAGTTATGCGCCTATGGGTGCCTAGACCAGCACATCCGATTCTTGCCACACTTTTTATTTAATAGAGTAGCTTCCCTAGGTACCTACCTCAATCGCCTCTTACGACATGCCTTGTAAGTTGCAGTGCTGCTATTCTTTACTCCCCTTGCTAGCCCCGACAACACACGGGCGTGTATTTGGAGTAAATTTATATACTGATTTGCTAAACAAATATTGAATCTTCATGTATGGGATAAGCTTGAACAAAATTAAACACAGAAATTTAATGCTCCCAGAACACTGTTTAAAAAAAGGCGCAACATATAACAGATACTATTAAACAACAAGAAACATATGAACTGATTTTAATTCTGATGCAAGTGTAAATGATTACAGTGTATGTTTTCATTATTCACAAACGTATCGGTTGTGTTAAAAATGTTGTGAATACCAAGTCCACATTCAATAAGATTTTAGCCTTTTTTGATTTTATCATCTTGCATTCTATTCTGGGTGTAACAAGAGACTGGTTGAAAAATGAAGAATCAGGAAAAAAGATACAGCATCAGTACTAGACTTCATCAAGAAACAACAAATTAAATGGCTCGGCCATGTAAGCAGATTACCACCAGACAGTGCACCTCAAAGAGCAATGCTGCTCCGATACAATGCAAAAGGCCGGCCACATAAAAGATGGACCTCCGAGATAACAGAGGCAACGAAAGACACTATCTACAAAGCGCACACAATGGCCCATTTTAGAAATCTCTTCTTGACCTGATGCTGTGAGGCAAACAGTTTTAGAAATCTCTTCTTGACTTGAAGCTGTGAGGCAAACAGTTTTAGAAATCTCTTCTTGACTTGAAGCTGTGAGGCAAACAGGATTGAAGAAAAGAACGGAGAAAGAAAGAATTCTACTCTGTCTTGAGTAAAATTAAGAATATTTTTGTTCACAGGATGATGTTGATGTGACTGATAAGAATAAGTTATACATAAACAAAATTAGCTTTCCACATGACAAGTTTCTCAATATCCCCAGAGATCTCTGCGGCGTAGAGGCTAGGTGCTTGCCTCTAGTTCCAGAAGTAGATGATTCACTCCCTTGTGAAGCCATCAGGATAAATTTTCAGAGACCCATGATCTCAGCATAAGAGAGATCAAGTTCCTAGTCCTATCAGAGATGGCCGATAACACACAGGTCCAATGTTCAAGCTGAGCATGTAAAATAACCGTAACAGTTAAAAAATTGAGAAGAGTAGGCTGGAAAGCCACTGCCCGAGCTAAATTCATTAGAAAGAAAAAATTTTAAATATTTTCAACATCTAAAATTACACCGGGGACCCTCACCGTTGCTACGGAGTCAGTGGGCTGTCGTTGAGATCTTCCTGTATAAGAAAGAGATTTCAGCACGTCTGGTTTCTCACCAAAGTGCAATGATGATGGTCCTATCAATCAATCAATCAATCAATCAATCAATCAATATCACCAATGCCCGTCTGCCCAGCGTGTTCGTAGCGCGTTGGACTACGGGTGACTATCCCTCTGTGTGTGCAGGTTCAATTCCGTGGGATGGCAGAAAAAGCCACAGATTCCCCAGATTTACGGTGTTCGTGGTACCGAACCGAAGGGTTACAATGTCCATGGTACAGAGCCAAAGAGCTGAAAAAGCTCAAGTGCTTCTGGATCGAAAAAAAAATATCACCAATACTGAAGATTAACGAAATTCATCACTTTCTTAGTAAACCACTTACACAGTCACTATTCAATGACTGGAGAAATATGACTTAGAAATTTTCTTTGAAGATAACTGAACTCAGCACATACAGAAAAAAAACCCCCAATAACATGCAAAATAAGAGATTGTTCCTCCTTACCTTCACATTTTGTTCTATCAAGTATTGTTCCAAAAAACATCACAAACTACTAAAAAAAAATGTCGCTGACAAAAAAAGACAGAAATAAAATGAAAAGTGGGGGACTGCCTAGAGTAGTTGATAGTAGCTCGGCCTGCTAGCTGTGAGACGCCTCATAGCTCGGGTTCGAACCTACTGTCCGGCATTTGTTCGAGTCCCTGGTCTTACCCAGGACGATAACGTGAGTACCTCTGAAGTCGGAGAAAATCTGCCTGTATGGCGAGGGAATACTAATTACCAGTACATTGAGCACACGGCTGCCAGTGTAAAGTAATTTACAATGTGCACGCTGCTGCCATTGTAAGAAATTGGAAAACGGATTTTCACGCAAAAATCAGTTTCAGAGATGAAACTTTGTCTGAGTTGAAAGCGGACGATAGAAAAAAGAAAACAAAATTATGAAAAGTATTTAAAAAAATACTTTAAATTTGGGATATTTAGGAGTAAAAGTTGAAAAGTTGTGTACTCAATGGTGTCTTCTGTGGAGAAAAGAGTTTGTATCGTTATAAATTTGTCATTAATACACAGTTGCGACAGATTTATGCAACTGTAAATACACACATTTCCTGTGTGAAAAATAGAAAATTGTAATAACTTCAGAGCTTTAACCCTTTCGCTCCATAATTTACTTTACCTCCGGATACATTTACTTTGTAATGTATGCTAAATTAGCCAGGGGGTCAAAGGGCAATTCTAGGGACAACGGCTCGAAATAGTAGAAAAACAGTTTCAAGATATCTTGGTAAATGCTGGGGACAAAAACAGCAAGATCAACACAAATGGGGAAAGATTATTAGATTTGTGTGCACAGCATGACCTTGTCATTACAAACACCTTCTTTCAACATAGAGACTCCCAGGTAATGACTTGGTATAAATGGAACGATCCAGATATTAAAAGCCAGATAGATTACATATTAACAAGGAAGAGAGACTTTAGTGAGATCTCGGATGCTAAAGTCATAGCGAATATTAGTATTGACACAGACCACAGGATGGTAGTTATAGACAGGAAAGACAAGATAAACAGTAATATCAGAAAAAAGAAATCAAGCATTGAAACTATGGAAAGAATTAGAGAATGCAGAAAATGGAATCATTTTCAAAGGAAGAATACAACAAAGTTTTGAAAAACTAACAATCAAGACACAAGGAAGTGATGAGGAATGGAGCAACTTGAAAGACACCTTTAAAATGATTGCTCAAGAAATATGTGGCACCAAAAAGAAAGGGAACCCGAGGTGTAAAATTTCAGCATGGTGGAACCACGAAATAAAAGAAATAGTGAATAGCAAAAAGAAGGCCTATTCATGCTGGCTAAAAAGCAGAACTGATGTAAATTATGCAAACTACAGACAAATCAGAGGAAAAAAAACCAAAAAGCAATAAAAAGAGCAAAAAAAAAAGCATGGGAAACATTTGGAAATATGCTGGTAGAAGAAGAAAGAACAGCACCAAGAGAATATTACAGGAAAGTAAGAGGAATAAGACAGGCACAATGAAGAATACAACCCAACAGAAATTTTAAATGACGAAAAAGGACAACCTATCTTAGGGCCAAAATTAATATTAGAAAGATGGAAAAACTACTTTGAAGAGCTACTTAATTGTGATAAAACTTATGGGAGAATAAACTGCTATAACACAGAGGAAGAAATAGAGGAATTAGAACCAGAAATACTACTAGCAAAAGTAGAAAATGTAATAAAGTTGGCACCAAAACACAAAGCAGCAGGCACAGATGATTTACCTGCAGAAGCCATCAAAGCAGCTGGAGAGGCAGGTGCAAAATGGGTTAGATGAATCTTCCAAATCGCATGGAAGAACCAAGAAACACCAGAAGATTGGCAAACAGCAATAATCACACCAATTTGGAAAAACAAAGGTAGCAAGAAGGAATGTAATAACTATAGGGGAATCTCACTACTAAGTCACATAGGAAAAATGTATGCTAAGATCATTGAAAAAGACTAAGACCAACAATTGAAGAACAACTCTCAGAAGCACAGATGGGTTTCAGATGAAATAGAAGCTGTACCGATGCAATATTCACATTAAGACAACTGACGGAAAGCACAATAGAACATAACAAGACCTGTAGTGTGGCATTCATAGATCAGGAAAAGGTTTCGACAGAGTCGATAGAAACAAACTATGGGATTGTTTAAGAAAATATGGAATCAGCAAACATCTCATCAAGGTCTGCAAGAGTTTATACATTTCAAATAAAAGTTACATAAGAACAAAAGCCGGAACATCAAAAACATTCACAGTAAACTCAGGAGTTAGACAGGATGTTGCTCTCCCACTGCTGTTTATAACATACATGAACAACATAAGTAGAGAAACAGGAATAGAGAAAGAAAATAATATTTCAGAACTTTTATTTGCAGATGACCAGTACTTATTGCAGAAAACGAAGAATCTCTCCAGAACCATTTGAGCTTAGTTAACATCAAGGGTGAGGAGTACAACATGAAAATAAATATTATAAAGACAGAGACATTGGCAATAAGTAGACAACCAGAAAGCCTTACAATAAAACTCCAGAACGTAGATATAAAACAAACAATTGAGGCCAAATACTTAGGAGCAATTTTCACAGCAGATGGAAGTATCGATAGCGAAATCAGCAATCGTTGCACAAAAGCTAACCAAGTACTGGGACAGTTAACACCACTGTTGTCACACAAAGAGATACCACTAACAACTAAGAACGATTTTCTGGCCAACACTATGTTACCAGTGTCAAACATGGCCAATAACAGCAGCTAATGAGCGGAAAATCATAACGACAGAGATGAGGTGTCTTAGAAGAGCAGCAGGTGTGACAATAAGAGACAAAATTAGAAATGAAGAAATCAGGAGACTGGATGTGAAACCAGTTATGCAATTCATAAAAGAACAACAGATTAAATGGTTTGGACACCTGACCAGAATGCCCTGGTATCGCCTACCACAGAGAGCCACACAGAAAAAGTATAATGAGTACAAGGCAAGAGGAAGACCACGCAAATATGGAGCGAGGCATCAAGAACAGCCTTATGCAAATGAATATCAGCTTACAAAGTGCCTTAATTTAAAGCACACCAAGATCACGTTCACCTCCACACTTCCATATAGTAGTAATGTAAGGGAAAATCTTCAGTCCCTGGTTTATTATGTACTTGTAACCTTTTATTCTATAATTTCCAGTTTCTAATTTAGTATTAAAAATAACTTTAATTTAAATAGTTGAGTAATTTAAAAGTACTTCGAATTAACTCTTAAAATGAGAAAATAAGTGGCGTGGAAAGACTTCAAAAGCCAACAAGATCAGTTGAAAACAACTTCCTAAAAATAAATGGTAGAGAAGAAATAATCCAGTCCAAATTTAGTGGTAAAATTAATCTTGAGAATTTAGTGTTGAAAATAACTTCATTCAAATTTTAGTGGTTGAAAATAACTTCAATTGAGAATTTAGTGGTGAAATAACTCATACTGGAATTCTAGTGTTGAAAATAACTCCATTGAGAATTCTAGTGGTGAAAATAACTCCATTGAGAATTCTAGTGTTGAAAATAATTCCATTGAGAATTCTAGTGGTGAAAATAACTCCATTGAGAATTCTAGTGGTGAAAATAACCCGTCTGAATTCTAGTGTTGAAAATAACTCTCGAAAAATAGTTTGCAAGTGAGGATTAAAGATGTTGGAAACCACAACATCCCCCTCCCTAATTTCTGTCATTGTCATAGTTTTTGTATTTTGTAAAACTACAGTACTTTGTTATTACGTGTTTTGTCAATCTACATAGTTTTACTGTAAGTCTCCATCTATATTGTGATTATTTCGTCCTCCCCAATTAAAATGTTTACCCTATTGAAAGAACTGGATCCACCATTTAACCAAATTGACCCAACTGTTCCGCCAGAGTGGTTACCGGGGCCCACATTTGGAGTGTAAAGAATATAACCACTGTTACCTGCCACGCATGTCATAAGAGGCGACTAAGGAGGTTTGCTGAAATCGGATGCACATGTCCTAAACGTGTAGAAGTCTGTGTTTAGGGGCCTACCAAACCAATGAGCAACGTATGCACGTTCTTGCAAAGATTAAGCATATCACAAAGAGTGACTAAAATTGGTAGTAAAGAACGAACGCAAAGAAGAAGAAGAGACGATATCACAATAAGAATGATAAAATTGGCCACTGAAGAACGAATGCGAACAACAAATTAGCCGTATACTGACTGTGCATCATATTAAAAGATATTGTGAGCCAGTGAATCGACTCAGTAGAACAAAAGGGCTAGGTTGCAACAATTATATTGTACATAGTCTCACATTGCCTTGATGGCATGGAAATTTATAACTTCTATCAGGGTTGCTAGAAATATTAGAAACAATTATCAACAAACGAATCACATTTCACATGAACAAACACAACCTGTACAGCCCTTCCCAAACAGGCTTCAGAAGCAAAAGAAGCACTCTAGACCAGCTTATCAAACTAGAACACGAGGTAAAAGTCGGGTTCGACAAGAAAGAAAAAACTCTTGCTGTTTTCCTGGATGTGGCCAGAGCATATGATGAATGCTGGAGAGAAGGGACACTCTATAAAACCAGAAAGATGGGCAAACTTCATGCAGGACAGATATTTCACAGTCACAATAAACAACGAAACATCATCAACACACGAACAAGAAAATGGCATCCCCCAGGGATCTGTAATATCACCCACAATATTTACGATAATGGTGAATGACTTGGGGATGAATTTACAGACATGAAAACAAGTCTTTCCCAGTTTGCAGACAATGCAGCAATATGACAAACGGGCAGAAAAACACAATAAACAAGGGGGGTTCAAAGACAGTTAGATAAAATAACTAAATGGATGGGGAAGTGGGGATTTAAAATTAATACAACCAAAACAGTAGGGATGATCTTTAGCAGGGGGCCATCAGGGAAGAAAGCTGACATCAAAATTAATGGGGAAAAATACAATTCAGCAAAAGCACTAGGTTCTTAGGCTTGATATTAGATCAAGGCCTTAGATGGCATAAGCACATTGACAACCAAACCGATAGATGTCGGGGCATGCTTAACATGCTACGATATATCAAGGTAATGGATGGGGAGCCTCAACCAACACAATGATTACCTTCTACAAGACTTTTATCAGAGGGAAAATTGACTACGCTAGTATTGTATACGAGTCAACGGCACTAACTAACCAAGCCAAGCTAGACAGGATCCAAAGCAGAGCCCTGGCTACTATAGCAGGGGCCCTGAAAGGATCTCCCTCTGAAGCCGTAGAAGTGGCCCTAGGTGTTATCCCGCTTAGCCTAAGAAGAAAAGAACTCAGGCTCAACTACTGGGCTAAGATGGGCAATGACACACAACACCCAGCACACGCAGCATACCAACACAGAAGACGGACAAGAAAATACTATTGCACAATATAGAACAGCGGAGTGGAAAACACAAATTAAGCTGGCGCAAGTACCCCTCCTCAAGAAACTAGTGAACAAAAGAAAACTGCATACAGCAGTAACCCCACCATGGGAGCTCATCTCACCACAAACAGACACTTTTTTAACATCCAAAGGGAAAAAAGGAAGCACAGAACCATGGAAAATAAAGTCCACCGCCAACAAATACATCAAGCAACATGCTGAAAACGGTGTCCAGATCTTCACAGATGGATCCAAGGGGACGGACGAACAACTGGGTATGGGGATTGTTATACCCAAATGGGGAATAAAACAATGCTATAGATTGCCAAAACACACATCAGTATTCACGGCAGAGCTAACGGCTATTCTGAAAGCACTGGAAATTTCTACAGAATATAAATTGTTTTTTAAGTAGTTAAAACCAAAATAATAGAATAGAAGCACTGGTCTTAGTCTATTCCAAACACTGTCACCGATTGCTAGAGTACACCTATATGTAGACAGCCAGCCAGACTACAGACAGCCCAGCATCCGACATGAGAATGCCAGAATGCAGATCAACACCAAATACCCTTTCCAAGTCCTACACAAGTGGGCCACAGTCCACCTAGAGAACAGGCACACCTAGGCAGTAGGTCCTCAGGCTGCCAGCCAGACAACAGACATCCCAGCACCCGACATGAGAATGCAGTTAGCCAAGATCACACATACCAAATGTCCTTATTAGGACAGAACGGACATACAGATCAAGACTAAATGTCCTTATTAGGACAAACACAGATCAAGATCAAATGTCCTTATTAGGACAAACACAGATCAAGACAAAATGTCCTTATTAGGATAAACACAGATCAAGACACAATAACACACAGTCCACACCAGGACAAGTCCCAGGCCACATCAACAAAAAAGGCCAATACGCCCTGATATAACCAAAAAGACATATGTCTTAGGTTGAAAGGGCGTGCCTCGGCCACATAGAGGCTTAATCCACCACCTAACAAACAAACAATTGTGACATCAATTGTGTCCTGTCCTGCAATACAAAATGACAATATGTTGTGACATCAATTGTGTCCTGTTCTGCAATACAAAATGACAATATGTTGTGACATCAATTGTGTCCTGTTCTGCAATACAGAATGACAATTTGTTGTGATATCAATTGTGTCCTGTTCTGCAATACAGAATGACAATTTGTTGTGACATCAATTGTGTCCTGTCCTGCAATACAGAATGACAATTTGTTGTGACATCAATTGTGTCTGTTCTGCAATACAGAATGACAATATGTTGTGCATCAATGTGTCCTGTCCTCAATACAGAATGACAATTTGTTGTGATATCAATTGTGTCCTGTCCTGCAATACAGAATGACAATTTGTTGTGATATCAATTGTGTCCTGTTCTGCAATACAAAATGACAATATGTTGTGACATCAATTGTGTCCTGTCCTGCAATACAGAATGACAATTTGTTGTGATATCAATTGTGTCCTGTTCTGCAATACAGAATGACAATTTGTTGTGACATCAATTGTGTCCTGTCCTGCAATACAGAATGACAATTTGTTGTGATATCAATTGTGTCCTGTTCTGCAATACAGAATGACAATTTGTTGTGACATCAATTGTGTCCTGTTCTGAAAATACAGAATGACAATTTGTTGTGACATCAATTGTGTCCTGTTCTGCAATACAGAATGACAATTTGTTGTGACATCAATTGTGTCCTGTTCTGAAAATACAGAATGACAATTTGTTGTGACATCAATTGTGTCCTGTTCTGCAATACAGAATGACAACTTGTTGTGATATCAATTGTGTCCTGTTCTGCAATACAGAATGACAATTTGTTGTGATATCAATTGTGTCCTGTTCTGCAATACAGAATGACAATTTGTTGTGACATCAATTGTGTCTTGTTCTGAGATGTAGGATGACAATTTGTTGAAGTTGTGACATCTACTTAGTCAGCCTATTATTCAGTTCACCGGCCATAACAGACTCTGATACTACCTGTATAACAAATTTAAAATTGGCACAACTAGTCTGTGCCACTGCGAGCAGGCGGACATGATGGCAGAGCACTTACTGCAAGACTGCCCAATGCTAGCAGGCCTGAGAAACAAAACCTGGCCGAAAAATATCGAACTAAATGAGAAGCTGTATGGAGGGACGGAGTCCCTAATAACAACAACAGAATTCATGTAGAAATCTGGCCCATCAGTCTAAGCGGTGATTGCGCACGGAGAGAAACTGATCTAAAATCAGACTTGGCAGACTCCATTTTCGAATATCAACTTCTAACCTCTATAATGAAAAATAATTTACAAATAAATCATTAACGGAATACAAGATTAATAACAAAACTTCTTCGCAAGAAATGAAAATGTCTGCTGTTTACTCCATTACGACTGATCATCATCTGGAAAACGAAGGTGGATTCCCAGCTTGCCCAGTTGTTGTCGCAGAAAGTTCAATGCATCTGGTGTGTTGAAAGCTAAGATTCTGTAAATCTGGCCCATAAATGACAGCGTGTGAATGGTCATGCCAAATGCAGAAGCTATAATACAGCATGCTGCAACCACGAAGAAAAAGAGTCCTGCGCAGACTGTACCAGCAAGCGTCACGGCAATGGCTGAAGAAGACAAAATGATAGTTTTATCATAAATATTACATAAATATATTTAAAATATAATTTTCACAAATATTAAATATACTTACACAGTTATTATTACCATATATCTGTTGTGCCGTAAAACAGATACTGTCTGCAAAAAATGTTTCCATACCACTTTGTCCAGGTCAACTCGTTCAATCTCTTTTATGGAGTTGAGTTCAATATTTCTCATCTCTCTCAGCAAAGCTCATTTCAGGGTTTCCAAAGGGTTTTCTTTCTTTCTTGAAATTCCTATCTTTCTTGAACACATTGCCTACCACTTCAATGTCTGCTTTGTGATTCTTTGATCCTTTCTCTACTGCTGTCTTGTAGTTTGATTAGGGACAATCAAAGGCTAGCGGAGTAAACCGTCCACAAAACTGGTCGGCAGGAAAACCAAGTAGTCCAAAAAAAGACAGGTTTTCTGGGCAGATGACGCTCATCAGCCCGGGAGGGTAGGTTGCTACCCTAAAATAAAATAGCAACCTGCTGCCTTGCAGGTTGGCTGGGGACAGCAAAAGGCTAACGGTTTTTGCGTGAAAGCAAGCTTACCATTTTATTGGTTTCCCGCTATACATGCGGGTCTTCTCCGACTTCGAAGTAAAACATTTCTCTGATTTCCTCCCTCTTCTGAGTGTGTCTCATTTTATGTTAATAATTTTTGGTAGATTTATTTTCAAATACATTCAACTTACTTTCTATATCTTGTTATTAGCTGTGTTTTTGTTATGATGGGTTCCGGCGCCAATGCACTCTTTCACTGTAGCACGGCCAGAAATCTCAATTCATGTCAAAGATATAGGTCCTCAGCCATACAGTTCCCTCAGCATGTGAAGACATTTTGAGCTTGGATTGTACCTGGATTAGTCAACATCGAACTGGTCTGTTGAGTCACTGCCGAGTTGTAGAGACAAAGACCAAAGCACCTATGGACATGTCCAGAGTGCCATGATGACAGTCCTCATATAACTGATAACTGATCTTGTAAATTTCCAACTCACCCTGGCATATGTTAGGATTAATCAACAACAAACTGGCTTGTTAGGATGCTGGACACTGCTGGATTTGTTGAGGCGGAGATTGGAGCACCTATGGACATGTCCGGAGTACTATGATGCTAGACCTCTGATAACTGATATTAGGTTTGAGACCGCCCGAGTGGTTACCGGGGCCCAAATTTGGGGTGTAAAGAATAGAACCACTGTTACCTGCCACGCATGTCGTAAGAGGCGACTAAGGAGGTTTGGCTGAAATTGGATGCACATGTCCCAAAGGTGTAGAAGTCTATGCGTTTAGGGGTCTACCAAACCAATGTGCAACGTATACACGTTCTTGACAAAGATCAAACATATCACAAAGAATGATTAAAATTGGTTGAAAAGAACGAACGCAAAGAAGAAGGAGAGGATTGAGACAACAATGGAAATGGAAAAATTATTTAGTTTTAAAATATATAACATCGAATTCCAGATTTAATGTAGCCTTTTAAATACTGATGTTGCTTTGACAATTCGTAGCATAATTTCTATTTTTAGTATCTCCATTGCAGTCAAAATTGCTACCAAAATAAGTGAAATTCTCTGTTATTTTTATCACTGCTTCAGGCAATCTGGCAGTTTGAACAATGATTACCAATATTTTGAAAATAATTTTGTTGGCAAAAAAGGTTATGATTATATGCGATAAATCAGCCCGTATACGTGTGTGAACAAATGAAATCATTAAAATTGTGGCATATTCTTAACAGGACTTCGCCATCATCATCATTACTCCTCTCCGCTCCTTGTGGAGCATAGGGCCTCAACAGTTGTTCGCCACTCTGCTCGGTCTCTGGCTGTTCTTTTATGGTCTCCCAGGTCAATTGAGCACTCTTCAGCTCCTCAATAAGACCTCGTCTCCAAGTCTGCTTAGGGCGTCCTCTTTTCGTTTTCCCTGCGGGTTCCACTCAAGCACCTGTCTAGTGACACTCGACTGTGTCTTCCACAAGGTATGGCCTATCCATCGCCATCTTCTCCTCTTGACCTGTGTCATCATAGGTTCCTGCCCTGTTCTTATCCACAGATCCGTGTTTGTAATTCTATCATACCATCTCAATCTGAGAATCCGCCGCAAACATCCGTTGACAAAGGTCTGGATCTTATTTGTCCTAGTGACTGCCAAGTTTCGAGCCATACAGCAACACCGACTTCACATTTGAGCTGAAAATCCTGAGCTTTGTTTTCGTGGAGATGGCAGCGGACTTCCACACCATGTGCAGGATCGCAAAGGCCTGTCGGGCCTTCCTAATCCTAGCATTAATGTCATCCGTACCTCCTGATCTGCTGATCTTACTTCCAAGGTAGACAAATTCATCCACATCTTCTATGTCCCTTCTCTCAATCAGTATTGGATCTTGCTGTATGTTGTTGCTACGCATTACTTTAGTCTTCTCTTGACTGATTTTAAGACCGACTCGTTGTGCCGTTTGTGTCAGAGCATCCACTTTTTCCTGCATGTCTTGTAGTCTATGCAAAAGATGGACTTCGCCATCAACAACAGTAAATGAGTCAATTTTCTAGGCACCACTTATACGTTCAGTTTGCCATTGCGTTTTGAACGGTGTAGTCTATTTTTACCGTTCGTAAAAATTTACAACAAATTTGCTTCTAAACTGCACGTCGCTGAGTTTGAACCAGGTAATCTTGGGTTGCGATCGAGCTCACTACCGTTACACAGACACACACATAATAAAAAAAAAAAAAGTAAAGGAACCCTTTCATACCTCGTGGTATATAGGTCAATACAGTGTTAGGCCTGTATTTTCATTGACCGTCGGCACACGATGGGTGATGTGGTCAGCATCACGCCGGCCGCCTTTACTTTCCCAGAGCATGTCTGGTACCCAGTTGAGGCTTGGTCGACCTGAGAGCCGTCTGGTGGGAAAATTCCACGCACATTGCGGGATCACACATAATATATAACATAAAACTCTTACCTTGACAGACAATGAAGCAAACTAGCCAAAGTATGAGTGTGCCACAAACAAAAAGGAAAAAGCAGATGATGGGCAGGAATCCAAATAGCGCCAAGAAAATGTATAGTAATGTGGAGCAAGGAGACTCTGTCAAGTTCTTTTCATAAACAAAAACTGTGGAAGATTGAAATAAAATTAAATTGTGGAAATGAATATTCCTCATGCACTATATAGGTCTAAAGCGAAGAATAGATTTCATTGCGCTGGTTTCCCCATATGGTCCCGACCCTGTTGGTAGAAATGGCACACCATCTGTCAAGAGTGTTGCACCAAGCACAAACTCCGTAGCTCCTGAAACAATAGAAGGGGTCTCTGAAAAAAATGCACCCATGAACAGAATGGCGCTGTTCAGATTTGAACCCACGACTTTCAGAACACAAGGCAAAGGCTTAACCACTTTCACAGAGACCTACTGCTATCATCTGTTCTGTAAATGATATAATAAATTTAAAACTTCTTCCGCCTGAGTGGTTACAGGGGCCCAAATTTGGGGGTAAAGAATAGAACCACTGTTACCTGCCACGCATGTCATAAGAGGTATAGGGAATTTGACTGAAATCGGATGCATGTGTCCTGAATGCTAACCCAAATAAATGCTTCAGAAAACGGATGCCCAGGCGTAAGGCATAACTATGTGCAATGACCCATCACAATGAGAAATGGGATAATGATTCTACGATCATCAATCTGCCTAGAGATTTAGCCACGAGTAAGAATGTCGACCTACCATCACAAGGGTGGCCAAAACTTACTGCGGGAAGAGGTCGCACAACGGGAAGCAAAAATCATAGGAATTATATCCTACAGAACTGCCCCAGTATGCAAACTTGAGAAGAGGTGGCCCACTTACACTAGCGTCCAAGACAAACTGTATGATGTGGCTGATAATCTGAGACAGACGGTTGCCTTTATTAGAGAATCCGAAATCCCAATCTAGTGAGAATGCAGAAGATAAACTGTATGGCGTGGCGGATAATCTGAGGCAGACGGCTGCCTTTATTAGAGAATCCGAAATCCCAATCTAGTGAGAACGCAGAAGAAGAATGATGAGAACTTACCTCTGCCAAACGAAATCTGAGGTTGTCAAATAAGTATATACTTCAATAATGATTTTCTGGATTGTATCGACAGTAGATTTGCCTCTAATTTTCTGTATCCAATGTCTGTCTACTTCTTGCCCTTGAGGTTGTTGCTGATCTCCTAAAATGACAGATATAAAAAAAAATACCCAGCAGACAAACACAGCGATCTTCCGTTTCAGAATAGGACAACGTAGGACAACTCAATCACCACATGTACAGAATAAAGCTTGCTCAGTCATGCAGTGCATGCTAGACCGAAACACATCCTGCAGTTTTGCCCATCATACATACACCAATGAAACAAAACATGGCCCCATGAACAAATCTTACAGGGCAAGCTATACGGAACAGATAAGGAAGTCCAACTGCAGCTTCATAGAGGAAATCCATCTCATAGTTTAGACCGAGCATATGAAACTGATCACAACGAAGAAAAAAAATTGAACATGCTTTTTAAGAGAAAGAAATTACAAAAATAAAGATGTTTAATAAAACAGAGAAACAATAATAAATGTTGAAATATATAAGAGACCCCAAGTTGACTTACAGTGACTTTGCCCAACACAAAACCATTCATCATACACTCTTACATGTAAGCTTCCCAATGGTGTCAACATTTCATTATTATAATAATGTAGATATCTCTATTACCTACTTTTGTTAATATGAAATACAAGAAAGTGAGGTAAATATTTAGCTAAAACCACAACCAAGTGCATGAGAGTCAGCTTGCAAACCAAGTGCATGGAAGCTTGCATATGCAGCAAAACATTGGACTTGGTTGTTTGCCTATGCTTCCTTGAAGGCGAAGGGTAAAGAAGAGGAAGGAGAATATAAGGAAAATCAAAACACATCAAATCCACTACTAAGTTAGGTACTTAACTGTTAACTCAAATATCAAAGCAGTATTTATGTAAATGTTACTCTGATACAGTGAATACAAAGCAAAACAGGATCAGAGAATAGATATGATACATTTATCATGTAAACTCGAAAACATGGATTCAAGCAGCAACCTTTACCGCCATATATCGAAATATGACGGGTTACAGTAGATGCGCTAATTTCTGGAAATATCGGATTTTTATTTGTTTCCTAAAGAGATTACAAATAAAGCAGAAGTCAAATTTATAGACTTCGTTTAGAATGGACAAAGTAGGACCTATCAACATGCAGAATAGTCTTTCATGTGCATTCTGCCGAAACAATCCTGCAGTTTTGCCCATCATACATAACCAATGAAACTAAAACATGGCCCCATGACAAATCTTACAGGGAAAGCTAAATTCAACAGATAAGGAAGTCAACTGCAGCTTCATGAATCATCCATATTTAGCATAGGACCGAAAACAAAATTGACTGTAAGGAAGAATTACAACATAAAGATGTTTATAAAGAACAATATGTTGAATATATAAGACCCAAGTTGACTTACAGTGAATGAACACAAAACCATCATCATCAATTACATTTAATATTTATACAAATATTTACATAAGAACCACAACCAGTGCATGAGTCAGTTGAACAGTATGACAGAGCTTGCATATGCCAAACCTTGATTGGTTGTGCTTTGAATTTCTTCCTTGACAAGGGTAAAAAGAGGAAGGAGAATTAGATATTATCAGCATAATCTCTAAGTGGTATATTTGAATTTAAGTACGCTGATCAAAGAAAGACGAAAATGATTCAAGTGGACATGTAGTAACTGGCGAATAAGGTTATCTGCAGATTACATCTTATGGGCATAATTCTTGTAAAACGTTGATCAGATGTACAAGTATGTTGATCATTATTTGAATGTTCTACAAGCAAAGTTTATATAAATTTTTAGAAAGACGATGTCGTTGATACCATTTGTGTTTTATAGAAGGATTTGATGTGCTGGGGAAAGGTTAGCAGATAAAGACGATGTTTGATGATACAAAGACGATGTCTGATACAAAGACGATGTCGATGATACAAAGCGATGTCGATGATACAAAGACGATGTCGATGATACAAAGACGATGTCGATGATACAAAGCGATGTCTGTGATACAAAGACGATGTCGTTGATACAAAGACGATGTCGATGATACAAGACGATGTCTTTGATGATACAAAGAGTGATGATACAAAGACGATGTCTTTGATGATACAAATACGATGTCTTGATGATACAAAGACGATGTCTTTGATGATACAAAGACGATATCTTTGATGATACAAAGACGATGTCGTTGATACAAAGACGATGCCGTTGCATAGGATGTACACTTAATACATTAAGAAGATCATCACATACAAATAGTATTATAATAATATAATTATAATAATAAAGTCATTTAGTGTAAGTGTGTAGTCAAGTGTATGTGTATCACTGTCATACTCTATTGTGACTCACTGACTTAGACTTAGTGTGACAGGTTTAAAAGACAATTTCTAAATTTATGATAGAGACAATGACAATATCATATTCATATCAATTCAATATGATATCATAGTGATAATAAAATAATATGATCTTTTCAATTTTAATATTATTATATTAAATTACTTCTGTAATTATAATTAATATAATATAATTATAATATATATAATATATATTTAATTTAATATTTAATATTATATGATTATGATATGTTATTTTTCTGATTCATCTCAATCTGAATTGAGGATGGCGCACGTTAATATTTGTTGAAGGCGTGTTCTTCAGGTTAACAAATATTATATTTATTACCTGTGTCTGTTCCTTTTGACTCCATGATGGTTGTGTGGAATTGATTACTTCAATAACAGTTTTGAGTTGAATTTTTCCAATCGTTCATAACGGTTACGATAGTAGTAGCCTCCCTTGTGTTTACCATCTATCATGACGTAAGCTGCTAAATATAGCACAGTAACCTTGAGAACATTTTTAAAGCGATTTGATTTCAAATGACACACGATGATACTACAAGAAAAATAAATGAATGAAAAATAAATACTTGGTTCACGTAAGTTTTGGCCACCCTCGTGATGGTAGGTCTGACATTCTTACTGCGTGGCTAAATCTCCGAGATTCCTAAGAATCCGTTATCCCATTCCTCATTGTGAGGGTCGTTGCACCAAGTTATGCGCCTTACGGCCTGGTGTATCCGTTTTCTGCAAGTATTTGTATCGGGTTAGCATTCCCTAGCTGACACGTGTGTCCAATTTCAGCCAAACCTTAGACGCCTCTTACGACATGCGGGGCAGGTTATAGTGGTTCTATTCTTTACACCCCAAATTTAGGCCCCGGTAACCACTCGGACGCAAAAGGATATAAAACAAAAAGACAAGAATAGGTCAGTCAAAACATAATTTCAGAAAATGAATGACGACATACATAACTAGTATATGCAATGGAACAATGAAATAGTTGTAATTCAGTTAAAGTGGGAGACAAAGGGTTCTAGAAATAAATAAACTATAGGGACGCCCTATGGAGACCATGAAACGAACTTTATGGAGAGAGACGAGAAAACTCAGTTAACATTTTGCACATGATAGAGCGGTATGGAGATATTGCTTGCAGGTTTTATGTAACGTATAACGATACGAGAGGAACACAATAATAATTTGGCTGAAATCGGATGCACATGTCCTAAACGTGTAGAATGCTATGCATTTAGAGGCCTACCAAACCAATGTGCAACGTATACACGTTCTTGGCAAAGATCAAACTTATCTCAAAGAGTGATTAAAATTGGTCGTAAAGAACGAACGCAAAGAAGAAGAAGACAGATGTTAGCATTTCGTATGATTTTTGTTGGCCCAGGAACGGAGAAATTATGGGGTGATCCGTTGCAGTGAAGTTGGAACCGTACTTATGAAATATCTCTTCTCATGACTTTTACAAAGAATGTTGATTGTTTCTTTCTGATGAGAATCATATGCTGCGATCTGTTCTCGTCTGATGTCATGAGAACATTACCATTTGTCATCTTTTCTGTCCATGATATTCTCATTATTCTTCTATAAAACCACATCTCTGTAGTCTCTAATAGTGTACTATTCTTGTTATAGTTCGTTCCAAAATTCGTGATCACACTAAGGTTTAATTTATACGAAATCTATCTGATGGATACAAATAATTTTTTGCATGCAGTCTTATATACCTCACGACGTTACGAATCCATGTTTAACTAATTGGTAGGTAGCTTAGTTGATGCAAAAACGTTTTTGTTATATAATTTTGCATAAGCACAACAAAATGATAATCAAAGTTTAGAACTTACAGTAATACACAAAATGGTGGCGAATGATGGTGGCAAAGACGTATTCCTATTACATATTATAAAAAGAAAGGTCACACAGTGAACAAATGATACCTTCCACTTCTATCATCATCATCAGGTGCCGTCTCCACATCGAAGGTTGGCTGCAATGAATCTCCAGCATCCTCTGTCTTTCGCCTTGGTGTTGCACACTGCCAGACTGTAACCTGTCCATTTCTTAAAGTTTCCCTCCCACTTATCTCTCGGTCTTCCTCTTGCTCTTCTCCCTCAACTTTCCCCTCTAGTAAATGTTTTATCATGGTGTCATGCCTTTTATGTGCCCAAAATACTTTACTTGTCTGAATTTTATTTCTCTTAATAATTGTTTCTTCATGCCTAGTTTTCCTAAAACTTGTTTATTTGTCTGTTTTTCTGTCCATGAAACTCTGCTTATTCTTCTATATATCCACATCTCAAATGCATCAATTCTGTCTTCTAACTGCTTGTTCATTGTCCATGTTTCGAGCCATACATTAATATAGGATATATATAGCATTTGATCATTCTAATTTTTAGCCTGTTTGTGATTTGTTTACTTCTATAAATGAAAGTAAATGTTGCGTACATACGCCAATGACAGTCGGTAGGAAACATTGTGAATTGATTAATTCCACGGGATTCCTGATTTTGACGTGCACTGAATTGCATTTGGAACACGGAAATGCTTAGTTATAGACAAACTTGACAATCGTACTGTAACATTTCCACAAGTATACCAGATCAACATCGCGGTAAATTTAGTAATAACGTATAATAAAATTCTTACAGAACTAAAGGTTTGGGTGGGCAAAAATACTTTTGGAACGTCGTCACTGTTGCCTATATAAAAATGCAAAAATCAAAAATTTCTGTCAAGTGGATGATTTTATATCGGTCGGTAAAGATGATCACGAATTTTGGAACGAACTATAATTATTGTCCATTATTCACATCCGTATGTGAGAACTATATATATATATATATATATATATATTATTACGCTTCATTGATACATGCAAGCGTGATCTAAATTCATGTGGCATAGACAAAAAACATTGTGAGCGGCAGTGAATGGTGGCCCAAAAAGAAAAGAAGAAAAACACCATCAAATATGGAGGTAAAAGAGAGCACAGAGGTGCAGAGAGAACATTCTATGTATCAGCTCCAGTCTCCAGTTTTACCTGCAACAACTGTGGCAAGGATTGCCACTCCAGGCTAGGCCATTACAGTCACAAGAGACGTTGTGATTCAGCACAGAACAAATTACGTGACGGAAAACCTATTGTCTCCTGAGACAAAGAGGTCAATGAATGTGGGAACTGGTTCCACATAGCACTGTTATATACGCTCTCACTTTCCATCATAAACTATTACACAGCACGTTTTTGATTTTCCAGAAAACTGCATTCGATTGGTTGATTCTACTCTTTCTTTTTGTATTACATCGTCATCAAATAGCTTGTCATGAACAGAACTTTGCCACCTTAACATCATCATCATCAAGGTGCGTATCCTTTACAGGACGTTGCTCTCTTTGCAGCACATCTGAAATTCACTCTGCCTCTTGCCAGTTCACCCACTTTGTCGATGGTCATGTTCATGGTTTCTTTAATATCTTGTAGCCATCTTCTTCTTGGTCTGCCTCTGCGTCCTGGGACCCTGCCCTCTAATATTGTTCTTTCCAGGCCATCGTGACGTTTGATATGACCAAAGTATGTAATTTTTCTGTATAGTATGTTGTTTATCAGCCAATTCTCTTTAACATTTAGTTCTTTCAGGACATCAGTGTTCTTTCTTTTTCTGTCCATGGTATTCGTAGGATCTTTCTGTAGCATTTAGTTTCGAAGGACTGGATTTTCGTTCTTAATTTTTGTGTAATAGTCCATGATTCACAACCATAAGTAGCCACTGGGAAAATGCATGCTCTCGATATTTTTAATTTTAGTATTTTGCAGGTGCTTTGCCACATGTTCTTCATTGTGTTTAACTTCTTGATTGCTATTGCCAATCTTCTTGAGATCTCTTTGGTAGCCACCCTAACAGTCCTTCGGAATCTCTCTTTCTCGTAGGCCAGGTGTCCCGCCTCTGTGGCCGTCATGTTCAAACCATCAGTTACATTCTGAATCCAACTTCTCCGTGGTCTTCCTCTTCTCCTCTTTGCCGGTATGCCTCCTTCCATGACGGTCTTCTCCAGCCCTTCGTGTCTTTTTATATATCTCAATTTTCTCATTCGTATTTGTGCTATTATTGCTGGATCCCCCTCTCCCTCCCCACCCCACCCTGATCCAGAAGCACTGAGCTTTCAGCTCTTCGACTCGGTGCCATGTACATCGTAACCCTTCGGTTCGGTGCCACGAACACCGTAAATCTGAAGAACCTGGGGCTTTTCTCAGGGAGCTTGTCACCCGTCGTCGATATCGCTACGAACACGCTTCGCAGCCGGGAATATGCCGGACATAAAAACATAAACAGAATAACAAAACAAAACTTGTAACGAAATTTGTAAAAATTGTATGAAAAAAAGAGAGAAAAAAGTAGCTGCCAAACAATAACGATATAAATGTACATTAGCATAACATAACAGATTTGTGATCAATCATTAGTGACCACTGTTATAAGAAGGAGAAGATGGAGATATGTTGGGCACACCTTGAGGAGAAATGATCAACGAATATCAAAGCAGGCATGGAAGTGGGATGTAAAGGGTTCAAGAAAGAGAGGACGACCAAGTAGACCCTGAAATGAACTTTGCTGAGAGAGGCAAGAAATATCGGTTTGAGTTCCATGGAGGAGATTGAGCGAGTTGCCCAGGGTAGAGCGGTATGGAGAAATTACTTGCAGGCCCTATGTAACGTATAACGGTACGAGAGGAATTATTATTATTATTATTATTATAACATAACAGACTTATTCTTCTTATTCGAATACTCTATATCGAATACTCTATATCGAATACTCCATATTGAATACTCCATATCGAATACTCCATATCAGAAAAACACGTTAAACCACTCTTTGCGATCTGTATGTGATCTGAGCGCTTGTACGCTGTGCCAGTTATGTGCCTACAAGTAGGCCAGTACATCCGATTTCTGCGACGCTTTTATTTACTAGGGTAGCTTCCTTATGCCCCTACCTCTTTCGCCCGCCTGCCCAGCATGTTCGTAGCGCGTTGGACGACGGATGATAAGCTCCCTGCGAGTGAGGGTTCAATTCCGCGGGCTGGTAGAAAAACCACAGGTTCTCCAGATTTACGGTGTTCGTGGCACCGAACCGAAGGTTACGATGTCCATGGCACCGAGCCGAAGACTGAAAGCTCAAGTTCTTCTGGATCAGGAAAAAAGCATGCTCCTACCTCAGTCGCCTCTTACAACGTGCCTTGCAGGTCGCAGTGTTACTTTTCTTTGCTCCTCTTCTTGTCCCGAGCAACACGCGGGCGAGAAAACATCCTAACCTGAACAGTTTCACGGCGTTGGCACTAATCATTAAATTTCACAGCTTCATTTCCCTCCTGTCCCATAGCACACAACAAGCGACATTAAGACAGTAAGTACAGTATTATTGTACATTTTTTTTCCGATCCAGAAGCACTTGAGCTTTTCAGCTCTTCGGCTCGGTGCCATGGACATCGTAACCCTTCGGTTCTGTGCCACGAAAACCGTAAATGTGGGGAATCTGTGGCTTTTTCTGCCATCCCGCGGAATTGAACCCGACAAACAGAGGGATAGTCACCCGTAGTCCAACGCGCTACAAACACGCTGGGCAGACGGGCTATTATTGTACATAAAAGGAGATACCATTATTGTAAGAAAGATAGATTACAACATATGAAATGAGATGTCTACGAAAAGCTGTCAACGTTACAAGGAGAGATAGAGTGAGAAACGAGAATATCAGAAGCATCGTTGGTACTATACCATGCATACAGTACATCGAGAAGCAAAGAATTTAGTGGTTCGGCTATCTTATGAGAATGGAACCACATTTACTACCATCACGTGCCTACAATAATCGGCGCTCAGGGCGCAGAGCACGAGGCAGACCAAGAACACGATGGATAGATAACATCTCAAAGTCCCTGCGAAAGCATGGACTGACAACGTCAAGCGCAACACACCTGACACAAGATAGAAACTAACTCTCCCCACGACGCTTCACGGCAAATGTAGATAAGATAAAACCATTATTGTATTAAACGCTTTCTAAAAATAAGAGAAAAGCTAGACATAAATGACATTGCACCGACTCAAACAAAAGCTAGTTTTTCCCTGGATAATGTGGTTCGAATTTCGCTAACAAAAATAATACTCTATACACAGAATATCGATTTTGAGAAAAACAGGAAATTGGTTTCGTAAAATGAAGTGCTGGACAGGAAACGCAGTTTGGTAAGCCCACGGTGTACACAATCTGATAACTGGTACTGCTGTTATAATTATACGTTAAGCATAACAAATAGAAAATCTATAACCATTTATGTCAATTTATAATAAACGAGATATTTTGTCAGTAGCAAATGTGAATCAGTAACATTTATTACACAAATTCAGAATTAACGTTAGTAAATGTTGGCTTGACTACAATATCAGAGGCAGCTGCCATGGACTGAAATGACATTCCGAGAGAAGGAGTTTCAGGGTTGTGAACACGAGTGGTTACCGGGGTCCAAATTGGGGTACAAAGAATAAAACTACTGTTACCTACCAAAAAGTCGTAAGAGGCGACTAAGGAGGTAGGACGTGGGCTAGCTACCCCACACCGTAAAAAAACACTAGATGGCCACAGAACGGAGAGCGAACCGAGTAAACGCTGGCTGAAACCGAACATATCGCCGAAGGATAAGCACCAGAGCTCCAAATGGTGCTGATGATGTGACGTAGAACACACCGATGGTAAGGCTGCATGAATCAGATTTCTACATGAATAGAATTTATGGGGAGATCTGGTACATCGGTCTGGGCGGGGATCACGAGAGAGAGAGAGATAGAGAGAATCACACTCGCTGACCAGTTTGAGAGAGATGCGTGTCGATATTTGTGCATCCCGTAAAGAATGACTTACAAAATATGCAAAGAGATTGATTAATCAACATCAAACTGGCGTGGTGGGACGCTGTACCCTGCTGGGTTTGTTGAGGCGGAGATCGGAGCACCTATCGACATGTCCGGAGTGCTATAATGATAGTTCTTATATAACTGATAAATGAGGTCTTATTGGACAGGTTATTTTTGGAGGATGTGTATAATAGTATTTTTTTTAGAATTCGACACAGAAACAGCGGAAGATAAATTTTTGTTTAATTTCCTTTGTAATGTTTTCGTTCTTACGAGGTTACAGCTTCTTATCGGGAAGTAAGTCCATCTACCCGACGAACTTTGAGATTCAAATTTTCTGGCCCATACGTTGGCCTCAGTTTGGAAATATTATCATAACATTGAAGGTTTCCTTTTTGTCTTATCTTATATCTTATAGTATCTTTATCTCAAATGTTATAATTTTATCTTCTGTATATCTTCATCTAAGACAAGTGCAGCAATTTAAATACCTAGGAGTCCTGGTAACATCAGATGGCAGATGCCGATCAGAAATAGAGAGCAGAATAGGACAAGCGAAAACATCATTCCTGAAAATGAGAAGCATTATCTGCAACAAGTCTTTGTCAATCCCGATCAGAATGCGAGTTATTCAGTGCTACATAGAACCAATACTGACATACGGATGCGAGTCATGGACAATAAACAAACATATTGAAAAATGTCTGAGGGCCACAGAGATGTGATTTTATAGAAGAAGGATGAGAGTCCCACGGACTGCTAAAATAACTAATGTTGAGGTATTCTTCTACTTCTTCTTTGCGTTCGTTCTTTACGACCAACTTTAATCACTCTTTGTGATATGTTTAATCTTTGCCAAGAACGTGTATACGTTGCACATTAGTTTGGCTGAGGTGTTGAATGAGATCAAGACACAGAGAAAGCTTATCATCAATATAAGAAAGAGACAGTCATCATTTTCGGGCATGTGATGAGGAGGGAGGCTTAAAAATAAAAACTCGTTATTGCCTATAATATCGTTTTTGAGGGCGGTGTAGGACTTAGAGGAAACGAGACAGTGAAATTTAATGGCCGCATAGTTAGTGCAGCTACCATGAAACTGTTCAGGTTAGGATTTTTCTTTATGCCCCTGACATAAAAAAAACCACTCCTTGTCCTTACTGTGGATTGAACCCGGGTCTTAAAGATACATACAAATAAAATGCACAATTCTCCTGACCGATGTCCAACAAGATATTGCCCAAGTCCTTGAACGCAAAGAAACAGCAACGAAACGTCTCAGACATGGATGAGAGGTGCATCCAGTGACCAAACGTATGCCCACGTAGGGCGAAGCTCGAAGCCCTGAGGAGGGGCAAACATTGCCAGCCCGTCGGCAAGAATAAATAAGTCAGGACCGTAACGAATAAAAGTCTACCCTCGTGTTGGTGCGAGAGAAGATTGCAGCTGACCTAGCATTGGTAGCCTGGTGCAGACACATGTACTGGGCAAGGTTTGCCGAGCGCAAAAGAACAAGTTGCGTTTAGTGCATAACGAAACTACCCGCCCTGGGAAAACCGTGCAAGGTACTGTGCGACTAAAAATTAACATCCCCGGAAGAACTGAGGTTGGTGATTCCTAACGGGACTGCCAGCCATGGGGCAACCGGGCAATGTTCGATTGCAGTCGTAACTAACATCCCCGGAATAACTGGGGCGGGTGATGGAGGCGAGCGAAAAATACACAGTTACGCTGATAGCGCCGACTGAAATGACCCTCTACATTGTTTGTACTCGGCTCCATGCCAGTGCTTTCGACGTTAATTGCAAATTGCCACGTACCAATGCGCGTCTAGAAAAGGCTGAGAATGTTCCTTCTCCGGATCAGACTCAAAATGCACGGTAAAGCAAGGCCGACAATGTACGGACCTGACAGGAAGTCCGGGTCTGAACATTGGCGAAGGCCGATACTTTACACGGTGTCTTATACGAGTAAGACGCCGTCCGAGGATAAGCTTACAAGCCCCGAGAAACAATTCTCAGTCAGAACGGGCATGAACAGCGTAACTCACTGTCCCGGCGTAGATCACAAAGCCCAAAAATACGGCAAAGCTGATCGTACCCTAGGTAAAGCTCACCCTAGTAAATCAAAAGCTGGCTGAAAACGAACACCCCACCGAAGGATAAGCAACTGGGCTCCAATAGGTGCTGAAGGCTGGTGCACGTACATTACGTTCGGACGTTTGGCTGTTTATATATCACAATGAGAATGATTAAAACAGGCCTAGAACGATCGAAGAAGAAGAAGAAGAAGAAGAACCCGGGTCTTCTGAATGGGAGCCCACGCTCTAATCCATTATTCCAGACGCTTCACAGCCAAACTGTACTAATCACGCCCCAAATGAAATAAGTCATCTGAAAAACCGTGTAGCACAGATCTGAACTGATCCAGGTTTTGAGTATGGCAAGTTAACAATTCCTCATAATCTTAGCATATACATCCATGATTGTTGCTGATTTTCCTATCAAAATAGTTATTCCATAATTTGCTCTGAAACGAAACATCAAACAAGCAAATGATTATACTTTATATTTCCATTTCGCATTGATCAGAAAAGCGAACTTCTATTACTGCTACACCTCTCTCACCCATTCACAAACACGTCATTTTTTGGGTAGAACTGTGTTCATCTATCAATCATTCTATTTCGTTTTCTCATCTGAATTACGTCACCGAGCATGGAAGACAAAAGCTGTATAGATTGAAAGAAGAACATTGTATATATTTTAAACTGGGGTTTTCTGATGTAAATTTTTAGCACTGACACCATTTCAAGAATCACACACCGATCATAAAACAAGTAGTCCATGTCTTTTAGACTTGAGTTGAAACACGGATGGTTATCTTCAGTGGCGGCTCGTGTTCATTTTTCTGGTGGGGCCAGATAAAAATGTTCGGAAAAAATCATTGTTTTGAGTTAGGTTATATTTAAATTTATAAAATAATAAATACACGTTGCACATTATTTTTGGTGGGGCCCGGCCCCACTGATCGTTAATGACGAGCAGCCACTGGCTATCTTATATCCTGACAAAAAGCAAAATTAATGCACTTTTCTTTGACTTCGCGTTTGTTTTTCTAAAACAGCGTTGTTCTTGACGTTGCATGATTGATTGATTGATTGATTGATTGATTGGACCAGAGGCGGCTCGTGATCATTTTTGTTGGTGGGGTCAGACAGATATTTTGGGAAAAATCATGGTTTCGGTAAAGATATATTTTAATGTATAAAATAATAAATACACTTTACACCTTATTTTTGGTGGGGCCCGGTCCCACTGACCCTTAATAACGAGCTGCCACTGGATATGACTATCATCATTGAACTTCGGTGAGTAACAATGTTTGCTCCAGTCTCTTTCATACACAAACACGAACTTCGTAGCTCCGGCGAAGGTCCTCGATGTCATTTAGAAGACAGTGAAAATACTTTGTAGGAATTTAAAAAAAAAAATTTTCTAATGAATTTTGCCCGGACAGCGGCTTTCCAGCCTGCTCTTCTCGATAGTGAACTTAAAACTGTTCTTTTACGTGTTCAACATTAACAAGGGACCTACGTTTTCTCGTTCGTCTCTAATAGGACTAGACACTTGATCTTACCTACACTGAGATCATGGATCTCTGGAAAAAGCCCCGGTGACCCAATGACGAGACGGGTCAAGTACCTTAGAAACGAGAGGCGAGCATCTAGACTCTACGCCACAGAGACCCCCTGGTAGACTTCTTCTTCGAACGCTCAATATCGGCTACTCTGTGTGCTTTGTATGTGATCTGAGCCTAAGAGCGATTGTACGTTGGGCCAATTATGAGCCTACAAGTAGTCCAGCAATCCGATTTCTGCGATGCTTTTTATTCACTAGGGTAGCTTCCCTAGGTCGTACATCTGTTACCTCCTACGACATGCCTTGTAGGTTCCAGTGTTACTATTCTTTGCTCCCCTTGCGAGCCCCGGCAACATGGGCGTCTGGTAGACTAAGAATGTGCGTTATGGTCTTGAAATTTGGTATAGCAGGCACATGATAGTGGTTACATGTCTATAGATAGAACAGGGTTAGTACCAATCAGGGCCGTGCGGTATATTTTCTCAGTATGACGCAAGTCTTCGAAATGCCACCAAAATAAATTAAACAACTAAAAACAGTATATAACGAAACTGATAAAAAACAAATATCAGAATACTAAGAGCATGCATATTATCAGTGACAATGTATGGGCGTGAAGCATGGACATTTAATAAAACAGTGAAAAAACCTATATCTGCTTTTGAATATAAGTGTTACAGAAGGGTCCTTCGTATATCATGGACAGAGAAGAGAACAAATAGATCTATCCAGAAAGAACTCAAAATCAAAGAAAACTGGCTGATGCTACAAATAAGAAAGAGAAAATTGAGGTATTTTGGACATATAAAAAACATGAAGGGCTGCAGAAGACCATCATGGAAGGAGGCATACCGGCAAAGAGAAGAAGAGGAAGACCACGGAGAAGATGGATTCAGGATGTAACTGGTGGTTTGAACATGACGGCTGCAGAGGCAGGACATCTGAGAGAGAGAAATTCCGGAGGACTGTTGGGGTGGCAGAGTTCTGCTCAGGACTTGCTATTTGATGATGAGGAAATGTTTCAAATTGTATTTTGATTGTGCTGCTTATGCCGCCCCTTACGGTGCCGCCTGATGCGGCCGCCTCTCTGTATTATAGCACGACCCTGGTACCTCTTCTTGTCTGTCTCGTATATTACAGATATAATCTTTTACTCCTACGAATAGACAACATGGCGATAGCAAAATGGCTTTATATATACATTTGTTGACTAGATTACGTGTTCTTTCTTGTTTCTTTGCGTTCTTTCCACCCGTGTGTTGCCAGGACTCGCAAGGGGAGCAAAGAATAGTAACACTGCGATCTACAAGGCATGTCGTAAGAGGCGACTGAGGTAGACGCCTAGGAAGTTACCCTAGTAAACAAAAAGCGTCGCAGAAATCGGATGTGCTGGCCTACTTGTAGGCGCATAACTGGCACAACGTAAAATCGTACATTGTCTTAGATCTTATAGAAATCACAAAGAGTGGTTAACACGTGATCGATACGGAGCGTTCAAATAAGAAATTGCTTTGTGTTCGTTCTTATCAACCACTTAACCACTCTTTGTGATCTATGTTGTTTGCAACGAGAACGTGAGTACGTTGTGCTTCTACTATATGTAGGACAAACACATTCAAATCTCAAAGTCTGAGATTCTTAGCGATGTCTTAGCTAAGGAGGGCAGTGCCAAAGAGCAAATTTACCAGCCCCTGTCTTTTCAAGAGGTCAAAACCCTCAAACAGAGAAAATCTGCAGTAGACTGGAAGACAAATACTGGATATGATTATGGAAAAGACTCCCTCAAAGACCTAAGCAGAACAGACTGGGTCATTATATTTCGACTATATACATGACACTGCAGACTCAACAAACCCATATACAGACTAGGAATAAGTCAAACAGCTCTCTGCCAGTGTCAGCAGCGTGCTGCCAACAAACACAGGAGCATGTCCTGCAAGACTGTCCTCTCCTGTGTGAGCTGAGAAGCAACATGTGGCCACACCTAGTCGACCTGAAAACTAAGATTTGGGGAAACCTGACAGACCTGAAGCTGATCGCCCAGTTTGTGGTGCACATAAGCGCATGGCCAGAGTTAGCTGAAGAAGAAGAAGAATTCTCAAAGTGAAAGCATAATACCGGGTCACAATTTATACAGCCAGGTAACTCAGATTTACACACAGAAAAACCTCACTTTAAAGTAGCACATCTGTGAGTTATACCACAGCCAACTCTAGATAACTAGGCCAGACAACTGACTGGGGATTCCTGATCTAGATCAGAAAAGGGGCTGGAAATTACAGATGTTTGATAGAACACTGCACGTTTTTTTGTAATTTTGCTCAATTGAGAGCCGCTGTAGCGTGGTTGTTAGTGAACTCGCTTCGCAAGGCTGGTGGTCTGGGTTCAGCTCCCGCAATGCGCGTGGAATTTTTCCCGACCACGACGGCTCTCAGGTCGACCCAGCCTCAACTGGGTACCAGACAGCTCTGGGAAAGTAAAGGCGGCCGATGTGATGCTGACCACATCACCCATCATGTGCCGACGGTCAATGAAAATACAGGCCTACCACTGTATTGACCCATATACTACGAGGTATGAAAGGGTTCCTTTATAGTTATTTATTGGTGAAAATATTTATAATATTGATATTCCTTATTGTTAAACTTAACTTGTTGGATAATATAACTTCGACTTTTGCATTTTGTGTTGATTTGAAAATGAATTAGTCTATATACACCAATACTGGAATGTGAGGTCACATGGTGTAGTTGTGGTCTGATTTCCCATAATGCTTACCTGAGTCCGAAGGCCTATAAGTTTATAGTTGGCTCTGGTTATACTGTAGCATGGTATCAGAGAAATGAAGACATCAGGAAAAAAGTGGGTACAACATCAGTACTAGACTTCATCAAGAAACAACAAATTAAATGGTTCGGCCACGTAAGCAGATTACCAACAGACAGTGTGCCACAAAGAGCAATGCTGCTCCGATACAATGGGTACAAAGCAAAGGGCGCCCGCGTGCCCAGCATGTTGGTAGTGCGTTGGACTACGGGTGACTAGTCCCCTGTAAGTGCGGGTTCAACTCCGCGGACTGGCAGAAAAGCTACAGGTTCCCCAGATTTACTGTGTTCGTGGCACCGAGCCGAAGGTTACGATGTCCATGACACCGAGCCGAAGAGCTTTCAGCTCAAGTGCTTCTGGATCGGGGAAAAAAAGGAAAAGGCCGGCCACGCAAAAGATGGACCTCAGAGATAACAGAGGCAACGAAAGAGACTATCTACGAAGCGCATACTAGGGCCTGTTTTAGAAATCTCTTCTTGACCTGACGCTGTGAGGCAAACAGGATTCGAGAAAAAAGAAGAAAAGTAGATGGTATCAGACCTGATTGGTCAAAGTGAGACTATCAACTCTAGCAAATGCAAACTAGATTATAATGACGAAACACGCAAGAACGAAGTACTGAATTTTTACAGAATACAAAAACAATAACAATACATAGCGACGTTTCGACCAAAAGGCTTCTATCAAGCAAAGGTTACACAATAAGTGAAGAAATTCACTTATTATATGGCATACATAACATCTGCAATTAGACAATGAATCCCCCCTAACTGCCATAAAGTGAATATGTATTGTCTAATTGTATATGTTATATCTGTCGTATAAGAAAAGAATTTATTTACTTCTGATGTATCCTTTGCTTCGTAACCGTCTTTTGGTAGAAACTTTTCTGTGTATTGTTATTGTTTTTGTACTTAGTAAAACTACAGTACTTTGTTATTACGTGTTTCCGCATTGCTATATAGTTTTACTGCAGTCTTCCCTTGTATCGCCATTGCTAAATAGTTTTACTGCAGTCTTCCCTTGTATCGCCATTGCTAAATAGTTTTACTGCAGTCTTCCCTTATATTGATACAACTAGATTACATTACATATGTGGCTTTCACTGTAGCTCAAGCAGTAGTGAGCTAGATCACGAACCTAAGTGTATCTGGTTCAAACCCCACAGTGGGTAAGTTTGGAAGCAAATTCGTTTCCGTAGGATTTTTACAGAAAGGTAAAAATAGACCTCACCGTTCAGAAAGCAATGGCAAACTGCTGAACGTATAAGTGGTGACTAGAAAATCAACGACTCGTTTACTGTGGATGATGGCTACGTCCTTTAGGATTTGCCACGATTTTCATTTAATTTCACTAGTTACAAGAGAATAAAGAATTGAAAGAACCTCAGGGAACGCACAGGAGCCAATGAATGCGATCAATAAATAGACAGTGGGAGCACAGACCCCAGTCTTCAGAATTAGAACTAGACACTGCAGTCTCAGAGCACACCTCCACAGAATGGGTCTCAGGGACTCGGCAGCCTGCGCCCGTGGAGCACCTAAGCAATTCCCAGAGCACATCCTGCAAGATTGCCCCAGTCTGAGTAGTATGAGAATGGAGATCTGGCCAACAGAAACAACCATACAAGACAAATTATGAGGGACCGGTGAAGACCTCAAGCGGCGCACCGTCCTGTTTATGACACATACCGGAGTAGTTGCATAGCAGAAGTTGATCGCAGAAGAAGAAGAAGATAAAGAAGACAGTGAGAAAGTATTAGGGACTTCAGGAAAAAATAAAATACCAAATGTAGGATTTGAACTATAAACATATATATCGTATGCCACCCATTGCTTAGCTCTACCCAAAAAATGCTTTTAAGAACACCACCAGCAAGCTCTCTAAAAAAAGAGCTTCACTTTAATAAACAGCGTCGACTGTAGAACACAGAATAATCAGTTCAGATTGGATGGAATAGTTTTTGCACAAACACATGCGTTAAGCGTTTTGTGCCTGTCGGCAAAAATGGTATATTTTTCGAGATTTTTGCAAAATGCGCGAACTCCGTAGCACTGGCAACAACCCTAGAGATCTCATGAAAAATTTGCATATGTGACTCGGCCCGGATTAGAGCCCACAACATTCAGAACGGCAGGCAAACGTCTTAACTACTTTACCATCATGACTCTCAAACACTTGGTCTGATCGGATCAAAAGAAGAGACAGAAAATGTTGACCATCCTTTGTTATCTTCAACTTTCAATATGGCGTTACCACGTGATCAGATTAAACCACTCCCTACATGGCCATTAGTAACACTTTTTGATCGTAATAAATATTCATTATTCTTCGTTTTATTAATAATACCATGGCTGTATTGTGCACACACTTTTATTAAACAGTGCAGAGCTTGTGCGAGTTACCCCGCGTCAGAACAACTCATTGATCTCCTCTTAGAACCCAACAAACCAGTTATCTTCGCTTGTTACTATATATAGACTCAACCCGCGAACACAGAATGTGCAATAATTTAGCTTTAGTTCCGTCCTCGAATTCAACGACTCACCACGTCTGGAACTTTCTTCAAAATCTCCTTCGTTCTCACTATCATAGGAGATATAAGATACATCAAGTGAAAATTAATTCTGGATTTCTTCTTGATGGAAGCATGGCCCTTTTCTTCATAAAGTAGTGATACAAACCCTTTAAAGTAGTGATTAAAACCCTTTAAAGTAGTGGTACAACAATTCACGGATAAGGAACACAAGAAATGCACATGTGGAAATAATCGATTCTTACGTAAGGTCGACGATACGTCGTTTTTTCTTCATTCATATTACACACGAAACGGACGGATACACGCAGTGAGTATGATTTCAATGTCAACAGTGACAAGTTATAATGAAAGAGAAGATACAAACAAATTAATGCCAATTTAAAAAAGTGAGATAAAACATGTATAGAACAGGGAGGGGAGGAGGTGTCGGTGGCGTAGAGGATAGATGCTCGTCCCTCGTGCCAAATGTACCAGGTTCGTTCCCTTGTGGAGCCATTTGGATATTTTTCCAGATATCTCCTATCTCAGTGTAGGTGAGATCGAGTTCCTAGTCCTATCGGAGACGGACTCGAAACGTAGGTCCCGTGCTCAATTTGAGCACGTGAAAGAACCCGTGGCAGTTCAAAATCGAGAAGCTGCCCGAGTGGTTACCGGGGCCCAAATTTGGGGTGTAAAGAATAGAACCACTGTTACCTGCCATGCATGTTGTAAGAGGCGACTAAGGAGGTTTGGCTGAAATCGGATGCACGTGTCCTAAATGTGTAGAAATCTATGCGTTTAGGGGCCTACCAAACCAATGTGCAACGTATACACGTTCTTGGCAAAGATCAAACATATCACAAAGAGTGATTAAAATTGGTCGTAAAGAACGAACGCAAAGAAGAAGAAGAAGAAGAAAATCGAGAAGAGCAAGTAGGAAAGCCACTGGTCGGGTAAACTTCATTAGAAAAGATTAAAAATAAAATTTCACCATCTCCAAAATGACAACGGGGACCCTCGCCGGTGCTTCGGAGTTCGTGCAGTACCGCTGAGATATTCCTGGATAAGAACGAGATTGGAGCACACATGGTTACGCACCGAAGTGAAATGATGATGGTTCAATCAATCAATCTTTCAATCAATCAATCGATCAATCTTTCAATCAATCAATCAATCAATCTTTCAATCAATCAATCGATCAATATATAGAACAGAAGAGATCATTTATCGGAATACATTAAAATAGTATGTCCCTTGAGTAACATCGTTTTCATCATAGCCCGCTTGAAAAACTCTATGTCTCTAGTAAGTTCTCCCACCTCTTCCAGCGTCATGTTCAAAGTTTCTTTGATGTCCTGCTGCCATCTTCGTCTTGGTCATCCCCTGCCTCATACTCCAGTAACCATGCCTTCCATTACCGTCCTCTCTAAACTACTGTGACGTTTAACTTTGCAAAAATATTTCATCTTCTGAGACATGTTGTTATTTATGAGCCAATGCTCCTTGATATGCAGTTCATGAAGGGTGTCTTTGTTTGTTTTGCTTCTCTGTCCACGATGTTCTAAGAACTTTTCTTTCATTTCCTTTACTTTATAATCAACAAATAAACAATGTACAGGTATTAAGAAGTTCCGAAAAAATAAATAGATAAACAAAGGATTCAAACCATTTACCTCATTTCTTTCGACACCCATCGCCTAGCCTAGCAATACGAGCGTCCTTACGAACACAACCAGCGAGCCATTCTAAATGTCTCACCGAGGAGTGTCTTTCTCAAATACTTCGTTATAACTAGACACAGAATAATCAGGAAAGGTTCGATCGAACAGTGTTTGCACAAACACATGCTATAAGCTTATTGTGTTTGTATATATTTGAAACGAGACAATATCATACATACACACATGTATACACATATAACAAACATGCATACATCATTCAAAGTAGCTCCAAATTTATTGTAAGATGAGAACAAGGAGTTATTTTTTGCTAGAACCCCAGAGGAAGCAACGGAAGCAATATAATGTTGTCTCGTTTCAAATATATACAAGCACAATAATCTTATAGCATGTGTTTGTGAAACACTGTTCGATCAAACCTTACCTAATTATTCTGTGTCTTGCTGGTGTCACACAAATATGAACATATACAAGAGAAAAGTACAATACTTCACAGCACGGCAAAGACAGTAGGCCTCAAAACAAATACAGGAAAAACAAAAATTATGACAAACAGTGAAATCCAACAACCAGTAATGTTAGAAAATGAAACACTGGAAAGGGTTGAGCAGTTTACATATCTTGGTAGCGTACTGACACTAAATGGTGGCACAGAGGAAGATCTAAAATCACGTCTAAGTAAGGCCAGAACCGCTTTTTCCAGAATGAAACCAGTATGGAAGTCCAAAATCTACAATAGGACCACAAAGCTTAAACTCTATAAAACATTGTTTTGCCAGTTTTGCTCTACGAATCGGAGTTTTGGAGGATGACCAAAGGAGATACTAGCAGGCTGTCAGTTTTCCACCATTCTTGTCTTCGCAGAATCTTGGGAATCTTTTGGCCAGTAAAAATATCCAATAACCAACTACTCCAAGATACAAGACAAGAGGCAATGAATGACATACTCAAAAAGAGAAGATGGAAATGGCTCGGACATGTTATGAGAATGAGACAAGAAATGCCTGCAAGGGTAGCCCTCACTTGGACACCAGAAGGAAAGAGAAAGAAAGGCAGACCACGGACAACATGGAGGCGCATGATGGAAGAGGAACTGGACACCGCATCTCTGACGTCGGGCTCTGCGCTGAAGGTTGCACGGGACAGGAGAGCATGGAAAGTCCTTTCTGAAGCCCCATGTGTCACTAGGCATGACGGGATTAAGTAGTAAGTAAGTAAGTTATAACGAAACGTTTGAGAAAGACACTCCTCAGTGAGCCATTTGTTTAGAATGACTCGTTGGTTGTGTTCGTAAGGACGCTCGTATTGCTAGGCTAGGCGATGGGTGTCGTAGGAAATGAGGGTAAATGGTTTGAATCCTGTGTTTGTCTAGTTGTTTTTTCGGAAGCTCTTAATACATGTACACTGTTTATTTGTTGATCATATTCTTTGCTTCCATTGCTTCCTCTGCGGTTCTTGCAAAAAAACTCCTTGTTCTCATCTTTATAACTATCCTTTCAGAATACACTGCAAGAGAAAAACAACGTTAAGAGGTTTCAGTCTTACTATTCTTTGTTCCCCTTGCGAGCCCCGGTGACATAGAGGCTAGAGAAAGGACAGTACAAAAATGATATATATATATATCGGCGTGATGCTGACCACATCACCCATCGTGTGCCGACGGTCAATGAAAATACAGACCTAACACTGTATTGACCTATATACCACGAGGTATGAAAGGGTTCCTTTGGTGGTGGATATATATATAGATAAAGCAACGTGGTTTACATAATGTGTGTCTGTAGAGTTTGTTTAACTTACTTCTCAACATGCTACGAACTTGTAATTTAGTAAGAGGATAGCTTCCCTAATAGAATATAAGAGAGACTGAGGGGGATGTAAATTGCCATATTCTATATTACTAATTACCTTCGTTTGCGTATCGGTCACGTTACTAAAAATAGAAACGTTGTTGTGGTATATTCGCGGTGTGTAATACAGTGTACAGATTAGCACGGATTTTACCTGACATTGTGATTATCAGTTTAATATAAGGTTTTTTGTTTGTTTTAGAACTGATAGACAAAATAGTATCTAAATAAAAAATATATTTAAACTTCTTCTTTTTCTTCTGTGTTTGCCCTCTGAGAATTCGGGCGTTAGTCATGACGCCTGATTTGGCGCTTCTGACTGATTTTTACGTGAAAGCCTGTTTTAACCCTTTGAACCCTAGCCAACTATACCTTAAAAACCCTCGCCCCTGGGCTCCTGAGCAAAAACAGCACATATCAGAATTGTTTGAAAAACAAGATAGATTGGCAGAATTAAATGTCCTATAATTTTTTATCGACTTACCCCATCATCTCCAGTATTCCTGCTTACTATGCCAGTCTTCCCAACATGTAGATCCTTCCTTTTAGACACAGGAAATTTTGACAAAATGTGCACCAAAATTGTGTCTTCACTTTCTTGACTGGTCTGTCTTTGTAATCCATGTTTGGAAAGTCACTGACATGTTTGAACATCAGTCGGTTCAAATAATTCTTCTAAATGATCATCCGACTCACTTTCGATTTCGTTATCAGAATAATCATATTCTAAGTCTAATTCATCTTCAGAATCGTTTAAAAGAAGTTCAACAGCTTGCTCTGTGTCATCCTTTCGAGTGACCATTTCGAAATTTCAGCGTGTCGTTTCATCTTTTAAAATAATAAACAATTATCAAATCACTAAGTATCAAAACACGATGCAATTCACCATTTAGATAAACCTTTAGGAAGCATTTCTGTGTTTGACGTCACACTAGTACACAAGTATCGCTAAACACCGAAAATAACGAGAGGTTCTCATCCCGATATGTAGGCACCCGGGCATACGTACTAATGCTAATACCGTAATATCGGGAGTGGCGGGTTTAAAGGTTAACATTTGACTGGTGTCCTTGCCATGCAGGCGAGTCTTCACCGATTTCAGAGGTGATATTTAAACAAAACAGAACAAGTCTTAATGGAAAAATAATGAAATATTTTAATGATGTTTAAAGTTTTTGCTTAGGTCATTACTGATGGAATTTCACTCCATATATAAATTTAAACATTAACAGATAGATATATAGACAGATAGATAGACATGTATATATATACTTAGACAGATATATATGTATATATATAAATTGATAGACAAATATACAGATAGATAGATAGATAGATAGATAGAATATAGATAGAAAATATATATATATATATAGATAGATAGATAGACAGGTAGATAGGTAGATAGGTAGATAGATAGATAGATATATAGATAGATAGGTAGATAGATAGATAGATAGATAAATAGATAGATAGATAGATAGATGATAGATAGATAGATAGATAGATAGATAGATAGATAGATAGATAGATAGATAGATAGATAAGATAGATAGATAGATAGATAGATAGATAGATAGATAGATAGATAGATAGATAGACAGATAGATAAACATTTACGTTTAGATAGAAAGAACACTGATGTCCTGAAAGAACTAAATGTTAAAGAGAATTGGCTGATAAACAACATACTATACAGAAAAATTACATACTTTGGTCACATCAAGCGTCACGATGGCCTGGAAAGAACAATACTAGAGGGCAGGGTCCCTGGACGCAGAGGCAGACCAAGAAGAAGATGGCTACAAGATATTAAAGAAACCATGAACATGACCATCGACGAAGTGGGTGAACTAGCAAGAGACAGTGAATTTCAGATGTGTTTCAAAGAGAGCAACGTATTATAAAGGATACGCACCTTGATGATGATAGAGAGATATATAGATAGATAGGTAGACAAATAGATAGACAGACATATATATATATATATATTTAGACAGGTAGATACAGGTGTTACAAAGTTAACTAAAGAGATTAAACACCAATAATGTCTGGAAAAAATATATTTGTGAATTCTCTGTGATAAATTAATTATTATTTCTGATTGTTATATGATCGATACAATCTGATATAACCAACCAAGACTCCTTCTTAGGTTGAAAGTGCCGTATCTCGTTTTAGAGTGGCTTAAATACCATGCACACCAAATACAAATTAGTAATCTTCTTTCTTTGCGTTCGTTCTTTACGACTAATTTTAATCACTCTTTGTGATATGTTTGATCTTTGCCAAGAACGTGTATACGTTACACATTGGTTTGGTAGGCCCCTAAACGCATAGACTTTTACACGTTTAGGACACGTGCATCCGATTTCATCCAAACATCCTTAGTCGTCTCTTACGACATGCGTGGCAGGTGACAGTGGTTCGATTCTTTACACCCCAAATTTGGGCCCGGTAACCACTCGGGCGAAATTAGTAATATATATATATATATTGATGAAATCAGAGAAATGTCTGGTCAACTACTAGTAACAACTGTTATAAGAAGGAGAAGATTGAGATATGTTGGGCACACCTTGAGGAGAAATGATCAACGAATATCAAAGCAGGCACTGAAGTAAGATGCAAAGGGTTCAAGAAAGAGAGGACGACCTAAGAAGACCCTGAAACGAACTTTGCTGAGGGAGACAATAAATATCGGTCTCAGTTCCATGAAGGAGTTGAACGAGATGCCCAGGATAAAGCGATATGGAGAAATTGCTTGCAGGCCCTATGTAACGTATAACGGTACGAGAATAATATATATATACAGTGTGTTCAAGATAATTGCAGCCCGTGAATGGAGCTAATCTGGCATATATGTATGGAAATCGGAAGGTTCAGTTATGACGTAGTATAGGTCAAGGTTGTGTGACGGTGTGTAATTGTAGTGCGGGAAGGGGCGATGAACAAATGTGACGTAGGACGAGCTAGTCAGAACCGGTTTAAATAGTAAATAAACACAACTCAATTTGTACCTGAAAACTTTCGAATTGTCAATGGGGCTGCAATTATCTTGAACACCCTGTATCTATATCTAACCTCTTCTAGTCTCGTTTGACACATGTCTTCCACAAAAGATTTTCATTGCTGTAGTTCTGCTACCTTTCTATCAATTGTTTTCAATATAAGACCACAATCTTTGAACTATTTTTCTACAGTTCGTCTCCATGTTTCCTTTGTAGGTCCAGACCTTCTTTTCTCATCCGTTGTCCATTGAAGAGCTATTCTAGCCAATGTCCCTACTGGCGTACGACATGAATGAAAATTGTGACATATCCTTTACAGGGCGTCGCTATCAACCACAGTAAACCAGTAGTCGATTTTCTAGGCACCACTTATACGTTCAGTAGTTTGTCATTGCTTTCTGAACTGTGAGGTCTATTTTATCGTTCGTAAAAGTCCACGTGAACTAATTTGCTTCCAAACTTGCCCGCCGCAGAATTTGAACCAGGTACGATTGGATTATGATCGAGCTCACTGACAGCTTAAGCTTACAGACGTTCACATATGACAGACATAACTAATGCATCCCCTATCTTCATCTTTTAATGATGGTCTCCAGCCATGTCCAGTTTGTTCGTTTTAAAAGCTCTTTATTTACTGTTGTATTTGGCCAGAATATTCGCAGGATTCTTCCTAAACATTTATTTTGAAATGTCTCCAGCTAGATTTTTGGACATTTTCCAGCACTCACTACTTGTATAATAACACTCACATGAAACTAACAGACTCCAGTTAACATGCAATGTTATATTATGTTATGCAGGCGACGTCATGGCATATTGGGCATTCCCATTCGTGCTCTTGTCCTCCGCTGCAGCAGCCATCCCAAAGTCCATTTGCTCACAGTACCCACGAGAACTTGATTACTATATCTTCTCCCTCTACCACGAAGACGACACTGTCTGGCATGTCCAAACTTACGCCTAATTCTCGAACATGCAATGAATACAATATGAGAATAAACATCGACAAAACCGAAGTAATGGCATTCGATAAAGAGGAAAACACTACCAACATCTTCACAGATGAACATCAATTATAGCAAAGACTTTACATACATATCGAGTATATTTTTCAGCAAATGGAGAAATAACTAACGAAATCAACATTGATGTAAAACAGCAAATAAAATAATAGGACAAAACTACATCAATTTTGATACGCAAATATGTCACAATGACCAGTACAAGAGCAATGTTCAACACAATATGTGTCTAATATTAGTCTGTTAGTGCCAAACCTGGATGCTGACATCAAATGATAGAAGAAAACTAGTGACTACAGAGATGAAGAGTCTACGCAGAGTACTGGGAGTATCAAAAAGAGAGCGGTTGAGAAATGAAGACATCAAGAAAAAAGTGGGTACAACATCAGTACTAGACTTCATCAAGAAACAACAAATTAAATGGTTCGGCCACATAAACAGATGACCAACAGACAGTGCACCTCAAAGTGCAGTGATACTCCGGTACAGGAGATACAAAGCAAAATATCGTCGACGCAAAAGGTGGGCCACAGAAATAACAGAGGCTGGGAATTACACCATATACAAAGAGCACATAAGAACCCGTTCTATAAATTAATTTTTATCCTGACGATGTGAGGCAAAACAGGATTCGAGAAAAAAGAAGAATATACATATATGTATGTTTATATGGTATTTATGAATTGTAAGATATATAACACGAACAATAAACAGACATACAATGTAACAACATATGTAAATAAATTGGGGATATATATATATGTATGGTTTCCGAGCCATACATTAATATAGGATATATAGCATTTGATCATTCTCATTTTTAGCCTGTTTGTAATTTGTTTGGATGTCAGTAACTTTCTCATACTATTGAAACTATCCTTGGCCATTTCTATTCTCTTTTTAATTTCTGTTATACATCTGCCATCCTCTGTTATCATCTTTTTTATATATTTGCTTTATATATATACATACACACATATATAACTATCATATCTTCATTGAAATAACATTGGTAGCGATTGGTGAAAGACACACACATACACACAATACAACTCCATTGTCTGATATGATATCGATCGGAGACAACAATAGCTAGCAGCAGACTCACCATTCTCTTTGTGATGATTCTATTATTATTTGATAGTTTGACGTCGTTCATAAAACACTTTGTTTTGTGATAGTTAAATGCGTTTTAGAGGGTCGCTCGTGGGGCCAGTGATCTGTCTATCAGTTGTTTTTCCCCAGGTAGATGATAGAATTGGTTGTCCACTCTTACCGTTTAGCGTAAAACACGTAATCACAAAGTACTGTAGTTTTACAAATTACAAAAACAATGACAAAATACAGCAACGTTTCGACCAACAAGGCCTTTTTCAAGCAAACGAACAACAGGAGTGACGAATTAAAAAAACCCACTAACATATAGACGACTACATACGGAGACATTCAAACGTTTCTAATGAAATTCTTCAAATGTTGTGAACTTTCTCTGTTTTCTTTTAGTTAAGGACTCGCCCGCGTGGTTCCGGGGCCCGTAAGGGAAGCAAAGAATAGTACCACTGCAACCTACAAACCATGCCATAAGAGGCTACTGATGTATGCCCTAGAATGCTACCTAGTAAATAAAAAGCAGCGCAGAAATCGGATGTGCTGGCCTACTTGTAGGCGCCTAAATGATACAACGTACAGTTGCTCTTAGGCTCAGATCACGTACAAATCACACAGTGATTAACAAGTGAGCGATGTGGAGCGTTGGAAGAAGAAGAAGTTAAGAACTATGTGTCTTTCTTCTTTTTTTTTTCTTCTCTAATCCTGTTTTGCATCACAGCTTCAGCATAAGAAAAGATTTCCAGAACGGGTTTTTGTGTGCGCTTCATAAATTGTGTTTACCACCAACTTTGATATCTCTAATGTCCACCATTTGCGTGGGCGGTTATTTGCTTCGTATCCACTTTGTTGGAGCAAGATTACTCTTTGAGGTGCACTGTTTGTTTGGTAATCTGCTTATGTTGCCGAACCATTAAACTTGTTGTTTCTTGATGAAGTTCAGTACTGATGTTGTACCCATTTTTCCCTTGTGTCTTCATTTCTAAACCGGTCTCTTCTTGATACTTAAAGTATTCTGCGTAGACACTTCATCTCTGTCGTGACTAGTTTTCTTCTATTCTACGATGTCAGCTTCCAGGTTTGGCACTGATAATACAGGGTGTTCAACTTAAAAGCAGCCCTTGAATGGAGCTAATCTGGCATATATGTATGGAAATGGGAAGGTTCAGTTATGACGTAGTATAGGTCAAGGTTGTGTGACGGTGTGTAATTGTAATGCGGAAGGGGCGATGAACAATTGTGACGTAGGACGAGCTAGTCAGAACCGGTTTAAATAGTAAATAAACACAACTCAATGTGTACCTGGCAACATTCGAATTGTCAATGGGGCTGCAATTATCTTGAACACCCTGTATAATGTTGGGAGAAAGACCATGTGTGACATTGATAACAGAGAGTTAGTTTAAAAATGTACAGTTTAGTAGTGTTGTTTTTGTTGTTGTTTTATTTAGGGAGTCGTTTGTTTGTTTAGAAAACTAACGTCATTTTAAATGGAGACATGATAATTTTAACCAAAGTTGCAGTAATTTGTAGGCAAGTTAAGTGAGTGTTGGCCAAGAAATAGATCTATTGAGAAAGAACTCGTGTAGGAAACAGTGCACTAACAACTGTGTTGGCATGATCCATTTTTTGTGTGTGTTTTTTCGATCCAGAAGCACTTGAGATTTCAGCTCTTCGGCTCGCTGCCATGGACATCGTAACCCTTCGATTCGGTGCCACGAACACCGTAAATCTGGAGAACCTGTGACTTTTCTGCCGGCCCCGGAATTAGCAGTCTCACAAGGGCTTGTCATCTGTCGCCCAGCGCGCTACGACAGCGCGTTCGTGTTCCAGCCTTCGTGTTCTTCGATGCCTTCCATAATGGTCTTCCAGCCTTTCGTGTCTCTTTCATGTCGAAAACACTTCAATTTTCTCATTATTATTTGTAGTATCAGTCGATGTCTTGATTTTGAGTTCTTTCGATGGGCAGCGGAAGGAAAAAAGTTTCAACGGAATCATGGAAAGAACTGTTGAAATAGAGTTGAATGATTGTGGTTCAACATTGAATCAATTGAAAGATGGCAGAATGACAACAATCGGAATTCTGTGAAAGTCTGCAATGTGACACGAAGGATATAGATAGATGTTATAGATCCACCCGAGTGGTTACCGGCCAAATTCTGAGGTGTAAAGAATAGAACCACTGTTACCTGTCATGCATGTCGTAGAGGCGACTAAGGAGGTTTGGCTGAAATCGGATGCATGTTCCTAAACGTACAAGTCTATGCGTTTAGGAGCCGACTAAACCAATGTGCAACGTATACACGTTCTTGGCAAAGATCAAACATTTCACAAGAGTGATTAAAATTGGTCGTAAAGAACGAACGTAAAGAAGAAGAAGAAGAAATAGACATGCCCCGTCCCTGTCATCCGTATGCCATAAAAATCGGCTGCTTTTCCATTAATAAAACTAAAAAAAAAATGATCAAATATGCTAATAAAAATTAAATGTTAAAGAAAATTGTTGTCCTATCCGTGAATCACGGAGTCTCCAGATGTGAACAGATTCCAGAATAGCAGCCAAGAATCTAATGCATTCGGCCACTGGACAGACATATTGAAAAACCAATAAATATGTTCGTATTCGTGTGACTGTTTTGCGTATCACGTGACCGGAACGTTAAAACATGGATACACATATTCGGCGATTTCTGTAAATGATCATTTGCGTTAAGTTGGAATATGGTTATAGAAACGAACAGATAGTCCAGTTTTATAATTTTTACATCTTCCCATTTATGAAAGTTACCCTCTTGCCAAATTTCAAGCCCGTAGGATGTCCAGAAATCTTCAAACAATTGGGACAGATATTTCATATACAATTTAATTCATCTTAGTCTTATACATATATTTAGATATAAATATTTCCTATAGTAGCAGAGGTCTCTGTGGCGTAGTAGTTAGGTGCTCGACTCTCGTGCCAAAGGTAACCGGTTCGCTCCTTCGTAGAGCCAACGGGATATTTTTCCAGAGATCGTTGATCTCATTGTAGGTGAGGTCGAGTACCAAGTCCTATCGGAGACGGGTGAAAAAAGGTAGATATCGTGTTAAATTTTAACCCGTAAAAGAACTGTTGGCAGATCAGAATCCGAGAAGAGCAGGCTGGGATGTCGCTGCCCGAGCAAAATTCACTAGAAGAAGATTAAAAATACAATTCCTACAAAATATCTTCACCATCTTCAAACTTACACCGGGGACCCTCGCCGGTGCTACGGAGCTCGTTAACTACAGCTGAGATCTTCTTGTGTAAGAAAGAGAACGGAGCACACATGGTTACTCACCGAAGTGCAATGATGATGGTCCTATCAATCAATAATCCAGTCAGTCAATCAATTCCTCTAGTAACTCTTTCTTTATTACTAGTTTTCATTGAACTTATTTCGCCCGAGTGGTTACCGGGGCCCAAATTGGGGATGTAAAGAATAGAACCACTGTTACCTGCTACGCATGTCGTAAGAGGCGGCTAAGGAGGTTTGGTTAAATCTGATGCACGTTTCCGCTAGGGAATGCTAACCCGAAACAATTGCTTGCAGAAAATGGACGCACCAAGCCGTAAGGTGTATAACATGGTGCAACGACCCCTCACAATGAGGAATTGGATAACGGATTCTACGGTCGCCAATCTGTCTCGGAGATTTAGCCACGCAGTAAGAATGTCAGACCTACCATCACGAGGGTGGCCAAAACTTACTGCTGGAAGAGGTCGCCACAAACGGGGAAGCAGAAATCATAGGAATTATATCCTACAGAACTGCCCCCAGTATGCAGACTTGAGAAGAAAGAGGTGGTCCACTTACACTAGCGTCCAAGATAAACTGTATGGCGTGGCTGATAATCTGAGGCAGGCGGCTGCCTTTGTTAGAGAATCCGAAATCCCAATTTAGTGAGAACGCAGAAGACAAACTGTGTGTCGTGGCAGATAATCTGAGGCAGACGGCTGCCTTTATTAGAGAATCAAATCCCAATCTGTGAGAATGCAGAAGACAAACTGTATGTCGACTGATAATCTGAGGCAGACGGCTGCATTTATTAGAGAATCCAAAATCCCAATCTAGTGAGAACGCAGAAGACAAACTGTGTCGTACTGATAATCTGAGGCAGACGGCTGCCTTTATTAGAGAATCCAAATCCCAATCTAGTGAGAACGCAGAAGACAAACTGTATGGCGTGGTGGATAATCTGAGGCAGACGGCTGCCTTTATTAGAGAATCCCAAATCCCAATCTAGTGAGAATGCAGAAGAAGAAGATATAACTTATTTATTCCCCTTTTTCTTACCATGAAATGCTTTTAAAAAACAAATAATTTCAAATGTTATCTCATGACCTGACCAGGTCTCGAATCTATATTGTTTCTAAAACAAATCTCCTGGTTTTTTTTTAACCATTTCTTTTTACTTTTGTGTGTTATTGGTTTTTACATAAAACGCTTCCTACTTTTTAAAAGTTATGCGCTCTTTGTCTGACTTCCTGCCCTTCTGTCATCCGTTTCCGGTTGCCAGCTCTTTTTGTTCGCGGTAACTATATTCACTGGGTCACCGAATTTCTCCTCTTCCTATCTTTTCAAAGTGACAGACTCAATCAGAAGAGTCTGTCTGTTACAGACTCTATTTTCCAGAGATATTCTTGACCATAAGTTTTTTTCTCCCCGTTTTCTCACACCACCATCACCCCTCCCTGAATAATGATGACGCTGTCTAGAATCCTGTACGACTAAAAAATATGTCCGTGATGACGTCATGTGAAATCCCCAATTTCCAGTTCTGACAGTGTTTGGAATGAGATCTCTCTGTAGGTAAACTATTCAGCAAACCGTTTAGTCTCGATGATTTTCAAACTTTTGTTGTCAATAGCTCTCATTCTTGGTGTTGGGGGAACCTTGAATGTTTCATAGTTTGAAATAAAGAACATATTACAAATGTGGTGTACATTTGAGAAATTGGTGTAATATGTAATGAATATTGTGTATCAGTGGCGGCTCGTAATCATATTTGTTGGTGGGGCAGGACAAAAATGTTGGAAAAAAACATGGTTTTTGGCTAGATTATATTTTAGTATTTACTATTATTTGTCTATTCCGAGAAGTTATATACTAATTAGGAGAAAAGAAGCTGAATTTCAGACTATGTGATATTTAGCGTTATATATTCAATTTACAAAGCTAACCAGCACCACTTTAAAAGTAATAATTATGAATAAATAATTTGTAAAATAGTAACTTTTTATTACACATTATTTTTGGTGCACCGGCCCCACTGGCCCTCAATGACGAGCCGCCACTGTTGTGTATAATGTTAGATGAGAACAAGGAGTTTTTTTGCGAGAACCCCAGAGGAAGCAACGGAAGCAAAGAATATGATCAACAAATAAACAGTGTACAAGTATTAAGAGCTTCCGAAAAATCAAATAGACAAACACAGGATTCGAACCACTTACCCTCATTTCTAACGACACCCATCGCCTAGCCTAGCAATACGAGCGTCCTTACGAACACAACCTCCTACAAAATGGCTCACCGAGGAGTCCCTTTCACAAACGCTTCGTTACAACTACACACAGAATAATCAGGTAAAGTTTGATCGAACAGTGTTTACACAAACACATGCTATAAGCTTATTGTGCTTGTATATATCTGAGACGACACAATATCATACATACACACATGTATACACATATAACAAACATGCATACACCATTCAAAGTAGCTGTGTTCCTAAGGACGCTCGTATTGCTAGGCTAGGCGATGGATGTCGTAAGAAATGGTGGTAAGTGGTTCGAATTCTGTGTTTGTCTATTTGTTTTTTCGGAAGCTCTTAATACTGGTACGCTGTTTATTTGTTGATCTGTATAATGTTACAAATATTGTGTAAAATGTGACAAACATTGTGTAAATGTGATAAAATTGTGTAAAATGACAAATGTTGTGTAAAATGTGACAAATATTGTGTAAAATGTGACAAATATTGTGTAAAATGTGACAAATATTGTGTAAAATGTGACAAATATTGTGTAAAATGTGACAAACATTGTGTAAAATGTCACAAATATTGTGTAAAATGTTACAAACATTGTGTGAAATGTGACAAACATTCTGTAAAATGTAACGAACCTTTGTAAATGTAACGAACCTTGTAAAATGTGACAAATATTGTGTAAAATGTGACAAACGTTGTGTAAAATGTGACAAACATTGTGTAAAATGTGACAAACGTGGTGTAAAATGTGACAAACGTTGTGTAAAATGTGACAAATATTGTGTAAAAGGTGACAAACATTGTGTAAAATGTAAAAAAAAAAACATGATGTAAAATTTGACAAACGTGATGTAAAATGTGGCAGACGTTGTGTAAAATGTGAAGAATATTTGTAAAATTTGACAAACCTAGTGCAAGCCTAGTGAGAATGGTAGGGTTGTTGCAGAGCGAAGTATACACTCTTCCAGAATGAGAATACACTCCATTACTATATATCTTCAGTGACTCAGCTTACTTGGGTCATTGTGTTTGACTCTCAGTTTGAAATGGTGTAAAATGAAAGATTGTGGGTATGAGGGGGTGTTGTCTATTATCTTATCTTATCTTATCTTAACCACATTTGACGTGAAGCGTCGTGGGGGAGTTAGTTTCTATCTTGTGCCAGGTGTGTTGCGCTTGACGTTGTCAGTCTATGCTTTCGCAAGGACTCTGAGATGTTATCTATCCATCGTGTTCTTGGCCTGCCTCGTGCTCTGCGCACTGAGTGTCGATTATTGTAGGCACGTGATGGTAGTAAATGTGGTTCCATTCTCATTAGATGGCCGAAGCACTTGATTCTTTGCTTCTCTATTTATCTATTGCGGTTTCCAATTTATAGAGGATCACGTGGATATGCTGTCCTGGATATGCGGGTGTTACGGCAATGAGAGTGAGGACAGGCTTGCATCTACATCGTTGATAGTCGAGTAGATGAGGATGGATGGGGGAATGTTCATCGGTATCTTGAAAACCGTCGGTTAGATGAGAGCACTAAAATGAATATTGAATCTGTCCATCGATTTAAGGAGTTTGGAATTGCACACTGTTTAACTAACAAATGAGCCACAGGAACCATCATACAGTATGCATACCCTTCGAAATCTGTTGATTGAGACTGAGCACATATGTGTCTGCCCAGTGCTGCAACAACTGTTAGTAACCAATAAACAATAATGATTACGCAACAATTACTATGTAACCAGTAGTTGTTGGAGAAGTAACAAATCGTTACCAGTACTTAAAAGTAACTGAAACGCACATCACTACTAAACAGTGGTCGAGATCTCAGAGACTGGTAACTCAACATCTATGACAGCTTGCTGATGTAGCTAACACGATTTGTTTGTTAAGTAGGGGATTAAGCCTCTTTAAGCCGAGGCACGCCCTTTCAACCTAAGGCGAACCTTTTATTGGTTATATCAGAGCGTGTAGGCCAACAAACATGAAAATAAGAATTAACTCCTTTCGGAGAATCCAAGAATATTTAGCTAACACGATTCAACTTTCATTATATATATATATTATATGCAGACTTGTGACCTCTAAACATATTAGCAGCTTCCGCATAACCAATTTACCCCCCAACCAACCATATTTTTATACAGTAGCGGTTCTCAAACGTGTGTCAAAACCGACACAGTAACAGCGATTTTCTAGAAATTTCGAAACTTCAAATCAATGAAATTATTACTTTGTATACGAGCCACTGCGAGCGACTGAGGCTTAGCGGTAGTGAGCTCGACCATAACCCAAGAGTGTCTGGTTCAAACACTGCGGTGGACAATTTGGAAGCAAATTTGTACCCATAGATTTTTATTTCGGAACGGTAAAAATAGACCTCCCCGTTCAGAAAGCAATGACAAACTACTAAACGTATAAATGGTGTCTAGAAAATCAATGGCTCGCTTACTGTAATTGATGACGATGTCCTGTAAAGGATATGCTACGATGTTTTAAATTTTCATTAGAGCCACTGCTGCCCAGTAATAAGTACATTGGCTCCCTTGATGCGTGGTGAAATGTTAGAACTCAGTTGCGATGGGTTTTTCCCCACCATAAACGACCCTCAAGTCGATTCAGCCACGACTGGAGTACCAGAGAAACATCACATTCAGTGAAAGGACATCTCAGAGATAAGAGAAGATATTCTTCAGAAAATTGGAAGGCCCATCCTAGAGACAAAGAAGATATATATTAGAGGATATGAAGGTACATCTCAGAGACAGAGAAGGTATATTTCAGAGAAAGTTAATACACATCTCAGAGAAGGTATATTTCAGAGAATGTCAATACACATCTCAGAGACAGAGAAGATATATTTCAGAGAAAGTTAAGACACATCTCAGAGACAGAGAAGATATATTTCAAAGAAAGTTAAGACACATCTCAGAGACAGAGAAGGTATTCACACATTCTTCTTCTTCACTCTTTGCCACCAGGGAGTCATAGGTCCGCAACCAAGGCCTCCCAAGCCCGCCTATCCAAGACCATCTTTTCCAGATCTCCTCCTTGCAGGGTTCTTCTTCTTCCTCAGGTGGCGAGCTACGAATTTTCCTGGTTGTGGCTTCTGTAGCTATCTAGTGTTTTTACGGGGTGGGATAGCTAGCCCCACGCCCAACCTCCTTTATCGCCTCTTACGACATGCATGGCAGGTAACAGTGGTTCTATTCTTTACACCCCAATTTATGCCCCGGGTGAGACAAAGACGCATAACATAAATAAATAAATACACATCACGAGACGAATTAAAACACACATTAAAGTAAGGACACAACTCAGACGAAGAGAAGACAAACTCAAAAACAATTGAAAGCACATGTAAGAACTATATTATAGTTAAAACACATTTAGAAAAAAAACCCAAAATACAACAGCAGGGGACGCGTTGATCATATGCTGGTAACCGCTGATCTAGAGGAAAGCAAATCTTGCGCGGTTTTGTCTACCTGACGTAATATAGAGTTAAAAATAGACACAGACGAGTTCTTGATTCATGAAAACCAAACATTTTGCAAGATGGGAGCGTGTGATATCGGATCTTGAAATTTCGAAATGACAGTGTAAGAGGAACCAAGAGAGAAAGATATATAATATATATATATATATATATATATATATATATATATATATAGATACAGGGCGGCTCGTCATTAGGGCCAGTGGGGCCAGGCCCACCAAAAAGAGTAACGTGTAATTATTTCAGACATTATTTGTTTATAATTATTACTTTCAACAGGATACTGATTAACTTTGAAAGTTGATATATAGCGCTAAAATATCACACACATTCTGAAATCTAAAATTCAACATATTTTTCCTCCAATTAGTATACACCCATGGTCATTAGGGGCCAGTAAGAACAGGCTTACCAAACCAAAAATAATTAACGTGTACTTATTATTTTTTAAAATTTTGTTCGTAATTATTATTGTTAACTTGACACTGATTAGCTTTGAAAGTTGAATATTTAACACTAAAATATAAATATTATATCATAATAATATAACAATCATAATAAATATTATTATTTACAAAACTATTATATACGGTCTCAAATTTAGTTTCTCTCTATAACGTTTGAAATATATATATCAGCGAACTATGCTTTATCGGGTCGTTTTAAAATTCTCTACTGACGATGTAACATTGCGACCTCTGACCTTTGACCGCTACCTATAATAATAATTGCCAAAACAATTTATGTCATTTTATTCACCGGAAGCTAAGTTCCTACGCGATCAACCAATTAACAGTTAAACGACGACTCTTACGACATGCGTGGCAAGTAACAGTGGTTCTATTCTTTACACCCCAATTTAGGTGTTTTAACTTCTCAGTTAACTTCTATGTTTGATCAAGGTTTTTATTGTTTGCTATTTCATGGTGAAGGACTGCGGTCAACGGTAGGTTGTATTGATCTCTTTTGTACCTTAGTTATATGGTATATATTTTAGTTGTTGTTGAACCCCAGGAATTATGAGTTTTCACCATTTTACCTATAGTGCGTGGAGGAGAGTGCCCGGCTTTCTTGCAATGAGAGCTGACAAATATGGTTGACCATTGATACAGGAGGAAAGTATACGCTTACACAC
>CM036767.1:9081426-9096426 GCA_020796225.1 Arion vulgaris
TCATAGACCAATCCTCGCAAAGGGTAAGGCTGCTAGAATATTGAAGCTGTAACAATAAGCTCGGATAACTAGTTGGAAAAATTGATGGAACAGAAGGTACGGAATGAACCACAACATCGATGCAGGAAAGGTAACAATTGGCACGAAACGGATTGGAGAGAAGATATGAGTCTAGCATTGATGCGATAAGATGATAGAACTAATCAGATTGAAGTACTGCATCATTGTAAACGATTGTGAGACATGATTTGAGTTCTCTATCCTTGTAATATTGTCTATCATTTCTATTCACTATCACCTTTCTATTCTCTATCCCTTCTATTCTCTATCCCTTTCTATTCGCTATCCCTTTCTATTCTCTATCCCTTTCTATTCTCTATCCCTTTCTATTCTCTATCCCTGTTATTTTATTTTATCCGTTGTTGAGGAAAACCGAAAAAGAGGCACATGGAGCTATCCTAATTATGCTCTTTGCACAAGGTGGAATTTAGTGCCTCGAATATTCTTTCAATCCACCGTTTGCGTGGTCGTCCTCTGGGTTTGTTACCGGTTGTATCTGAGTGTGGGTACATTGTAATTTGATGAAACTACTTGTACGAAATGGCATGTGAAGATAATGGGGAGCTCATTCACTCAATATGAAGTTTTCCTACTAATTATCCCATAATCTCGCTCTGCAGCTAACCCATTCCTTTCCCCTAGTCTCGCTCTGCAGCTAACCCATTCCTTTCCCCTAGTCTCGCTCTGCAGCTAACCCATTCCTTTCCCCTAGTCTCGCTCTGCAGCTAACCCATTCCTTATCCCCTAGTCTCGCTCTGCAGTTAGCCCATTCCTTATCCCCTAGTCTCGCTCTGCAGCTATCCCACTCATTACCCCTTAGTTCCGCTCTGCAGATATCCCACTCATTACCCTTAGTTCCGCTCTGCATCTACCCCCCTAATTACCTCTTAGTTCCGCTCTGCAGATATCCCACTCAGTACCGCTTAGTTCCGCTCTGCATCTACACCCCTAATTACCACTTAGTTCCGCACTGCATCTAGCCCCCTAATTACCTCTTAGTTCCGCTCTGCAGATATCTCACTCATTACCCCTTAGTTCCGCTCTGCAGATATCCCACTCATTACCCCTTAGTTCCACTCTGCATCTATCCCACTCATTACCCCTTAGTTCCGCTCTGCGTCTACCCTGATAATCACCACTTAGTCCCGCTCTACAGTTATCCCACTCATTATCACCTAATCCCACTCTGCATCTATCCTACTCATTACTCCTTAATCCCGCTCTACAGTGATCATATTCCTTGCCACTCAATCAGAACCGTACTGGAAAACAAACCAATAACTAGTTTGTTTGTTTGTTTGTTTGTTAGAGTGACTCTTCTTCTTCTTCTTTGTCGTCACACTGCTACCGGGTTGTTGCCCAGTGTCGTGGTTTTCTGTTTTGTCTTGCTCTGTTCTGGTGGCTTGATCCTCCTTAAACCTACGCACGCCCTTTCATCATAAGGACGAACTTTAAAAAGGGTATATAGGGGAAGAATAGATCCCATTGCATCGTGTTTTCCCACATGGCTCCGTCTCTGTCAGTAGAAATGGCACCCAATCTACTGATAATGTTGCACAAAGCACGAACTCGTAGCTCCGCAACAAACAAGGGACAAACCTTGTTTTGGTTATATCAGAGTGTGTAGTCGTAGTCCAACGAACATAAAAAATGAGAATTAATTAATTTATTGCGGAGAAACCTATTAATTTGTACTTAATTTTATAAACATCAATTAAATGACAATCGTGGCATTTCCTTTACATGGCGTAGCCATCAACCACAGTAAACGAGTCGTCGATTTTTCTAGGCACCACTTATACGTTCAGTAGTCTGCCATTGATTTCTGAACGGTGAGGTCTTTTTTTACCTTTTTGTAAAAATCCCACGGAAACGAATTTGTTTCCAAACTTGCCCACCGTGGGTTTGAACCAGGTACGTTGTGGGGTTTGTGATCTAGCTCACTACCGCTTGTGCTACAGACGCTCACAAACCAATAAATATCGTTACAAAAACCGACATCAAATAACATGTCGCTGGTTACTAAATATCTTCATAATATCAACTACCTCTGTTCTAAGACACCAGTCTCTCACTTCCACCTCACTATCTCAACATTAGAGATAGCAACACCATATACATGGATCATTGAACGCATTAACGAGAAGAAACTCAACGATAAATCTTGATGTGTTAGCTATGTTTGTTTTATCGATAAAACATTTGCATGTAAACATGGTTTTCCAGTATAACTCGATTAAAGTTCTGTTTATTGTCAAGTTCGGTTTAAAGGTGTCTTCTCTTTGAAAGGTAAGATATGGCTTGTTCATGAGAACGGTGTGAGACCACGACTATTTGACTTGTTCCTTTTGTCTTCTCATTATTTGTATGCGAGAGCCGAGATAGCATAGGCTTTAGAGCACATTCTTGGTAGACATATGGTACCAGTAACACATTTTTCAGATGTTTTTAGATTTTTGTTCCTGGGCCGCAACGATCCAGCCTCAACTGGGTAGTAGAGGTTGTTTATTGATAGATAGGACCATCATCATTGCACTTTGGTGAGTAACCATGTGTGCTCCGATCTCTTTCTTACACAGGAAGATCTCAGCACGAACTCCGTAGCACCTGCGAGGGTACCCGATGTAATTTTGAAGATGGTGTAGGCGTTTTGTTGGAATTAAAAGAAATAAATCTTTTTGTAATGAATTTTGTCCGGGCAGCAGCTTTCCGGCCCGCTTTTCTCGATTTTTGAACTGCCCGGGTTCTTTTAAGTGCTCAAATTGAACACGGGACCTACGTTTTATCGCCCGTCTCCGATAGGACTAGGAACTCGATCTCACCTACAATGAGATCAGGAGCTCTGGAAAAATATCCAAATGGTTCTACGATATCATCTCGCATATAGTGAACTTTTTGTGGTGTGTTACCATACTTTTAAAAATTTCTTTAATTAATTCCCTTTGTTTCGAATTTACACCAAACAAAAAGTGTTACGATGTCCATGGCACCGTGCCGAAGTGTTACGATGTCCATGGCACCGTGCCGAAGGTTACGATGTCCATGGCACCGTGCCGAAGTGTTACGATGTCCATGGCACCGTGCCGAAGTGTTACGATGTCCATGGCACCGTGCCGAAGTATTACGATGTCCATGGCACCGTGCCGAAGTATTACGATGTCCATGGCACCGTGCCGAAGTGTTACGATGTCCATGGCACCGTGCCGAAGTATTACGATGTCCATGGCACCGTGCCGAAGTATTACGATGTCCATGGCACCGTGCCGAAGTATTACGATGTCCATGGCACCGTGCCGAAGTGTTACGATGTCCATGGCACCGTGCCGAAGTGTTACGATGTCCATGGCACCGTGCCGAAGTATTACGATGTCCATGGCACCGTGCCGAAGTATTACGATGTCCATGGCACCGTGCCGAAGTGTTACGATGTCCATGGCACCGTGCCGAAGTATTACGATGTCCATGGCACCGTGCCGAAGTGTTACGATGTCCATGGCACCGAGCCGAAGTATTACGATGTCCATGGCACCGTGCCGAAGCTGAAACGATGCCTCATGGCACGTGCCGAAGTATGTTATGATGATCCATGCTGCACCGTGCCGAAAGTAATTCGATTCCATGGCACGTGCGAAGTGTTACGATGTCCATGGCACCGTACCGAAGTTTACGATGTCTGGCAGCCGTTCCGAAGTATTACAGATTTCTCGGCTAGCCGTGCTGAGTATTACGATAGTCCTGCACCGTGCGAAGGACGAGTCCATGGTACCGATGCCGAATATTACGATGTCCTGGCACCGTGCCGAAGTATTACGATGTCCATGGCACCGTGCCGAAGTATTACGATGTCCATGGCACCGTGCCGAAGTATTACGATGTCCATGGCACCGTGCCGAAGTATTACGATGTCCATGGCACCGTGCCGAAGTATTACGATGTCCATGGCACCGGATCGTGCCGACAAGAGCTGAAAGACCAAGTGCCTCTGGATCGAAACAAAAAATACCAAGTATTTTTGTATATTGTATTGAATACATAAGCTGTATCGAAGACATAAGCTATATTGAAATTTTGTAATATTCGATTACCATATTTATTGAGGTGGGTGGGGGGTGTCTGCGGCAAAGTGGTGACGCCTTCGTCTTGCGTACCGAAGGTCGTGGGTTCGAGTCTGGACCGTGTCGTTCTGTTCACGAGTGTATTTTTTTCAGAGAGCCTAGGATTTCTGCGAGAGCTACGGAGCTGGTGCTTTGTGCAGTACACTCGGTAGATAGCGTGTCATTTCTGTGGAGAGGGACCGAGTCATATTGAGTAAAACCTGGCGATGTGAAGTAAATCATTCGGTTTTAAACCCTTTCATCATCATCATAATCATCAAATAGCTTGTCCTGAGCAGAACTATGTCACACTAACAGTCGTTCAGAATTTCTATCTCTCGTAGGCCAGATGTCTCGCCTCTGCAGCTGTCATGTTCAAATCATCAGTTACATCCTGAATCCATCTTCTCCGTGGTCTTCTTCTTCTTCTCTTTGCTGTGATGCCTCCTTCCATGATGGTCTTCTCCAACTCTTCGTGTTTCTTTACGTGTCCAAAATACTTCAATTTTGTATATTGTACTACAGACCTGTATAACAGCCCATCCGGTTTCTGCATGGTTTTGAAGTTCGGGCTCGCCTTCTTAAATAAGACCAACAAACTGACGTAAAGTCTATTCCATTATGTGAGCTAAAAATCGTTAGAAGTGGATCTCGCGGTGAAAGATTCCCGGTCTACACAACTGGAAGGTGAGATTGTTCTTCTTCTTCTTTGCGTTTGCTCTTTACTACCAATTTTAATCACTCTTTGTGATATCTATATATATAAAAATGAATGTATGGATTTATGTTTGTATGTTTGTTACCTATAGACTCGGAAACTACTGAACAGATGTAGCTGAAATTTACAGGATATGTTTGTTTTGATGTCGGGATGCTACCTGTCACAGTTTGAAATAGGTAGCGCTGAAGCTTTTCGAAAAATCTAAAAAATAATAACACGCTCATTTCATCGAGAGTTTCTAACCAAATTGCCATTAACGTTTCCGGAAGTCTACGGTGTACGTATTAGTATATACACATCAGATTTAGCTGAAATGTATAGGATATGTTTCTTTATATTTGTTTTGATGTCGGAATGCTACCTGTCATAGTTTTAAATATGTATCGCTGACAATTTTAGAGAAAAATCCTTTAAAAAATCGAAAAACGCAAATTTCATCGAGAGTTTCTTCCGGAGCACTGGTGCAATTGGGAATGGATGCGCCAGAGCGATCTGCAAACAACCTTTTCGATTGTGAGTTGGAACGAGAAACACACTTTGATATAAAAGAATTGAGTACATTTGTTCAAACGAATCTTCCAAAATTGATTCCGTAACAACGCATAGCATATGACAGAATTATGCATGCAATTACAAGTCAAAACGGTGGATTGTATTTCATAGATGCGCCCGGAGGCACAGGGAAAACTTTTCTCATTTCACTTATTTTGGCAACCATACGATCACGAAATAATATTGCACTGGCAATCGCATCTTCTGGAATTGCAGCAACTCTTTTAGATGGTGGCCGAACAGCGCATTCAGCGCTGAAATTGTCCTTGAATATGCAAATCACTGAGACACCAACATGCAATATCAACAAAAATTCTGCAATGGGTAAAGTACTCCAATTATGTCAACTCATTATATGGGATGAATGTACTATGGCGCATAAAAAGCATTAGAAGCGCTTCATCGTACACTGAAAGATTTGAGAGGAAATGACCAGCTCTTCGGTGGCGCACTCATTTTATTGTCTGGCGATTTCCGGCAAACTCTACCAGTTATACCAAGATCAACACCCGCTGATGAACTTAATGCATGCCTGAAATCATCAGTTTTATGGCGACACATACAGAAATTGACTTTGAAGACCAATATGCGTATACAACTACAACATGATGAAACCTCTGAACGTTTCGCAAAACAATTGTTGGATATTGGGAATGGGAAAATGCCAATCGATGATTCCACACGATGTATCACATTGCCAACAAACTTCTGTAACATCATAGCGACCACAGACGAATTGATTCATAAAGTTTTCCCAAATATTGCACATAATTACAAAAATCATCAGTGGCTCAGTGCACGTGCAATATTAGCAGCAAAAACAAGGATGTATATGCCATGAATTTGAGCATTCAAAACAAAATACCAGGCGAAGTGACAACGTATAAGTCCATCGATACTGTAATGAATCAAGACGAAGTTGTCAATTATCCAACTGAATTCTTGAATTCACTTGATTTGCCAGGCATGCCACCACATGTTTTAACATTGAAAATTGGCGTGCCTATCATTCTTCTCAGAAACATTAATCCACCACGACTTTGCAACGGTACTAGACTTTTAGTGAAAAATATGATGAACAATATCATCGAAGGTACAATTTTAAATGGACAATTTAAAGGAGAAGATATACTATTGCCACGCATCCCAATGATTCCAACAGACATGCCATTCGAATTCAAACGCTTGCAGTTTCCGGTGCGACTCGCCTTTGCAATGACCATCAACAAATCACAAGGACAATCACTACAAGTGTGTGGACTACATTTGGAAAATCCCTGCTTTTCACATGGACAGCTATATGTGGCCTGTTCACGCGTCGGAAAACCTGATTTATTCGTGTATGCACCAGATGGAAAAACAAAAAATATTGTATATCCTAAAGCACTTCAATAAACAGACTTGAAATGAAACGTTAAATTGTAAGTTTTTTTTCCAAGAAAATGAACAAAAGGACAATGATAAAACAAATAATTACTACATATTGTTATAGCAAGTTTCCTTTAAATTCATTTTCTGTTGAAGGCGTAGCAACGCGCGCAGGGTACAGCTAGTGTTTTATATTTGTAATAGAACGTGTATACGTTGCACATTGGTTTCGTAGGCCCCTAAACGCATAGACTTCTACACGTTTAGGACACGTGCATCTGATTTCAGCCAAACCCCCTTAGTCGGCTCTTACTACATGCGTTGCAGGTAACAGCGGTTCTATTCTTTATACCCCAAATTTGGGCCCCGGTAACCACTCGAGCGACTTGCATGTTATAATATGGGTCATCAGCAGGCTACTAACTTTCAATAAGATAGACTAACCAACCCCAACCCTGCTGGAAGCAGACACAGAACATACCTTAGTAGATCGAGGTCACACTACGATGAAATGAAGCTATGTCTTGCTGACTAGTATGTACGTATGCTGGTCCTGAATTCTCGTGCAAAGCACGCGCCGTCTCTACGCTCTACTTTTGGTGGTTGTAGTATATAAACACTCTGACGCACGCTCGTTCGTGTAAATGACGTCATATCTCCGATTCATTCATTGGTTAAATCCGCGTATTAATATTTTTTCTTATTAAAAGTTAATTGCATATCCTTTACAGGACTTTGCGAATCAACCCCAGCTTTTTAACGCTGTTTGTGATTTTCTAGGCATTATTACGTTAAGTAGTCTGCCATTAACTCAGGGAGAGAACAAAGCAGATACCAGTGGAGAAGAGCTCAGGAAGAGACGCTGGCGATGGATAGGACATACATTGAGAAGACCGACCGGAAGCATCGCAAGACAGGCATTGTTTTGGAACCCGCAGGGAAAGAGGAGTAGGGGAAGGCCTAGGCAGACCTGGAGAAGAGAGCTGGAAGCGGATATAAAGAGGATAGGCAAAACATGGAAAGAATTGGAAGGGATGGCAAGAGAGAGGAAGAGATGGAAGAAGTTTGTTGAAGACCTGTGCTCCGATGGGAGTTGAAAGGTGATGATGAGTCTGCCATTGCTTTCTGAACGGGTGGTGCCATCGTCCTTTTGTAAAAATCCCCGCGAAACAATTTGCAACCGTCCGCAGCGTGATTCGAACTCAGAACGTCGGGGTTAATAGACCGAGTCACTATCCCTAAGCCACAGACGCCACCAATTTTTCACTTTACGATATGTTAATTACATTGTAAACAAAATTCCAACAAAGAAAATCAATACAGTTTATAAGAAAAGTGTAAACTTTTATGAGTTTTGCAATAATCCCAGAGATTCTATGTTGATTCCACTCTCAGGTTGTCATAGAAATCCACCTCAATTAATCAGAATTTTGCTTAGATCGTCGCCTGGGGTTGATTTTGAAGATATCGAGATTCTGGTGAGTGCTAGATTTACAGTCTAGTCCTGTTCTGTCTACGTTTGATAACTATTCCTTAAGGGGGCGGTTTAAATCGATCTCACCTTATTGATGTTATTTAGTTAAATCTCACCGTTTATTACTTTGTTCTTCCCCACCCAATAATCTTCTCTTCTTCTTCTTCTTCGAACGCTCCATATCGACCACTTGTCAACCACTCTTTGTGATTTGTATGTGATCTGAGCCTAAGAGCGATTGTACGTTGTGTCAATTATGCGCCTACAGGTAGGCCAACGCATTCTCTCTCTCTCTCTTGCAATCTCGGCCTTGATTGATGAACCAACTTTTTCATGAATTTTACCGTGTTTTTAAGGGACTCCGTTCCTCCGTACAGCTTAGCACATTCAATTTCTGCGCTGCTTTTTATTTACTAGGGTAGCATCCCTAGGGCCTACTTCAGTCGACTCTTACGACATGCATTGTAGGTTGCAGTAGTACTATTCTTTGCTTCCCTTGTGGGACCCGGTACCACACAGGCGACCCAATAATCTAAGCTTCGTTTCACCCGTAGTTGCAGTGAATGTTATGTATACACCAGCTTCTTCTTCTTCTTCTTCTTCTTCTTCTTCTTATGCTCCATCTCGACCACTTGTTAAACCACTCTGTGTGATTTGTATGTGATCTGAGCCTAAGAGTGATTGTACGTTGTGTCAGTTATACGCCTACAAGTAGGCCAGCACATCCGATTTCTACGACGCTTTTTATTTACTAGAGTAGCTTCCCTAGGCTCCTACCTCAGTCTCCTCTTACGATATGCCTTGTAGGTCGCATTGTTACTATTCTTTGCTCCCCTTGAATACACCAGCAATACACAGGCGTGCACACAAAAATCAACTTATGTATTCCTCTCCGTTCCTCGTGAAACATAGGGCCTCAACAGTTCCATTCCTCTTTCCCCCGATCTCTGACCGTATTTTGGCTTCCCAGGATAGTTCAGCAAGCCCTCCCCCAACTCCCCTCCCTCCCCTACCAAATTAGTTTCTCTATAAGACTTCGTCTACAGGTCGGCATAGGACGTCCTTTGTTCCGTTTCTGTCGAGAACATTCGGAACAGTCTGATTTCATGGCACAGAAGATTGTCAACATCCCGACTGATAGTCAGCAACAAGAATGAACATTTATAAAAAAATCCATATCGCTAGCTGGCATGGCGCTTGACAACAATGATGCGTTCTACAAGTTGAATTAATCATCTTTTTCGATAATAATAATAACAATAGCTGCCCTTCGCAAGCGATGATGACAACAGCCTCAGACGTATGCGGTTGCACCTCTCTAGTAATGTGCGGAGGCGATTGTAAAGTCCAGTTCTCGAACACATTCCCCTACCACAGGTGGGACATACATGATCGAGGTTAAACATGTCGGTGTTGTGTGTTCTGTTTTTTTAGCGCAACTCGTTTTCTTTGCGCCTCAACAGTACGACGATTTTCAGCTATTCGAGTCCTCTTCTGTTGTTTTTTGTTCTTCTTCTTTTTCACATTTAAACTCCCAACGGAGCACAGGTCTTCAACAAACTTCTTCCAGCAGTTCTTCTGTTGTTACAGTGTCTTATTTGGCGATCTTGCGCCAGGGATCCCCATCACTTGGTTTCTATATTGAAGCATTTTAGAGATACTTTAAGAGTGCATTGAAGCGTTTTTTCTGTCCACCAACTGATCTTCTGTCCCTTTAGAGCTCGCCATACATCCACTGGTTTGGGATGCGTTTATCAGACCTCCGAGCAACGTGACCGACGCATCTCACTTGCGCCTTCTGCAACAAGGTGTTGACGCTTAGAATCTTTGCTCGTATGAGGACTTCTGTATCTGGTATTTTCTTCTGTCGCCAGGTAAATGGAAAATGACGCTTGTTACGTGTCCTAAAAGTTTACAGCGAGATTCGAATATGTATTTTGTCTCAACACATCCATTTTTAGCACGAGATTTTTAAATACCAGGGTTGCCTTCCTTTTTTTTTGGATCCAGAAGCACTTGAGCTTTCAGCTCTTCGGCTCGGTGCCATGGACATCGTAACCCTTCGGTTCGGTGCCACGAACACCGTAAATCTGGAGAACCTGTGGCTTTTCTGCCAGCCCGCGGAATTGAACCTGCACTTACAGAGGGCTAGGGTTGCCTTCCTTTTCAAAATCCATACTCGCTTAGTCTAGCTGCACTGGTGCATCATGTTACCAGGGCCACTACTTGGAGGTGGAGTATTGTCTTGGTCACTTCTCATACACGACTACTAAAATATGAACAGATTAGGACAAGTTGCAATTATGTGCCTCCGAACAAGACAACAATCGATTCTGCAATCACTTGTATAGAAAATTCTAGATTGGCAATTCAGTCATATTTGCATGTGGACAGGTACACTAGACTGCAGAGTACATACTTCAAGATTTGTAGTACGTAGACTAGAAAAGAATGGTGTCTGTGGCTTAGAGGATAGTGACTTGGTCTATTAAGACGTTCTGAGTTCGAATCATGCTGCGGACAATTTAGTTGCAAATTGTTTCGCGTGGATTTTCACAAAGGACGATGGCACCACCCGTTCAGAAAACAGTGGCTAACTACTGAACGTAATAATGCCTAGAAAATCACAAACAGCGTTAAAAAGCTGGGGTTGATTCGCAAAGTTCTGTAAAGGATATGCAATTAACTTTAACTAGACTAGAAAAGTAGTCATGATTTGTTGTAAGATAAGTAGAAAACTGGAGAAGAGTGCTGGAGGCTGATAATAAAAGAATAGGTAAAACATGGAAAGAATTGAAAGAGATGACAAGAGAGAGGAAGAGCTGGAAGAAGTTTGTTGAAGACCTGTGCTCCGTTGGGAGTTGAAAAGGGAAGAAGTAGAAAAGTTGCAATTTTATTGTTGTTTATCTGCTATGAGTTTAAGCGTAGCTTAATATGGTCATTCTGACTGGTTGTTCTTCTTCTTTGTGTTCGTTCTTTACGACCAATTTTAATCACTCTTTGTGATATGTTTGATCTTTGCCAAGAACGTGTATACGTTGCACATTGGTTTGGTAGACCTCTAAACGCATAGACTTCTACATGTTTAGGACACATGCATCCGATTTCATCCAAACCTCCTTAGTCGCCTCTTACGACATGTGTGGCAGGTAACAGTGGTTTTATTCTTTACACCCTAAATTTGGGCCCCGGTAACTACTCGGGCGATTCTGACTGTTTGTTTTGTGTGGTTTGCTTTTCTTATCATCAGTATCCCTCGCTATTCAGGCGAACCTTACTTCGACTTCAGAGGTACGTGTAATTTAGATCCCCAAGTAAAGGATAGAATATCAAAGCAGGCATTGAAGTGGGATGCAAAGCGTTCAAAAAAGAGAAGACGACCTAAGAAGACCCTGAAACGAACTTTGCTGAGAGAGGCAAGAAATATCGGTCTCAGTTCCATAGAGGAGATTGAGCGAGTTGCCCAGGATAGAGCGGTATGGATAAATTATTTGCAGGCCCTATGTAACGTATAACGGTACAAGAGGAATTATTATTAATTAATGGATATAGAAACCTATAATTCAATCGCTTATCGTGAGCACACTGAAAATTGTTTTGGTTCAAGCTAGCCTCGAACCACATAGTTAACACGACTCGTGGTTACTAGGGAAGCGTGCTATCGATTTCGCTATCAGCGTGATCAAAAGTAGGGATGATTTGAAATAAGCCCTCCGTTCATGTGGTACCGGGGCCAACAAGGGAAACAAAGAATAGTACCACTGCAACCTACAATGCATGTCGTAAGAGACGACTAATGTAGGCCCTAGGGATGCTACCCTAATAAATAAAAAGCAGCGGAGAAACTGGATGTCCTGGCCTACTTGTAGGCGCATAACTGGCAAAACGTAAATCGCTCTTTGGCTCAGATCACATACAAATCACACTGAGTAGTTGACAGGTGGTCGATATGGAGCGTTCGAAGAAGAAGAAGCAGTAAGGTGTACTTAGGTTATAGAATTAAGGAACACAAGTATGAAAGAGGCAGGGTGGGGTGGAGAAGATAACTGAAACACTGCACGTGATGATGATGATTATATTTTGTCGTCTGCGTACACGTGACTTTGATGTTTGTAATTAAGACTAAATATAAATCCCCCTATAATTATAAGAAGCTGATATTTAGCGCGCGATCTGGACGTGATGTCCTCAGGGATGATGTGACCTTTATGTTGCCTGTCCAGACCAACGGTTCTCAACTTTTCACAATATTTAAAAAAAAGGTCTAAATGCGAACAAGTGATTTCATTGCACCATGTTTTCCTACAAGACTCCGTCTCTGTCTGCAGAAATAGCATGCCCACAATTGTTACACAAAGCACGAACTCCGTAGCTCTAGTAATAATCCTAACGATCGCATAAAAAAAATTGCACATGTGACTCGGTCTGAATTCAAACATATAACATACACAACGACAGGCAATCGTCTTAACTACTTCGCTATATAGAACTCTTTTTCAAAATCATCACCTTTCAACTCCCATCGGAGCACAAGTCTTCAACAAACTTCTTCCATCTCTTCCTCTCTCTTGCCATCCCTTCCAATTCTTTCCATGTTGTGCCTATCCTCTTTATATCCGCCTCCAGCTCTCTTCTCCAGGTCTGCCTAGGCCTTCCCTACTCCTCTTTCCCTGCGGGTTCCAAAACAATGCCTGTCTTGCGATGCTTCCGGTCGGTCTTCTCAATGTGTGTCCTATCCATCGCCAGCGTCTCTTCCTGAGCTCTCTCTCCACTGGTATCTGCTTTGTTCTCTCCCTGAGTTCCTCGTTTGTAATCTTATCATACCATCTCAATCCTTCTATCCTACGTAAACATCCTTTTACAAAGGTCTGCAGTTTTCTGATAGTTTCCTTTGTGGTCTTCCATGTTTCCGAGCCATAGAACAGCACTGACTTCACATTTGTTGTCCTCCATGTTGTCCGAGCCATAGAACAGCACTGACTTCACATTTGACTGGAAAATTCGTTTTTTCAAATTATTAAATGTTAATTTCTTCTTCTTCATCGTCGTCCCCCTGTCATGTTGTGATCTGATAACTGACACAACGTACAATCGCTCTTAGGCTCAGATCACATACAAATCACACAGAGTGGTTGACAAGTGGCTGATGTGGCGCGTTCAAAGAAAAAGAAGAACATGACCTCTGAAGTCGGAGAAGGCACACCTGTATGACGGGGGATACTTATAATAAGGAAAGAATGCCTTCACGTAAAAATCAGTCAGAAGTACCAAGCTCCCTGATTACGCATGAATTTATAGCAACCGAACACAAGAAGATCAAGAAGATCACATCAATAGCGTAAATCTTCTTCTTCTTCTTCTTTGCGTTCGTTCTTTACAACCAATTTTAATCACACTTTGTGATATGTTTGATCTTTGCTAAGAACGTGTATACGTTGCACATTGGTTTGTCTACCCGTAAACGCGTAGATTTCTACACGTTTTAGGACATGTGCATCCGATTTCAGCCAAACCCCCTTAGTCGCCTCTTACGACATGCATGGCAGGTAACAGCAGTTCTTTTCATTACACCCCAAATTTGGGCCCGGTAACCACTCGGGCGAATAGCTTAAATGAACTGTATGATTCCCTTCAAGACGTTGTTATTAGATCTCCTCAGATTTGCTAACGATTATCGAAAAAGGGTGGAGACTGCAGTAAAACTTGGAAAAATAGCTAAACACGTAAAAACAAAGTACTATAGTTTTACAAAATACAGAAACAGTGACGATAAACAGCAACGTTTCGACCAAAGGCCTTTATCAAGCAAACAATACAACAAGAATGACGAATTTCGAGGAACATTACAAATGGACGATTACACGTAGAAACATTCAAACATATCTCCATATCATTCAAACGATAGGTTTGAATGTTTCTATTACTCCAATGTCCATGATGAGTTCTGTGAAGTCGAGCATCACTGCCTAGTCACCTTCTTTTACTCAATCAGCACATGATGAGTTTGTATAACTATCCTATCGACATGTTCAGTTCTCTTTCTAATCTCAATACGCTTTTCACCATATATTATCTTTTCTATTCTTTTCAATCACATGATGATTCTGTGTCAGCATCATCAGTCACTCTTTATCACGCACATGTAGTTCATCTTCAGCATCACTTCCCACATCATCATCATCATCATCATCATCATCATCATCATCATCGTCATCATTACCTTCATCATCATAACACATATATCATCAATCATCATCATCATCATCTATCATCTCATCATCATCATCATCATCATCATCATCATCATCATCATCGTCATCATCATCATCATCATCATCATCTCATCATCATCATCATCATCATCATCAAGTAGCTTGTCCTTTCCTGAACTTGGCTCCCATGACAGCAGTCCTGAAAACTCTGTATTCTATGCAAACGACCGGTGATTCTCAGATCGTCATTGACATCTTGCATCCATCGTCTTCTAGGTTTTCCTCTAATTTTTCTTCCAGGCACCATTCCCTCCAAAATTATCTTCTCTCGTCACTTAATGTCACCTTCATTATCTAGTGTTTCTATGGTACACAACTGAGGCTGGGTCAATCTGAGAGTAGTTACGTGACCATCAGGAGAAAATAATTCTACTTCAACTAGAGGAATCTGATCGTGAGACCACGCGCATAAGAAGTAAGGGTACTAATGACTATACCATATACTACAGGGTGTTCAAG